>JAPVCB010000036.1:887435-936513 GCA_029606185.1 Paecilomyces formosus
GTTGTTCATCAGGTATTGAATACATAAAGAGATTCCAGGGCGCCTTAAGATTTATCATATCAGCAGGAATTTCTCCAGTGAGTGCGTGCAATGAGTGTATATAGAGGAACGGCTCATCTAGGCGAACTTTCCGCCAGGAGCACGATGGAAACCTGAACTAGCCTTTTGCAAAATCGTAAGAATACCCTCGATGCGAGTGAAACACACGACTTCGAATATCGATTCACCTATCGTGGTCAGTTGTGCAGTCACATTGGGATGATGGCACGTGCTAGGCTCATTCGTTCGGATGAGCTCAGCTTGCAGTTAGTTAATTGGGCTTGTTTTCCGCTCACTACATACTAGCTAATACTGCCTACCTACGAAGATACAGACACATGGGATTATGAGTTTTATGAGTTCTACGAAGTTCCTACTTACTCAAGCCGTTGGAGTTTCTAACTTTTTTTTTTATTTGGACTTTTTTGACATATATAGTAGCCTGCGATGATCACAAAGTTTGGGTTTTGTCTTTCTCAAATTGCAGGAGTAATCAGTTACAGCGGCGGTCATAGGTTCTGCTCTAGCGTTATGTGCATAGTTACATAGTCAGGATCCTTACGCTAAGCTTTGTGGGGACGAATCTAGCTTTGGCTGGAGCTGAACACTTGTGCTTTTCGTAACGAGTATATTTTTTTTAGCAATGGAGAAATTAATAGAGAGCCAATCCCTGATATTAATAATAACGTTAATGTGGCGCGGATAGTTTTGGCGTGCAGTGCAGTGCAGTGCAGTGCAGCGCAGTATTTTCATTTCCAACATCCCAGTCAGAACTAGCAGCTAAACGCAGCGGATCAGAACCTTATGACCACTGTACCTATACCACCGTAAATCAAATTACCCGACATGGGTAGCTAGTTCACTATGTTATGTGATGTTGCATTGGTGCGCATCCCATGCCTAGGTCAGCCGGTCGGTCCATCCTGCCTGGTTCTCATGCCGATGGTCTGGTTTGCTTTACATTGTTTTGGCCCGTCTGCTGGCGGAGCAGTATTTATAACTACTGGTAGATGGGGGGTGGTTGCTCTTGCCTGTCGTTGCTTTTAAGAGGTGGGTTTTGTCGTTTGGTTTGGCTGTACTTGTTGTGTGTATACATACACTTCTGGTGTATACCTACAGTATATCCAGGTATCTTGTTATTGTTATACATACATGACCCTACGACTGTCTTGGATATAACCGAATAAATAATATCATTAATTGAGAAAAGAGAAAAGATATCCACAATGAAGACCCTCCCAGTCCTCTCCCTCCTCTTCGCATCCACCACTCTCGCCCAAACCTCCTGCAACGGCCACGCCGAATACTGCACGCGCTCGTACTCCAACATCACCCAAATCGGTGCCCACGACTCCCCCTTCGTCGGCGACCTCCCCTCCGACAACCAGAACCTCAACATCACCCAGCAGCTCGACTTCGGCATCCGCTTCCTCCAAGGACAGACGCACAAGAACCTCGACGGCGAGCTCGACCTCTGCCACACGTCCTGTCTGCTCGAAGATGCGGGCAGTCTCGTCTCGTTCCTCCAGACGGTGAAGACGTGGATGGACGCGGAGAATAACGCGAATGAGGTCGTGACGATGCTGTTGACGAATGGTGACTCGGTGTCTGTGGGGGACTTTGATGCGGCGTTTGAAAGTAGCGGGATTAAGGAGTATGTGTTTGTTCCGAAGGGGAGTCCGGACGTGTTGGGCATTGCGGATTGGCCGACGTTGGGGGATTTGATTGGCAATGGGACCAGGTTGGTTGTGTTTTTGGGTGAGTAATTTCGTTTATCTGTCTGTTTATTTGTTTTTATTTATCTGCCCTCTTACCTACCCACTGGGCGGCCAGGGCTAGATTATCTGGTTTGTATAAAAGAAATGAAATGAAAGGCTAAGAAAAGGATACAGACTACGGCGCAAACACGACCTCTGTCCCCTACATCCTCGACGAATTCGCCTACTTCTTCGAGACCCCCTACGACGTAACAGATTCGTCCTTCTCCAACTGCTCCATCGACCGTCCCCCCGGCGCCTCCGCTTCCGGCCGCATGTACATCGTCAACCACTTCCTTGACGTTGACATCCTGGGTGTGCTCGTGCCAGATCGACTGGCCGCCCCGACGACGAATGCGGTCAGTGGCAATGGGAGTATTGGTGCCCAGGCGGACTTGTGCGAGGGGCTCTATGATAGACTGCCGAATGTCGTGTTGGTGGATTTCACGGACCAGGGGGATGTTATGGGGGCGGAGGAGAGTTTGAATGGGTTTTCGTAGGGTTCTCTCTGGTTTGATTGCTTGAGGGGGATGGGATGATGAATGGGATTGAGAGTGTAGATATATAGATTGTTCTTGAAGGATATATATTATCATGTTATTATGTTATGGTTTCGCTTTATATGGGCAGTTGTAGTAGAAATGTATGTTTTATATTTATCTAGCTAATCTGTTGACTTGGAGGATACGTAGAAAGCGAACTCTATATCTCGATGATGTGGCAGTTTCGAGCTTTGTCTCCTTACGGAAATAAATATTGCTTCCATTGAATTGTGATGCATCAGGGAGTCTGGACTCTGTTACCGATTATATGCTACATCAATTGGATGTCATCGCTTTGTGGAAGTTGTCGAATCCAAGACGAAACCTCTCAGGAATTCTCCTGTTTGGTCAAGTCAGTTGTGGATCTTCGACAGAAGTTAAAATGATTGTTTCGATGCAGCTGGATTGCAGATATATATATATATATATATATACACAAAGCGTTGCACTGTTTATGTCTAGCTCTGAGAATATATATTGATATGCTGGTTTTTAAATAAAATTGGGAAAGACAGGGTCTAGAGGAACAAAATGTCTATAAAGAGATAACTCTCTTGCTGTTCTCGAAGGACGATAATCTATAACAATTGTGCCATGCTTCGGCTGAGGTTGGTGGACAGCGGGGTAAACAGTAGCTGTCAACCGAAAGGGCGAGTCTGCTTGATTTCCTGCTAAATTCGACAGGATAACAACACAAGCCAGATGGGACTCTCACTCATGACACTCTTTCTTTCTGGCTTCAACAAGGCCATGGTCACATACATCACCAGCCTGGGTGGCTTGTGGGGGAGCGTTGAAGTCGGCCCCAGCCTCCGCAGCTTGAGCTGGAACTTGAACGGGGCGCACCGCCTTCGGCCAGGAAGCTAAGTAAGTTCACTATCGCTCGGTACTTGCCCATCCGCCGTCAACAATCGGCCGATTTCTGCTCTGCAGCTCGCTCACTGCTGTTCGTGTCTTCTGCGTGTTTCTGTTCATTGATCAGTTAGTTTGATGCGCAGGGACTGAGTCAATCAGCCTTCTCGACCTCTCCCCAGACTTCCGGAGGAGCACGTTCCGCGGACTTAGCGCAGCTGAGCTCAACGGCTTGCGGTATCTCGTCACGACGTTTGGATTTCCATTTCCTCTGCGACACAGGGAGCGATGATCATTCGAAAGTATCGCCGATGAGCTCCACGATTGAGGGGAGCGATGACGGGGACCGGGAGGACCAGCTCGATCTGGGCCAGGACGACGAAGAACTCCCTCTGCAGCCTAACGGACATACAGACCACGATCGACCGGGCGAGGAAGTGAACGAGACGCTGTCGCATAACGGGGAACCGCTGCCCGTCACGCAGAATGAAGCTCAAAAGAGCCAGTATGTCGATTCGTCTGCGGACGTGGCTTCGGATGGGGTGCTTTCTTCCCAGCATGGCTACACTGCGCGAGCTCCGGGAAGCGTGGATGATACTGCTTCAACACCGGATGACACGCCATCTCTGCATGTCAGTTGCTGCCGCCGTCGCATTGACTGCTCAACAGTTCTTACTGATCATTCTGACTATTCCAGGGATCACTCCGCTCGTCGCCTAGCAGCAGCACATTGCCGCTTCGAGGGCACTCCCGCCTCAGTCCCAGTCCGTCACATCGCCCGTTCGATCTACGATTCCAGTCCCGTCTCTCTTCTCCGTCGATAAGCAGCCGTCGACCGTCATCGCCGTTCTACTTCCAGCGCCATTCACGACAGTCGTCCCTCGCCAGTCAGCTCTCTCCAAGTCGCGCCGAATCAGAAGCGGAATCCCCTCAGACACCCTGGGACGTGGTGAGATGGACGAAGCTGAGGAAGATCGCAGGACAGGCGTTCTCGGAAGTTGGGAAACGCAACTTTGGGCGACCGACATGTTTGACCGTTTCTACGACTATTGTCATCGGCACGTCGAAGGGTATTATACTTGTATTTGACTATCAGCAGAATCTTAGAACTATAATTGGGCCGGGCACCAAGGGCAGGTTCCATCCTTCTCCCCGAACTGTGTGGCGTATGTATTGATCGTGTTCACAGCTGTCGAATCCGGCGCGGTGACGTCTCTTGCGCTCTCTGCGGATCACTCGACGGTGGCTGGAGGCCACGCCTCAGGCGATATATATACCTGGGAGATTTCGAGATCGGCGCGACCTTTTCTGCATATACCACCGATCTCCGTAAGCCAGCTCGAAACACAACAACATCCAGATGGACATATCGCAGGCGTTTCGGTTCTGCATGTCGGGTTCCTGGCAACGCGACGGACGGCACTTGTGTCAGCAGATGACCGCGGCATGGCCTTTTCACATCTTGCGACGCGAGGCATGGGTGCCGTTGGACGGACGGTGAAGACGACGAGGATCCTGGGCCGGTATCCGGAGAAGCCTCTGCCAGGGAGTCGACCGCGGAAACCGAGTTCGGTGCTTGCGTTCTCGCCGCTTCCTCTTGGAAACGTCGAACAGGCGACGGATTCCTTAGGTTTGGTGGCTATGCTTACGCCATATCTCCTTGTCGTGGTGTCGACTACACCAGTTGCGCAGACGCAGCATAAAGCGCCGCGGCCCAGGGAGGTCGCATCTCACGGTGCAATGACCGCAGCCTTGGCTTGGTTTCCCGCAATAAAGCTCAAGGGGAAGGATTCGCAAACGTCGAATACGAAACTCGTCTACTGCTGGTCAAATGTTCTCACGGTGCTGGAAGTCTCCGAAGTCGAGCCCGAAGATCCAGGCGATAAGGATCGACCGCCGGTCCTGGAGTTCAAGCCGCGAAGCAGATGGAGGGCAGATGAAGCGATCGTTGCGGTACAATGGTTGAGTCGGTCGGTACTGGCAGTGTTGACCATCACACAGCAATTGCTCATCCTCGAGGATACTACACTCCGTGTGACGGATTCGTTCGACCTCTTACAGAAGCACATCTATCATGCTGATTTATTCTCCGCCCAGTTGCATTCGCTTGTTGAACAATATAACGAGGAGGATCCCTCGATGCATGGCGTAGTGGCTGATGCATTTTATATGAGCTTCCGTGCTTATAAAGGACGGCTGTTTCTCCTTGGCTTTAATGAGGTATCCGTTGGCAGTCTGTCGAACTGGGCCGATAGGTTGCTTGCACTCATGGAGGCTGGAGATTTCATTGGCGCTATTCGCCTTGCCACTGCGTACTATAGGGGAGATACGGAGAAGCTCACTGTGGGACTCCCTGAAGAAGACGAACTTAGACACGCCGTTGTCCAGGAGAGGCTGATGGAGATGATCTCCGCCTCTCTTAAGTACGCTTTTGGGAGAAACAGGGAGGCTAATACGGAGCGCCTTGAGAAACCACAGCTGGAGGAGTTGGCAGAGGTATCCCTGGCAGCTTGTGTCTGTATTGGAGATGAGGATTTCCTGTGGGAGGAAGTATACAACTGGTACGAAGAGAACGACTCGACGGGCATATTCCTTGACGTTCTCGAATCGTACATTGTCGATGGCGATATACGATCGCTTCCGCCCACAGCTGTCAAGGCTTTGATCAATCATTACGCTACGAATCACACGTCTACCCGGTTGGAGGAGATCATATGTCTCCTGGACACCACGACAATGGACATTGACCAAGTCACATCGCTGTGCAAGCAGTACAATCTCTACGATGCCTTCATATACGTCTGGAATCGCACCCTTGGAGATTACATCGGGCCACTGGAAGAGTTAATCGGGTTTATTCGACGTCTACAACAACCCCTCGTCAACGGGAACGCTGGGAACGAAGAAAACTACTATAATAATGCGGCGAAGGTATTTCCTTATTTGTCATTCGTCCTTACCGGCCGCATCTATCCGACTGGGGAGGAAATGGACGAGCTCGAGTCCACGAAGGCAAAGGCTGCGCTTTACGGTTATTTATTCTCTGGCCATCGGTCGATCCCGGTTCCCCAGGCTCATGATGGCTTTGCGAATCTACGGACCATTCTTGAATTCGATACTCCCAGTTTTATGAGTATGCTCAACGAGGCGTTTGAGGACAGCTTCTTAAACGAGGCTGCGGATCAGTCTAGTCCCAGCGAGGAGCCAGAAAATAACCCGTTCCTGGGTGTTTCTGTCAACCGGCAATACATTATCAGTATTCTGCTCGAGGTGATGAGCCCGTCCGAGTTCAGTGCCACAGATACGATTTATCTGGACATGTTCATTGCGCGGAATCTGCCCAAGTATCCTCAATATATCCTTCTTTCAGGAACTACCCTCCACCAAGTTCTCGTGCGGTTATGTCAGTTTCCCAGCGAGGAGATGGCTGAGGACTGCGAGCTCAGCGTTGAGTACTTGCTGTCGATGTACCATCCGCCGGATATCCAAGGTTTGATCCCGCTCTTCAAAGAGGCGCGCTTCTACCGGATTTTGAAGTCGACGTACAGGTCAGAGAAACAGTTCCCCGAGTGGGTCCTGACGTACCTCGAAGATGAGAGTGAACAAGAGTCAGTCTTTGCTTGTATTCAAGACTGCCTGCGACCGGGCTCTGGACTTGGCAAGAAGCAGCGACGGGACGTTCTTGATGTGATCAAGAGCCATGCTAGGCAACTGGCTGATATCAATGTGACCAAGGCTGCTCAGACGGTACAGGACTACGCCCCTCACCTGCATGAAAACTTCCTGCAAGCCTTGGATGAGGACACATACAGACAGTTCGTCTATCTGTCCAGTCTCCTTGAGCCAAAGAAGAAAGTCACCCCTGACGGTACGTCGTCCAAAGAGCTCGAGAACTGGATGATAGAGCGCTATGTGCAGCTCATGTGCAAATATAATCCGTCTCACGTTGCCGATTTCGTCGACTCGCTCCGGATCGGCGAGCTCCGACTCGAGGAAGTGCTACCGTCCATGGAAGATAGCGGTGTGGTAGACGCGGCCGTGATGCTGCTGGCAAGAGAGGGTCAGGTACGGGTAGCGATGGACAGGCTAATCGCTCATCTCCGCACACTTGAATCGGCCCTGGTCAGTCTTCTTCAGAACGCTGAAGAGAGTCCTGACATGGATAGTACTACGGAAGCCGTCAACGGTCTCCTGGAGTCTTTTGAGAAATATACTCAGGTTGGCACATGGCTATGCCAGAACCAGACCAGAACAGCCAAGAAGACCCGGTCGTTGGGCAAGAATGGGAAGCGCGGTGTCGACATCCTCCAACAACCGCTGTCATTCGAGGAGAATCTTTGGCTTGATCTCATTGAGACTGTCGTTCGCATTGCTCGCAACGTATCGTCGCTGTTGAATGCCAGCGACACGGATGCGGACACAACAAAGTCCGTATGGTCCAGTCCCTCTGGCGCTGACGGAGAGGACAGTGGTCAATTGACCACCTCCTTTCGCAAGCTGGTGCAGCAGGTCTTCACGGCCCTCCTCACAAGCACTGCCAGAGCTGGCGGAGCTTCGAGTACCGACAGGACAGATATGTCTTTTCTCCGCATCTTGCGCTCCTTTCTCACACGGGCTGCGAGCTGGTCCCCCTCCCTGACCGAGCTCCGTTCTGTGCTAGCTTCCATCTTTGCCGCGTATGCCTACGAGGAGGCCCTTCTGTCGCTAGCGAATGGCATGCTGGACAAGGACCTGTTTGTCCATGTCGACGAGGTGACGAAACTGCGACAGCGCGGTTGGCGACCACGAGGTCAAGTCTGTGAGATCTGCCGGCGACGAATCTGGGGTCCTGGTGCGGGGTCACACGTCTGGAGAGCGTGGGAGAAGAAGCAAGTAGAGCAGCGTCAACACCGTGAACTCAAACGAGTCGAGAGTAGCATAGACCATGCGACGTCTCGAGGCAAAGGGAAGGCAGCTGCCGAGCCCTCAGGGACCTTTGAAGCCGAGCGACATGAAGATGGCGGGTTTGATGAAACCTCAGGGTCAAACGGCGGGCAAGGCGTCAGCATCCCCGGTCCGGTAGTCGCTTTCGCCTGTCGGCATTTGTATCATCGACAGTGCCTACTGGACACACCTCAGCTTCAACATCCGGGAAGAGCATCACATGCCAACCGGGAGCACAGCCATGTCGTGCATGAAGGGTCCAACCTGGAATTCTCCTGCCCGACGTGTACATAATCTTTGCTCGGGCAGGAAGTTTGGGGTAGATCGCGATCACGGTGTCATGTATGTAGTGTAGTGTAGTACCCATTTGTCATGACTCTTTTCTTTTCATCTTTTTCTCTACTTTCCAATGTTACTTGGCGCTCGCAACCACCTTGCTGGTTCTTACACTCTAGCATACTACTATCCATCACGAAGCGAGGCTTTGTTATTTTCATCAACATTTCCGGCTGTCAGTCATCCACGAAGGCGGTCCTTCATAATTATTCTCTCCCGCTCCCTTGCATAGAAAGGAAGCGACGAGTAAAACCACGCCACCTCATCAGAACAGAACATTCATGCAGGATGGATCGGGATAAGCTACGATACGATGCTGATAAGATTAGACGAAACAACTATACATCGAATTGTAGCTTGCGGTCTCTTGTGCTGGGAGCGACGATGACGATTCCATGTAGACATGTACAATACATATTATGAGTACATGAAAGTGGGCGATACGATGAGATCACACAGATACCCCAGGTAAAGAATACCTCAAGGCGATCTCGGGGTGATGCACACTAGATATACCCATAGCGTTAGACCCGGAGAAAGTGCCCATTCAGGCCGACAGCAGGTATCTTTTATCACCATAGTAACTACGTCTAAGCGTATTTGAGCCGGCATCGAGTTATATACATAGTCTAGACTGGAATACTGGCTTCAAGAGTCTTGAGGAGGTGGACATTGAACATCTTTGTTCTTGTTAACAAGAAAGAAGAAAAGAATATAAAAAGCCGAGAAAAAAAAGAGAGAATATTCTATGTTCTCTCTTGAATATGATTTCACAAAGTCTATATAACAAGGAAATATTAAATATATATATTAAACCATTAAGAAAGGGTATAATAATAAATAGTCTCTGCTCATGAAAGAGTGTCGTGTAAGAATGGCACGATAACACCGGAATGGATATAGGAAAAAGCGATCGAAATCACTATCATGAAGTAGTAACGGCGGTGGCGGCGGTGGCGGCAGCCTCGCAAGAAGGACATACAGTCTCGATCGTAGTGACAGTTTCAATGACCGTGGTGGGTTGTGGAGCCGTTGTGGTGTCGGGAATTGAGGCAGTAGTTGTGGAGTGATCGCAGGGTTCCGTAGTTGGTCGAGTGCTAGTGGTTGTAGAATGGTCGCAAGGCTCTGTGGATGGAGGTTCTGTTGTAGTTGTTGTAGAGTGATCACAAGGCTCCGTTGTTGGTTCAACGGTAGTGATTGTAGAGTGCTCGCAGGGTTCTGTGGAGGTAGGTTCGGTTGTAGTTATTGTAGACTCGCAAGGCTCGGTGGGCTCCGGAGGAGGAGGAGGAGGAGCGGTAGTGGTTGTTGTTACAGTTGTAGTCTCGCACGGAGTGGTCGTTACAAGGGTTTCGGTAGTGGAGATGTCGGTAGTGAGGGTCTCGGTAGTAGAGACTTCAGTGGTGATGGTCTCTGTGGTGGAGTAGTCGGTTGTGATACTCTCGGTAGTCGGCAATACTGTGGTGAGAGTCTCAGTAGAGGGCAAGTCGGTTGTAATTGTCTCCGTGGTAGAGTAATCGGTGGTGATAGTTTCTGTTGAAGCTGTCTCTGTCGTGTAGGTTTCCGTGGTTGGATATGCCGTAGTAATAGTCTCGGTGGTTGGCTGCACAGTTGTGATAGTCTCAGTGGTAGGAATATCAGTGGTCATAGTAGTCGTAATGCCTGAACTGGTAGTAGTCAAGGTGGTAGGGACATCAGTGGTGATAGTCACAGTTGTTGGAATATCAGTTGTAATAGTCTCGGTTGTAGTAATCTCAGTAGTCGTAGTTACAGTCACAGGTACCTCAGTGGTAATTGTCTCTGTGGTAGAAACCTCAGTAGTGATGGTCTCAGTAGTAGGTATAGAAGTCGTAATAGTCTCGGTGGTAGTAAAGTCAGTCGTAATAATCTCAGTTGTGGTAATATCAGTGGTAATAGTTTCAGTGGTGGAGATCTCAGTTGTAAGAGTCTCCGTGGTAGTGATATCGGTTGTTATAGTTTCGGTAACAGGATTATCAGTCGTGACAGTCTCGGTAGTTGTGGTCGTGTCAGTCGTAGTGATGGTCTCAGGAGTACAGGAAGGCGTCTCCGAGCTGGTCGTAGGTGTAGGTGTAGGTGTAGGGACAGGCGTGGATGTTGTTGGCTCAGGAACATCCTCGCACTCGAACTGGAAAGAAAAATATCCCGGGTAATGACGAGTGGGAGTAGGGAAAATGATCGGGCCTTCATACCCGGCAGTTCCATTTCGAAGTTTACCATCGATGTATACCTGGGCGTACGTGATATCCCAGTACTCAGTCGGACCGCATGCTTCCTCGTAGGAAGTGATCTCTGAGATAGGGATCGCACAGAAGGCATCATGTTTCCCGTTTATGATCGCACAGTACCCATTCCCATCGGTGAATGGATAAGCAGATGGAGCAACGGCAGGCTCCGATGTGCCTACCCACTCACCAAGCTCTTCATAACTTTGACCATTGCTCAGAGTTGGGTACTCGATACGAAGAACACCGTTGTCGATGCTGTATATGACAGGCCCCAGATCGTAAAAATTATAATTATTTTCTTTCCACACCCAGAAGGCTTGTTCTTTTTTTGTCATATCAACTGGCGTCAGTGCTCGCTTTCCAAGTCCTTTCCATCTGCCCTTATCAGGTTGCTCTATGCGTGCCGGCGAACTGTTTACCACAGTTGCATAGAGCAAAAGAGTCCAAGCGGTCACAAATTTGGAGGAAATCATAATGAACAATAACCTGAGCTATGGACCATCAACTAAAGTATAACAGAGAATTTGAAAGAAGAAGTCAATGCCTCTTCTTCAAGGAGAGCTTAAAGACTCGTGTTTATTCTTCATAAAGATATCGATGTCCTCTATATAAATCTACGAGCAACAATAAACAGTACAGTACATCTGCAAGCCAGCCTCAGCAGAACTCATTTCGGGGAATGTGAGATTGAAACATATGCTCAATTACCCATGTACTTGCCGTTATGGGTGGTGATGATACAGATGTCACATTCTGAGCCGCCACCTCTTATCTTTACACGAATATTATCAACCACGGGCTCGTATCAAAAAGCCAAATAATGTAGACACGGGTATTGTTGACTTTAGTTCAACCCTTCTTTTGCAGCTTAATCAAAGATAGGGTTGAGTCTCAGCACCCTCCCTGATGGTGGCATGCGATGCAGATACGAGACAGACTAGGCCGTTTGTGTAGTCATAATTCTGCATCTCAAGATTATATTGGATGTTATTCACTTAATATTCGATGCATTTATCTGATAGATTTGTAAATGGCGGATCTACTTTTCAGATCCGAGAAACCATGTGTGATGATGTTTTGCACATACACGTTTCATAGAATATGTACATACATACAGCCTCATATGGAGGCCTCAAAATTGCAGAATAAACGAAGCATTAATCTTCTCTAACATCATATATTGTTGGAAATGCTTTTGTGCATCTATTACTGCTGATTGGATCCTTATGCGGCGATTTTTTATCGACTCGATGTTATCTCGCCCTTGCTTCGTGAATATCAACCACACCTTAATTAGCTTGTGCCCGCGGGACACTCATTCCTTAAAATCTCACTGGAATCTAACTAACTGCTTACTGCGTAATTATTAGTTGATCTTTACATAGTTATTTAACTACCCAAGATCATTAACAGTGCTTGTTAAGTCTTTGTCATATGGTATCACATAGTTATTACTGCCATGTTGGGAGTAAATCACGAAGTATAAGGCGGCATGGCATTTGACCCTCAAATGGAAAGTAAAGTCAATTCACTTATTGTCCATCTTTGCTACCGAGGTATTTCTTTGCTTTCCTTCTGTCTTCTTTTCTCCCTCAAAATCGAATTATTCCAGATGTGCCCAAAGTGAACGATGGGAATTAGACCAGGATAAGGATCCTGCTTGACTTCAGGATGCGCAGAGTCCATTATGTGATTTTGGTCTGATACTACTATACTACTCTACCTAGTAATTACTTTGATACTACAGTAACGTATCTGCCAAGCCTACTCCGTAAGCGTTTGCTAGTTAAATACGGTACGTGTGGTAACCTTTTTTTTCTCCTTCGCCCCGGTAGTGGCAAGCCACATCACCTTTAAAGTATCGAGCTATCTCGACTATGGTTGTGCAAGGTTGCTATCCATCCGTCCATGTGCCCTGATTCTTGTCCTTGGCCCTGCCGAGAAAACGAGGCGTTGAGGGTGATGGATGTTCGGAACGGGGCCTGAAATGCCGCTTTGGTAGCGAGTAATTGCCATCATTACCATAAGTCAAGTAGGAAAGGAGAACTGTAAGCAACAAGAAAAGAATCTAGACCAAAGTACACGAGAGGATGAGGTTTCTTTTTTCTATCACTCCGTAGTTCTAGAACGTAGCTGCACAGTCAGGGTGGTACTCCTAGTACGGAGTAGAGTACTCTAGAATAATGTGGTTAAATATTATCCTTGTGCGATTAACTCTTTCGCGCCCACCGGCAACTCGTCACCATCGGTGTCTCCACCGGAGTTCTAGTTCTGGGTAGAGTCAAAAAAAAAAAGCAAAAAAAAGCGCGTGTATCTACACTAGATGGTCTCTTGCAGTAGTGTCAGAGCTACTTCACTATTATTCTTCGATTCAAGTTTCTTTTTCCGTGATTTTGAGTTTTGGTTCCTGGTTCCATGGTTCTGAGATCGGGGTCGTGTTTCAGGAACTTGTTTCAGATTCCTTGAAGTTTTGCCTCTTTTGAGTTTTTGTCCGTCCCTCTCTTTTTTGGCCCTTGTGGGTTGGGTTGAGCTAGATAAGTTAAAGGTTCTTATTGTGGAGAAAGAAAAGGCTCGAGGGTGAGGGGAGGCGAGTCTTTACTTTACTGTTCTGAGTATAGATGAGTTAATACCATGCTGGCATTACCATAGTTGGTAACAGGCTAGTTACGAGGTACAGCACTGATCCTGGGTGCTTTATTGTTGCTGTTATGATTATTCTACTGTATGACATAGAGATAGCATTCCATTATGATTTCTGCCGTCACCAAAAAATTAATTATTACCATTATGATTATTATTGTTATCGCAGAGTAGGCGTTTCTGTGTTGCAATTGGGCGGTCACGCAGATTGGCGGCGTGTCTGCAGCAGCCAATCAAGGACGCGGGATCACTGCAGCTGACGTATCCAGCCGGTAAAGTTACGTGTAAGTTACATTCCATTCCAGTTCTCTCTCTCACGGAAATCCTTTCCAAGAGGCACATTGTGGCTGCGGTCGAGCAGGATCTGTTGGCGTGGCTTTTTCTTCAGAGATCGAGATCACTAATAATAATATTATTATTACTATTGTTCACCGACGGCAACGGAGGACGAGGGAAATGGCAAGTTCTGCTCCAGGATGCCCCTCCCTGGACCAGCGGCACGATGCGCGAATGCAACGTGGCGGCGAAGCATTAATGATGAGGTTTTATTGACCCTTAATAGAGGGGGTTGGGGCTGGGACTGAAGGAACAGTCCCCAGCAGCGAAGGAAGATCCTGAAGGCGTCTACGGATTCTTCTTCATAGTTCACGGGTTCAGACTCGGGTCAGACGCTGACAGGACAGCACAGCACGTTACGGAGTATACTGGGTCATCTCTGGATGTCTGTCCACACTTCACGGTCATCGGAGAGAGCATGAAGGTCCGTTATGTAAGATCTGGTGCGTTCAGGACGGGTGACTTGAGAACGCACAACTCTGTATGGAGAAGGAAGATCGACAGATGCTATGCCTCAGATGGCAGTGATGGCCGTCTGCTGTTCAAGTTTCCTCGTGGTAACAGTAACATACTCAGCAAGTAACTATCGAGTCTATCGAGGAACAAGACGAACAGGTTGACCCCGGTACGGAGTAGATAGCGCAGTTGTTAGCTGTAGCAACCTAACGTGTTGGTATATAGTAAAGTGCTGCTAGCCAGGATAGCTCATGCACTGGACAACTGGTGCCGGTGCAGATGGCCGATGTAGAGTACCATAGAGAAGACTATACCATCGAGTAAGTACAGTAGTATGTCGCGATGCACATGGGCCATATCTGGTTCGTGAATGCTGATATGGAGGCCTCCTGGACACGCAGTCCGTCAGCCGGACGACCGTCCCCATTTATTATACTGGACTCACCGAAAGATTGATGGATTCTGACTTGATGCATGCGCTTTTGGTCGGGATATGATCCGCGACGCACAAGTGACCTGCATCGTCCTGAAACGCGACACGTACAATCGTAAAAGCTTAGCTGGATGGTTGGTGCACTGGCGCTCCGATCGGTTGATCTGATCATCCCTTACGGCTTCTCGAAGGAGAGTATCGACATGTCCAAAGAGGCCGTCTGCGCGCTGTCATTGGGGTGCGCGAGGGCACGCTAGCATCTCATCCGCCCCTCGCGACGGCTGAAGGCCTCTTGCGCCCTCAACACGATGATCCGGTGGCAGGGAACTGTCCGCCAATATACTTTGCGACTAACAGACCTCGTCGTCTTCCTCCTGGCCCGTACCTGGCTCGGAGCCAACAACGTCGCCCTCCCGATGTTTCGAAACGCCTCTCGGGACAGCCGCCCTCTCCGCTGTGGGAATCGGTGGATGCATCACCGCGATGCTCCAGCCCACAGGAACGGGCAATCCATCCCTTTCCCGGGCCTCCAGCATTCAGGAACTGCTCTCCTACACGACCTGTGTCACGATTATCCCGCTGTTTACCATTCCAAGATCGGTGGAGATGAGAAACACGCTCCTCAGCTATCGACAGCCACCCGTTCGCCACAGACCCGGTGCCTGGCACTGCCTGCGGATTCGAAGAGTATACTTTGTCCCTAACTGACAATGATATGGATCACAAAAAAGAGTCTCTCTAGCTCTGGCGGTCCCCGTGCGAGCGGACCCAGCAGCGAGGAGAATAAGCGACTCGTCGAAAATGTATAGCCAACGTACAATGTCCACCCTGCCATCCCCATCTGGATTAGTTAGTGCATCAACATACAGCTCCAAAGCCTCTACGATCGATGCTATCCACCCTCAACCCCTCCTCTGGCCGCGTATGACTGGTCCTCCGCCGCCGCTTGATGGTCCTATCAACTGCATAGACCCTGATAAACGTTGTCTCGGAGGTGAGGAAACGTTTTGTCTAAAGCTCGCCCTGAAAGACCCATGGTTTAGACTTTCTCTCTTCGATGTTACGCCCCAGATGCCAGGGACCAGTGCTCTGCCCCGGTCAGACGTTCCATCCCCGTCGATGCCCTAGTCTGTAGCTCAGGGCCCAGATGTTGCCCTCACGATGCTGTTTCATTCACATGGTCCACCTCATCTGCTCCAACCCGGGGCCTGGTTCCATCTTCCTGCAGGTCCCAAGGGCTAATCTGCTGAGTGTCCCATCCAGCGGCTCGACCTGCGGGGAGCAAGAAAAAAAAAAGTGCCGATGCGTGCTTCCTGTGAAGTATATAACCACCCTAAGCGCCACTGCGGTGGAAATGATCTCCTCGGGATCAACCGCAGTCGCCTTTTCGTTCCTTCACTTGTTGTTGCCGTAGCTGGTCTCATTCCTTGAGCCAGTGCTTCCTTGTTTTTCTTTGCAGGTCAAATCTGTGCTCGCCATTCCTTTCTCTCGCACCTAACAAAAAACCAATTTCTCAAGATCTGGTCATCTTGAGATAAACTGTCCCTTTTGCTTTTGTTTCAAGCGCTAGAACGCAAGAAACCAGCCCTGTCTTGGACCCTGTCCGATTACGGAATATATAAACATCATGCATTCCACAACATTCCTTCCGGCCTTGGCTGCCCTGGCCAAATTGAGCACGGCTGCCTATACGCTTCAGCAAGATTTCGGTATCTCGAACTTCTTCGACAACTTTGCCTTCTTTACGGTACGTTTTGGGATAGCTCCTTGGTTCCGTCTTGGCTTATAGATATATACTTTGACTATGGTATACAATGATGGGTACTGACATTGGAATCAGGGCACTGATCCTACCAACGGATTCGTTCAGTACGTCGACCAGAGCACCGCCCAGAGCGCTGGTCTCATCTCCACTGGAAGTTCGGTGTACATTGGTGTCGACAACACCAATGTCGCTTCGAGCAGCGGACGCGAGAGCGTCCGCATTTCCAGCACGGCTACCTACGACCATGGCCTGGTGATCCTGGATCTGGCTCACATGCCTGGAGGCATTTGCGGAACTTGGCCTGCATTGTGAGTCAACCTTTGTGAAGATGAAAGAAGTGATTTGGTTTCTAACATAAGATTAGCTGGATGCTTGGCTCCGACTGGCCCAACAATGGCGAGATCGATATCATTGAAGGTGTCAATGACCAGGCCAACAATGACATGACCCTTCACACCAGCGACGGCTGCAGCATCACCAACACAGGCTTCACGGGCTCCCTGGGAACGTCCAATTGCTATGTGGATGCGCCTGGACAGGGCACGAACGCCGGATGTCAGATCTCGTCAAGTTCCTCCCAGTCTTTCGGTACTGGCTTCAACGATGCAAGTGGCGGTGTCTATGCGACCGAGTGGACTAGCGATGCCATCAGCATCTGGTTCTTCCCTCGTAGCAGCATTCCCGCGGACATCGCTAGTGGCAGCCCCAACCCCAGCGGCTGGGGCACTCCCGATGCCAACTTCGCGGGCGCCTGCGACATTGACTCGCACTTCAACAACCTGCAGATTGTGCGTATATCGTTTTCCCTCTGTATGCTTCGTTGCAATTGCTAACGTGAATACCATTATAGGTCTTTGACACCACCTTCTGCGGTGACTGGGCTGGTGCTGTCTGGAGCTCCGACTCCACCTGCTCTGCCCTCGCCGGCACTTGCCAGGACTATGTCCAGAACAACCCGACTGCATTCAAGGACGCCTACTGGGAGATCAACTCTCTGAAGGTCTACCAGGACAACTCCAACGGCACCATCATCGGAGGTGGCGTGAACGCAACCCTCGGCAACTTGAATGCGACTATCGGCGGTAACCTCGGTGTATCCATTCCCAGTATGAAGCGCTCGCACCGCGCCAGACATATGCACGGTCACTACTAGATTGCCTCTTCCCTCTCGTAATCCTGAGGACACGAGACTACGAGTATGAGAGTTCAACGATGTCAGTGACTTGACGAAATCAACAAAAGAGAAACATCCCAACACGGAACCACGAACACGATCGAGAATCTCTCAATCTCGAATCTCGATCAAATCTATTCGATTCTTGTTGT
This sequence comes from Paecilomyces formosus, assembly GCA_029606185.1. Classification (NCBI taxonomy): domain Eukaryota; kingdom Fungi; phylum Ascomycota; class Eurotiomycetes; order Eurotiales; family Thermoascaceae; genus Paecilomyces; species Paecilomyces formosus. The sequence continues at coordinate 905,084 of JAPVCB010000036.1, forward strand.
CTTTTATCACATTGACATTTTTTTCTTCTCATCTTCTTTACACTCTTTCATCATCCCCCACCTTTGGTTGGAAGTTGATCTTTCTCCATTTGCCCTTTTTTTGTCCTTCGAGCCGTGGAGCGAAGCTTTGGAATACCCTGCAGCAGCATAAGCATGCTTTTCTTCTTTCTTTCATCGGTCCTTCGTCATCATGTGTGCTTCGATCCGACGCACATACAAGACGAAGGTACATTACATTCAAACCTTCATTTCTTGTATATACTATACTATTTTTTCCCTCTGTGGTCCGTGAACGTGGGTGTGGATATATATACGTGTGTGGGTTATCTATGTATATGGGTCGGTTAGCTATCTATCTGTGTTATCGCATTTTACCTTCCAAGCAAGCAAGCGTGTCAAACCAAGCCAAGCCAAGCCTGGCCAAGCCTAGCAAGTGGAGCGAACTAAAGGCATCCGAGTATGTACGAGTGAATGAATCGGGATAGAATGGAATATGCATATTTGCGAGTCTTTAGCCTTGGTCTTTTGAGGTCGATTTTACCTCCCCGCTCCCCCCTCTATGGCTTATGGGGGTTTTTATTATCATAGTATAGTATATATAGACCGATGATTCTGTATCTAGACATGATGTTGTTAGTTGGAGTATTTCGAGTACGGCATATAACTAGAGATCCGAGTAAATGGAGTTTATGGACTATATACATACATAAGCCAGCAATCCACTAGGTCTCAAGTTGAAGTAGTTATGAGCATCCACTCCTCTTGCTCTTGCTCTTGTTGCTAGAGTTTGAATTAGGCCGACCCAGAACAAAACCGTAATTAGCTAGTTAATTAAACCAATTAACCCCATACTTGGTTATTCTCCCCTTGCTGATCTAGCCCAGAAGTGAACAAGGCTATAAAAACCAAACACCATCCGAAATGACTTGGTATCACCAGAAATAAAAGTGAAGGAAAGATTTCCTGGTTTGTGCTAGTGCCCAGAAAAAGAAGACAACAAGTCGAGAAAGACAATAATGGATAATACAGAGAGGGCAAAAAGAGGAGAAATTTTTATATCTCAATAAGGTATATACATTACCTCATTAACCCTTCCATTCCCATATCCTGAACTATATAGGATTGGGGGAAAGGGTCATGCTTAGCTAGCTAGGTAGTTACTAGGCGCTCATGGTTCTATCGTAAAGGAGAAAAGTGAACACGCCAACAAGGAGGACAAAAAGAACACGAGCGAAACTAGCTCCGACGCCATAGAACCAAGACCGCAAGATGCGAATAGAAAAGAAAAACAGAAGAGAAAAATAAGCAAATGGTGAATCGTCGAAAACACAGCAACACCTTATAGTACAGAGCAAGCTCCATCGCCGTTGGACCCCTTTTGCGGAACCAGATGCAAAAAACAAGATCATAGCTTAAATCCCAATTCGTCTCGGCGGTCATCAGTTAATCGGCCCCATTCAAGGAGAAGCCGGAAGAAATAGATCTCCATATCTTCTTTGCGAATTGCCGTTGCGGCCCATTTTCGTCCTTCTTCCGTAATCCAGAGAGCTTCGCGATCATGCGGGGGCATAATCACATTCTCTCCATTTCGTACACCAGCGAAATACGCAAGCGTACTCCAGACGTCGTGTAAACGAAGGTCCTGCGGGACGAAATGTTGCCAGGCGCTAATTCGCGAATCGAACCACTGGCGGAAAAGAGCTGTCTTGAACGGGAGACTGTTACTCTGCAGGAAAGGTAAAAACCTTCCGCTGAATGCAGCGCCATCCAAGTCGAAAAGGAACCGGTATCGCCAGTGATCCTGGAAATCGACCTTGCCTACCGTATGGAATTCCTCCGCTTGGGTATCGCAGTCTCCGCAGCGGACAATACGTTCTGCTATGTGCACGGAGGCGTTGAGCCCAAGTTTCTCCTGGGGAGCCCGACCATCGAGGATCTTGTAGTTGTAAGTCCCCTGCTTTGCTGCTGGCAACATGACAGAGACTTTGTTCAACGTATTGTTGTTGATTAGATGAGTGAATCTCTGACGCGCCATGCCCTGCCAACGCCCGCTGAGGCCCACGCCTTCCGAAGTGGCGCCTATCCAGAACAGCGTGTTTTCCTTCTCTAGATAAGGAACATCAGGATGATCTTCAGAAGGCTGATATTTGACCTTGTCGACGTAGTTCCATGGGCTTGGGAACAGAATATCGTTGAAACCGTGCACTGAGCTTTGGCTGAACACCGGGAGAAGCTCTTGGCTCACTTTCAGAGACGCGGCCGAGAGGAAGAAACCGTGGAGGTGGGCAAGATCTGGCTGATGGCATATATCCGCCGCACGATCCCAGTCAGACACAAACTGGCCTAGAGAGTGCGGTCGGATGCAGCTGAGGCATATGTTGCGCCGATCCCAAACGCGGTCCCGGCGAGCCTTGGAAGACGACGGGCACACTATACTGACAGGGTCATCAAAAACATCGTCAGACCAGGAACGGTCCACGAAAGGCGTCTCTTGAGTCTGGTCTGCTGGTTCCACGGGCGCCCATACATCACTCCGGTCGATTGACCATCCATTCAGGACTTGCGCTTGAGACGGCACCTCCACTGATGCCCCAGCATTGCGCATTTTTGTGATCCTATCGTACGGGACAGCGACTCGCGGCTCGTCGTTCAGATTGAAAACGAGATCCATGTCAGGGAGGTACTGGCTGAACGGCTCGATCATCTTCGCGGCGCCCTCCACCATCCAGACATGGGTCGGCTTAATGCCTTCCTGAACTCTGGGCGTACCGTTTCGAATGATGACTGCGCCGACATCGTTGAATGGATTGGTCGCAACTTGATGTGTTAGTTCCCTCAATCGCTGGGGAGAATAGGCTCGGAAAGGTAGCAGGTCGTGGTGGATCTGATCGAAATCTTCGATTACAACAGAAGACCTGCTTGTGGCATAATAGTACCATCTGTCAAATCCTCTTTGGCAATGTTAGCTCTGGTTCTCTAAGAAGAAGGGGAAGGGATTTGACGTACGGTGGCGGATGCTGCTTATAGCGATGTCGATATTCAATAACAGCTTCCTTAAGGTTCTTGCTGACTTTAGCTTGAGAAAGAAACTGCTCATGGTGGCTTCGCCCATCGAAGATAAGGAGGTCGATTGGATGTAACATGGCTCTGTTGTGTTGGGAGAGCATGAGATATAGCACAAAGACTGCAAGAGCAGCAAGGAGCTTCCGCGGCCAGGTGCTAGGCTTTGAACTGGACTCTGACCGATTCTCGGAGACGGCAGCTGCCTGTAGATAAAGACCACTACCTATGAAGACCGTCACAGAAGCCAGAAGGGCGGGGAATAATGATATCAGCGGGAACGGTTGGGTGGAATTCCAGAGTGTCGAGACCAGAGATATGAAGATGACAATGAAGGCCACCAACGTTGTCAAACTCAAGGATCCATATTTGGGTGCCTGGTGCTGTTTTAGTCCATGACCCTCGTTGAACTCTGCATACGGACTTACCAGATGGGCTGCTGATGCGAACAGTGTCGCGAGTAGAATCGCATGCGTTATCGCGCCGCGAAGGTAACGGCCATTCAGCGAAACAATATATTCGCGATGTTCGGGGGCTACGATGTACACGACGATGCCCACGATCACCCAGAATACAGCGACCGCCTTTTTAGAAACTCAGTTAGCACTTATATCAGATGTAACCGCGGTCTTCGCTGGGAATACTCGAACTTACGAGCAATCCATAACCCCATAAAGCCGATGTATGCCTTCTTCTCCCACCCAAAAATCGAAGCTCCTTCCGAGCTAGCTCACCGGCGCCGATCAGCAGGATGGTATCGAGAATCACAGCGAGAGCTCTGAATGCGTGGATTCGTGGAGCGCGGTGTAGAACGAGGGAGCATATATAAGTTGAATTCCGGCCCTCATGGAACGATGCGACCAGAAAACCTCCCAGCGTGAGCGCCGCAGTGGCCAAAACATAGCGCAGCTTGCTCCGAGGAATCTGAAAGGCCGCTGCGCCATAAACTGTTCGATCCGGAGACTCATCTTCTTCGACCGACCGATGTCTCTGAAAGCGCCAGTAGTCGTACAGCGCAACCAGCAAAGGAATCACGCTCTGGATGCAGCACGTCAGCATATACCATCCAGTTCCCAACCGGTCGGGCTACCTTACCGCATATCCAGCATTCGAACATTCATTGAAGATCGTGATCTGGCGGAATACTTCGACCCTGAAGCAGAAAATGGCGACGAGCGCGACCAGTAATATCCATGCCTTTGCAATGCGCAGCCCTAGAATATTGAAGGTGCTTGTGTATTCGACCTGCTCCGAGTCGGATGGACCGGACGGAATCTGATCCGAGATTTCTGTCAACGGGATTGCGACATATTTATGTGAAGAGGAGTTCGTCCGGACGAATCGTGAACTATATCGGTCGCATAGGAAAAGCGTCAAGGCCGTAAGGGTGCAAGCTAATATCGCCGAATGCACGGGACGATCTGCGCGGGAATCTCTCCGTTAGCACTTGGAAGACATGATCCTCTTATTTGATTATGGATATGGACCAGGATTCCTACCAAAGGCAAAGGTTGTCCGATACAGGCATGCAAGTAGCACAGCACTTGAAATGAACAAGCTAGAGTCGCTATTAGCCCGACCGCGCTCGCGGAGAACTAGGATGCTGGAGACAACAGGACATACCCGAGCGAGACCTTGCGCGCCGTCTCCGTAGAAAGGACCATGGTGAGTATTCAAGGACGGACTTCCCCAGCAGCCATGTCGCCGTTGTGTCGTCCTTTTCTTCTGCAGGATGTCGATTTGTGGTGTTGCGGGGAGAACTTGGTCAGCGAGCCAGAAGCCTGCCGGGAAGGAAGGCTTGCGAATCGCGATGTTAATCAGTGGGGGCACGGTGCGACGACAACGGGAGATGAGAGCAGCAGATGATAGAGAGCAGAACAGAACAGTCTAGAGACGACGACGCAACAGAAGAGAAGGCTAGGAACCAACTCTCCGACAGCAAGGGCCACAGAAAATAAGCACAGCGACCCAGGGGATCAAGACGAAGGTCCTACGACTACTACAGCAGGTTACAGAGCTACTTGTCATTATTGAGCGTGATGGTTCCATTGGATGCCTATCCAGACGACCGTTCGCGGACAAGCACACGGTCGCATTATCTGGCTTAACCGTCGACTTTCCGTGGCGGCAGAGAAGCCAAAAAGCTTCTTCTCTGCCAACATACCGGCCAGAGGCTGGCGGCCGATAAGTTACGCGCGGGCCCCGTCCAAGGACCGTTTGATGAGATTCTCCACGGCACCAGAGCGAGAAGATGTCTGCAGGCACCACGAAGGGATCTGTGCTGCTCCTTGGCGGTGTCTTCCATGAATCTCCTGCCAGGGGAATGAATCATGGAGGGTGATGATTGACATCCAGGCCTGGAAATACAGAGCACTGTGGAGCATCAAAAAAGGTACCGCATGCTCTGTATCACCGTCATAGTTGTGGGCTTTAACTGACACCTGGTTTAGTGTATCTGATGCCTCCTTGACTGAAAGGCGATTCAGGCGCCTAGGATCATTGATTGAGGTTTCATCAGTCTATATCGGCCCTTTCTGATGGCGCCAGACAGTCGACCTGATCAACTGTATACAGCACTCCGTACAGTTCCTCATTTCATCACAGGTACCAAGTGACGTTGGGAATCGTATACGTCTTCTGCTCCACACGGCACGGGACGATATGCCGGCATCCTCAGCCAGCTTGTTAGCCGCGTTGGTTCTATCTGGTCCCAGGGTCGAGAGCCAGCTGGCTGATACAGGAGATATGATTGCCGCAAAACTGCACTATATTAATATTACTGACTACATAGCCTCAGCAATGAACTGTCGTGCTAATTAAACCAGAAGATCTAGAACAATGGGGTCGATAGGACTTTCGAGCTTGTCACGCAAGCTTCGATTGCGTTATCGGGTATTGCTATGCTGCAGATCTTTTCGTGTAGACGCGTCAAGGCTTGCGGTTCAATTGTCCCAATTGTAAGGTGGTCTCTTCCAGGTTATCTCTGTTAGCTTAAAGTATTCTTTTATTTATTGTTATTTTCAAAGGTGTTTTAAATGGAGGAGAGGATAAAGAATATATTTCGCCTCTCTGATTGGCCGGAAATGGGTCTCGAGGTAATCACGTGACCCATGTTTTCTGCCAAAGGCGGTGAAATAACGGAGGCGGCGAAGAGTGGCAGTATGGTCGGGTCTCGATAATTTTTTTGTCGGCCGCGAATTGCGACAAGTCTAGCTCGACGCCGCCGTGCATCTTCTGACCTGCGCATATGAGGAGGCCGTTTTGAAGGTCTTTGCCGGGATTAGAGACTCAGATATTGGATGAGCCCGGATATAGGACGAATTTTGATTGGTGTGCGCCTTCCTTGTCTTTCGCTTTCTCCGCTTGAGAAGACATCTCCCCGCTCCGCATATCTTCACTGAGATTTTCCTCGCGCCGGAGCAGCACAGGTGGATTGAACAAGATGCCGCGCAAGGCCATTGATTCCCGGATTCCGGCACTCATTCGGAATGGAGTGCAGGAGAAGAAGAGGAGCTTCTTCGTGGTAGTTGGAGACCACGCGAAAGATGCCATTGTCAACCTGCACTATATCCTGTCCAGTACCGACATCAAACAGAACAAATCCGTATTGTGGGCATACAAGAAGGATCTGTTAGGATTCACGAGTCACCGCAAGAAGCGTGAAGCAAAGATCAAGAAAGAAGTCAAGAGAGGCATTCGGGAACCCAACAGCGAGGACCCCTTCGAGCTTTTCGTCACTCTCAATCAGATTCGATATGTATACTACAAGGAGACGGAAAAGATCCTGGGTAACACATACGGTATGTGTATTCTGCAGGATTTCGAAGCAATCACCCCCAACCTCCTCGCGCGTACGATCGAAACCGTAGAGGGAGGCGGTGTTGTTTTGTTGCTCCTCAAGGGTATGAAGAGTTTGAAGCAGCTGTATACTTTGTCGATGGACATCCACTCCAGGTATCGGACAGAAGCCCACGACGACGTGGTCGCCAGATTCAATGAACGTTTTATCCTGTCCCTCGGAAGTTGTGATTCGTGCCTGGTGGTCGATGATGAACTCAATGTGCTTCCCATATCTGGAGGAAAGAATGTCAAACCACTACCGCCGCCAGACGCAACGTCGGATGGCAAATCGGCCACACAGAAGGAACTACAAGAAATCAAGGAGAGCTTGGCGGACTCGCAGCCTGTGGGATCCCTGGTCACCCTGGCCAAGACGGTCGACCAGGCGAAAGCGCTCCTCACGTTCGTTGATGCTATCGCTGAGAAGACTCTGCGAAGCACCGTTACCCTCACTGCGGGAAGAGGTCGTGGTAAATCGGCGGCCCTCGGTGTCGCTATTGCGGCTGCTGTCGCACATGGATACAGCAACATTTTCATCACCTCTCCTAGTCCTGAAAACTTGAAGACGCTCTTCGAGTTTGTCTTCAAGGGGTTTGATGCGCTTGGTTACCTCGATCATGTCGATTACACCATCCTGCAGTCGACCAACCCGGACTTCAACAAAGCCGTGGTGCGGGTCAACATCCATCGTCAGCACCGTCAGACTATCCAGTATATTCAACCACAGGACGCTTACGCCCTTGGACAAGCGGAACTACTTGTTATCGATGAGGCTGCTGCAATCCCCTTGCCTCTGGTGCGGAAGCTTATGGGCCCGTACCTGGTCTTCATGGCGTCGACCATTAACGGTTATGAAGGAACCGGCAGGTCTCTTTCGCTAAAATTGATTCAACAGCTTCGTGAACAGTCAAGGGGCGGTTTGAAGACGGGTCCGGAGGACACGGATATCGCTGATCGAGCTACTGGAAAGGCTACGAAGAACGCAGACAAGAACCTGGGTGGGCGTTCCCTCAGAGAAATCACACTCTCTGAGCCCATCAGATATGCACCGGGAGACTCTGTCGAGAAATGGCTTAACAAGGTTCTCTGTCTGGATGCTACTCTGCCAAAGTCGAAGATGAACACTCAGGGATGCCCCCATCCTTCGCAGTGCCAGCTCCTCCAGGTCAACCGTGACACCCTCTTCTCGTATCACCCAGTTTCAGAGAAGTTCCTGCAACAGATGATGGCTCTCTATGTCGCCAGTCACTACAAGAACTCGCCCAACGACCTGCAGCTAATGAGTGACGCACCCGCCCACCAGCTCTTTGTCCTCGTTCCCCCTATTGATGAGGAGGCTACTAAGCTCCCAGAACCGCTCTGTGTCATCCAGGTGGCACTAGAAGGTCGTATTAGCAGACAGAGCGTTCTCAACAGTCTTAGCCGCGGCCAACGAGCCGGTGGTGACCTGATCCCCTGGCTCGTGAGCCAACAATTCCAGGATGAGGATTTCGCCTCGCTTTCCGGTGCTAGAGTCGTCCGCATTGCAACCAATCCGGAGTATACAAATATGGGTTATGGCTCCCGCGCTTTGGAACTGCTCACCGATTTCTACGAAGGCAAATTCACCAGCCTATCTGAGGATGTCGAGAACCCATCGGAGGAACTGGTCAGAGTCACGGATGCAGAGCTGGAGAATGCCAACCTACTCGATGACAATATCCACGTTCGGGATATCCGCTCGATGCCACCTCTTTTCGGGAAGCTTTCTGAGCGACGCCCGGATACTCTCGATTATGTCGGTGTCAGTTATGGTCTAACTCCTTCCCTCCATAAGTTCTGGAAGCGTGCCTCTTTTGCGCCTGTCTATCTTCGACAGACCGCCAATGAACTGACTGGCGAGCATTCGTGTGTCATGCTGCGGACGCTCTCTACCGGTTCGAACGATACCAGCTGGCTCGGGGCTTTCGCGAAGGACTTCCACAAGCGCTTCGTCTGCCTTCTCTCTTATCAATTCCGGACGTTCCCTTCCGTGCTCTCTCTGAGCATCTGCGAATCTGCCAATGCAGGCGCCAAATCCGACCCATCTTTACAGGCATCGCCATTGACGAAGGCGGAACTGGATGCTCACTTCTCTCCGTTCGATCTTAAGCGACTCGACAGCTACGCAAACAACCTGCTCGACTACCACGTCATCCTTGACCTGGTCCCTACCATCGCGGAATTCTACTTCTCTGGTCGATTAGGCGGCAAGGTCAATTTGTCCGGTGTTCAGCAGTCAATCTTGCTTGCAATCGGTCTGCAGCGCAAGAATGTTGATGATGTCGAGAAAGAGCTGAGCTTGCCTTCCTCTCAAATCTTGGCCATGTTCATCAAGATTATGCGCAAGGTCTCGATGCACTTCCGGTCCCTCGTCGAAGGTGCAGTGGCAGAGACGCTCCCAGCTGAGAACGTTGCTAGTCAGCGCGACGCCAACGGAGCTCATGATGATGAAATCGTCGAAGACAGATTCCGCCCCCTTGAGACGAACCTGGATGACGAGCTACGCGAGGGTGGTCAGGAAATTGACAGCGAACTGAAGGAAAAGCAGAGGGCCCTCATCGATGCCCTGCCGCTTGACCAGTAAGTAGCCCCGGACTCCAAGCGAAGGGATCTTCTCTCTGCGCAGACTCTAGCACTTTTCTTGCATTGCAAAACAGTAACTGATTCACAGTCTCCAGATACGAGATCGATAACGGTGCCGCTGCCTGGGAAAACGCTGAGAAGCAGATCCGCGCCGGAGGCGCCTCAACTGTAAGCATCAAGTCGTCCAAGACTCAAAAGCGCAAGGCGGGCGAAACAGCGCGTGAAATCTACGACCAGGAAATCGAGTCCAAGAAGCAGAAGAAGATCAAGAAGGGAACTGAGGGCAAGAAGAGATCATGATCTTCTTTCATTGCCTCTTGTCCCGACTTTTCACATAGGGGACTGTTCCAATAAAAGGACCTTTTTTTGGCTGGAGTTTCTTTGCATTAGAAAAATGGTGTTAATGGTAATATTATGGGCACTATTTATGAACGTTTCTATGGTGGCTTCTCATCTTGTTTCAGACTAGATACTTCATGTATATAGAGCGGTTTTATTTCAGCTCGATGACGGCATAAAAGTTGACAAAAATACTTACTGTTCTTCTTGAAATTATCTTTTCAATATGGAGGAAAATAAATGTGATGAAAGTAACTAAATATCGGTCCAGGTGATGTCATATGGGTAGGTTACAATAAACAAATACGCCCAACTTGTAAGCTTTCCTTCACAACTCATCGTGCTCGGCCTCTTCTTCCTTCTGCTGAGCGATCACGCCCTCAGGGAGTTTCTCCTTCGAACCCTCACCCAGCCGGATTGCATCCACCCACGCTTCAATCCTGTGGAGTCCAAACTCGCCATTCTCACCAGGATCGTAGCGTCTCCACCATCCCCGGCGTCCATTCAAGGCGATGATCTCGAGGCCCTTGTCATCTCCCGGCAGACCTAGCGATTCGCGCAGAGTCTTGGAGCCAGAGTTGATGGCGGGAACATTGTAAAACGGGAAGGTCTTGCCCTTACCCTGCGAGAGTTTGTGCGAGATGGTGGATAGGCTTGCTAGAGCGTCCTTTGCTGGAGCAGGAAGCTCGGCGTCTGGTTCGTCCGGGCTAGGGAAGAGGGCCAGGACACATGTGCTGGACTTGGGAGTCAGACACGCGGATTCGAGAGTTTCAGGTGTAGATAGTATCTCGAGTGGTCGAGGCTGGACAGGAACAGTGACAGGCTTCGATTCCGTCGCGTCATCAGGTACAACCTTGTGATCGGGCGACTCTGTAGGCTTAAGCTTCTCGGCTTCATCGTTCACTTTTGTCGGCTTTGTGGATTTCTTGGAGGCTTTAGAAGACTTCTTCCCCTTGGCTTTGGCAGGTGCTGGATCCGGGTTGGGTGCGGCAGCTTGGCTCAGAAACTCAACGATAGGTTTCTTCTTCAGCTCTCCATCGTACACGACGTGCTCCTTGTCGCCGCCTGGGAGCAAGATGAGCGTAGGGTACGAAGTAATACCGAACTTCTCAACCGACTCTGTCTCCTTCTTGCGGATCTGACCGACTTTGATAGAGCCCAGGAAGTCGATTGCCACGGATCTCAAGAGAGCGCTGGTAGTGCCCTTCTCCGTGAAGAGAATAGCTTTGGGGGCGTCCTTATCCTCCGACAACCATGCATCAACGTCCTTGTCACTTAGCCGCTTGACATGGTTAGGTATATGTTCCACGACAGCATCGACGATTGCCTTTGCACTCCTTGCACCCCTGTAATCTTCAACTCGAGGCTTTCCTGGTTTCTTCGACGGCGTCACGATCTTGAGGGTAGGGAACCCTTGGACACCCATCCGGCCACAAAATGGCTTGTTCGCATCATCGTCGCAATTCACTGCGGCCACCTTGGCCAGTCCTTCTAGATTCTTGGCTGCTTTTTCGTACGCCGGTTTAAGATTCTGGCAGTGTCCACACCATGGAGCATAAAATCTGCGAGAGACGCTTGTGAGGAGCTTGCGGCGGAGAGGGCGGGAGAGGTACATGCGATTCAACTTACTCTACTATCTGTTGCAGTAACGACTGTTAGTTGGCTATCCAGTGAGTGAGGAATCACCATGTGAAGCTTACCGAAGTGTGATTGGAGTTGGCAATCAACTGGTCATAATTCCTGTGATCAACCTGAAGAACAGAGGAGCTCTTTGGATACAAGCCGTCAGCATTGACAGGTAGCGTCGCCAGAAGCGATGCAATGAGTAAGAACGCCGGGTTCTGCATCACGATGAAGGGTTTGAAAGCACTATATTAGTCTAGTTTCCAGTCGAGGTCATTACAGCTGTATCATGGTAGTCAGTGAAATTGGAAGTGCTTGGAAGGTTCCTTTGTGCTTTGTTTGGGAGCTATGGAGTAAAGGTGTCCTGAAGCTCTTGGCATGCGACAACGTTCCCTGCGAGTTGCGGAGGCGATGCAACACCAGCTTCCGCGTACTAGTCACTTATAGTACCCATTAGTTCAGTAAATCGACACTTATTACAAAATCCGCACAAGAGACATCACCAGGTTCAGATCTGTTCTATATAAGATTACTTTGGTGCTATGCTCCTCGCATTGGGATGACACAGCATGAGCGTCGTCTGTCTGACTAAAGAGATGATTACTTATTGTCATAGTCGACTACTCCATACAGCTCTCTTCCTACCTCTCCCCGCATAAGTATAGAATGCCGGAAACAGACGCCACGTCCAAGTCATTGGACATATGCACCTTGCCTCAAGAGCTTTTTCTCATGATCCTGAGCCATCTACAACCTCCAGATGTCATCCGTTGTCGTCGCGTCAGCAAGTCCTGGTACGATGTCTTCGGTAACCCAAGCAACCTTATCCCACTGCTAAAGAAATGGTATCCTCTCGCCAAGGAAGTTAGGGAATTGCGTGAGAAGACGACTCTCAATGATCTGGGCTTGGAAGGCGAAAACTACTATCATTGGCAAAGGATATTTGACCGAGTAATCTCACGATATGATCATCTCGCAAGAGGACAGCCTCGTTCCACGAGGAAATTCAGCTTATGTCGCGACAATCCTGAGTATTCGAGCAAATGGTTTCGAGTCCCGCCATGGGATAGCCACGGGAGTCACTTGAGTGGGAGGGTCGATTTCATCTTCAAGCAAACGTTCTGGACGTATGAGGATGGACTTCTGGTCTATCCCTCTGCAATGCATCATTCTCTGGTTCTCCTGGACCTCGATGCCGATGTCACTGTTGTTGTACCGTTCCCTATACATAATAAAGTTATCCGCAGAGTCCGCCTACAAGATAGGCTCCTTGTTATTGAATGGGCGGAGCCTAATGTCTTCCACTGGCTAAATGATGATGACGGTGTCCATCGTCACTTCGCTTCCTCCTTTGACATCCGGCCTTCAGAAGAAGGTTGGGATATCACCTTCCGAAACGAGTGGAAGATTATGTTCCTCGGGCATCCACTGAGTGAGAGGGACCGTTTTTTCTCATCCCACAATAATACACATTATGCTATATATGCATGGCAACCGAACCGCAGTCTGTACACGGCCGATGAAGATGCTCCGATTGAGTCCCTTTTCGTCTGGGATATATCGCAGCCTTCCTCTTACAGGCCCTCCCTAGATCCAACTGGGCGTCAGAAAGAGGATGAGGCTGACAAAGGGCCTATAACCATTGCACGCTTTGGATTTAGGGACCTCGGCTTCTATTCAGTCCGACAGAGGGGATGTCCAAGGATAGTGAAGCTGGACATCAACAGCGAGGCTGGTACCGTAGATATTACGGAGAACACGTGCGTTGGACTTAGACATCGCTATTCCAATCCGCGGGAGTGGGACTGCAAAGTCCAAACGATAAGCATACCCTTTCAAGGCCATGGTCCTTGCTGGAAGCGCGACGCAGGCGTTCTCTTTCCTGCATATCGTGGGAACAGCGGGATGCAACCTGCTCCTCTCACGACAAGTCTACCTTGGTGCTACACAATATCCGAAGCCTCTGACTGCCAGGCTCAGGTCAGTTTCTGTGACCAGTTACAAGATCTAAATGGGTTCGGTTCGATGGGATTTTTCGTGGTGATACATACACCGCAGTCTTGCACCTCCATGAGCCACATACGATCATCTGAGATATCCTACAAAGGTATGATATGCGGCAATGAGAGATATGTTATTGGCGAAAATTACTCCAATGAGCTTGTCGTTTTTCATTTTGATAGATGATACCAGCGCATCTTGAATAAAACATATGCCCTTACCAGCTAGGCAGTGTCAAACATAATCCAGATCTAGACACAGGCTCCGAATTTGAGCCACATGTTTCTCTTTCCCATCGTACGGTCTAGGGAGCATCTCGCAATCAGATTTCTGGATGTTCAGCTGATAGCCAAGGCGCTTGGTTATTTGCCTCTATTTACGCCCTCGCGGAGTTTCACCCTGATTGAGGAGCCAGTCCTTCCTTAGACAGGGGCTCGGACCTCGCCAGTAATCCCGACCAACGGCAAGCTTCAAGGATGAATTCAAACGTGACTCTTCGTGAACCTTTTTACGAGGCGGCGCCACGTCCTCGGAATTGGTTAGATCAAGGTCATATAGCCTGTGTAAATACCACAAAGGCTACAAAAGGAGTGACAATAAATCTCAGCTATCGATTTTATCCGCGCTGCTCAGTTTACAACCTGGGAAACTGCTTTTTTGGCCGTTCTAAACAGCCGCAACCATGTAATAGTCTACTGGAAGCGATATGGCGGGGCGGCTAATCGAATACGCCCGCCTGTGTGTCTCAAATCAGAGCGACAGATCCCCGAGTTCTGTCCGGCCTGGGGTAATACGGTTGATGCCCCGGCACTCGAGATCCTGTGGGTCTGGGGATTTGCATAGCGCCCGAATGTTGATTTAGGTAGATTCAACGTCCTACATCACTCATCGAGTAGTCCAGACTAGGATTCTTTTTCGAAGCTCCTTTTATTTAATTGCATAATTGTGGCGACGGACTTGATGGCTTACCAACCTCTCTTGCGCATCCCACGGCGCCTTGTTCTTTTGAACTGTCTGGCGTCTCATCTAGTTCGAATGGATTCTAGTATTCAGCTCAAGGAGTCTAGACCTCCACATCTAGTATTTTCCATTTGACCGTTTCCAGTCACTCCTTCGCCAAACAAGCTCCCGGCTCCGTGATTCTCTCCCGTGATTTATTTAAAAACGCCTCCATTCTATTTAACCGGCTGTACAACCGGACAATACAACCGGTGCAACAATATCCCATGATGCTTGGGCCAGGTGGGATCTGTATTCCACGTGGCTATCGCCTAAGTGTTGTGGTAATTGGTTGATTGGCCATTAGGAATCAATCCTCTGGCAGGTTCGCCAATTTTGAGCCCCTCTAGGCAGAGCTTGTGACTGGATTTGGTTAGAAAACACTACCCCAGACCCCAGATAGTGTCAGTCCATGCGGAGAGCACGTACCCGTGGGGAAAAGAATATAATCTCGTCCTTCTCGCGTGTTACAATCGCAGAGAAAGCATTCCGTTACCTGCGGTTTTCCCTTCGCCTGGACGGCCCAAAGTATTGCCATATTTGAGAATCACAACGACAAGCAATAACGAGAACTTCAAGAGTTGACATTCGTCACAATGGGTGGTGCTGATACAACAGTGGCTCTCAACGCCGCTGCTACAGCGCGTAAGCAAGCTCTTGCAGGTCCTACCGGCCCAGCTGGTTTGGTTCAAAATGCGAAGGTTTTTGGAATTGCGCTGTTCGCTTGTCTTGGAGGGTATATTTCTCTGCCTTTTGCCAGATTTCACTCATATGCTAACTAAATACACAGGTTGTTGTATGGTTACAACCAGGGTGTTTTCTCTGGAGTGTGTAAGTTCGCATGATCGTGCAGAGTGTGGGAGCAGCTCACTGACCGTGTCACAAAGTGGCAATGTACTCCTTCGATGAACATGTATGGTCCACCCTTTTTATTTACCATTGCAGGTTCACTGATAGCAATGTCTAGATGGGGGATGCCGTTGCCAATACCACGAAGAAAGGATGGTTGACGTGTATGTTCCTCCTGTTCTGAATACTAACAGATAGATCTTACTGACTGTTTATGTATAGCGATTCTCGAGCTCGGTGCTTGGACAGGAACTTTATACTCTGGCGTCCTTGCAGAGCGCATCTCTCGTAAATACACGATTCTCGTCAACGTCGTTATCTTCTGTATCGGAGTTATTGTCCAGACCACTGCTGCGGTTGGTGGATCTGCCAATATCCTAGGTGGTCGGTTCGTTACTGGTATGGGCGTTGGAAGGTATAAACCCGTATCGAAAGGCTGCTCTATGGAATCACCTGCTCATATTTTATATCCAGTCTCTCAATGTGTGTCCCGATGTACAATGCTGAGGTAGGACTTCCTCATATGGGACCGACGATCATCAGCTGAGAAAGTATAGATCGCGCCTCCTGAGGTGAGAGGATCATTGGTTGCATTGCAGCAACTTGCGATTACTTTCGGAATCATGGTGAGTCATTCCATTCGGTCTGGTTTATTATGTTACTAACTTTGAGTCCATAGGTTTCTTTCTGGTTAGTATCAATCTTACTCGACAGATCATATAGTCTGACATAACAGGTAGGATCGACTATGGAACGAATTATATTGGTGGTACAGGATCAACTCAAAGTGAAACCGCCTGGTTGCTCCCTCTGGCTCTCCAGCTCATTCCTGCTGTGCTTCTTGGCGCCGGAATACTCTTTATGCCCTTCTCCCCCAGATGGCTTGTCCATCATGACCGCGAGGAAGAGGCCAAAGATGTGCTTGTCAGTCTCCGTGGGCTTCCTCGTGACCACCCACTTCTTGAGCTAGAGTTTCTGGAAATTAAATCCCAGAGTCTCTTCGAGAAGCGCACTGAGAAGGAGAAGTTCCCGCACCTCGAAAGGTCCAATACTTGGAGCTACATCAAGCTGGAAGCAGCCGGATTCGCCAGCCTCTTCAAGACCTGGCCGATGTTCAGACGAGTTATGGTGGCTACTGGTACGTATTACTGAATTCCGCCCATATATAGTCGATATGATGACCTTCTTAACATGTACGAAATGACAGTGACAATGACCTTCCAGCAATGGACCGGCGTTAACGCCGTCCTATACTATGCTCCGTCCATCTTCGCCCAGCTCGGTATGAGCAGCAATACTACATCACTTTTGGCGACAGGCGTGGTTGGTATCGCAATGTTCCTCGCAACTGTGAGCAGCTCCCCAGACCCTTGCACTTAATTATCTAACATCCTCCAGATTCCCGCTGTGATGTACATCGATCACCTGGGCCGTAAACCTGTGCTTGTAGTGGGAGCCATAGGAATGGCTTCTTGCCATTTTATCATCGCCGGTATCTTCGGCCAGAATCAGCATCAATGGGACAGCCATAAAGCGGCCGGATGGGGTGCCGTCGCTATGGTCTGGCTCTTCGTCATCCACTTTGGATATTCTTGGGGGTTAGTTGCCTTTCTTTCATAGGATATCTCACACGAAGCCATACCAATACGCTAACAACCAAATCCAATAGTCCGTGCGCATGGATTGTCATCGCCGAGATCTGGCCCATGAGTGTTCGCGCCAAGGGAATTGCCCTGGGTGCATCTGCAAGTATGTCCTCCCTCTCCATAGCAATACACTCTACGGCGTAGTAAGTAAAAGCATACCCGACTAACCAAAAACTACCACAACAGATTGGATGAACAACTTCATCGTCGGCCAAGTCACCCCTGACATGCTCACGGGAATCACATACGGAACCTATATTTTCTTCGGCCTAATCACCACGCTCGGAGCTTTGTTCATTGCCTTTATGGTCCCAGAGACAAAGCAGCTATCACTTGGTACGTCCACGTCACCCCCCTCTCATCTTTGTCCTCTTTTCTCCGTCCAGGTGACTGACTCTTCGTCTTGCTTCTTCGACAGAGGAAATGGACGTTATCTTTGGTTCCGAAGGTACCGCCACATCCGACCATGAGCGCCAGGTTGAGATCTCACGTGAGGTCGGACTTGATGATGCCTTGGCAAAGCTTACGAGTACTGGGGTTGCGGAAATCAGACATGAAGAGTTGAAGGCGTGAGAAATACTGTTGGCGTCTGCATATCGTTGAGGCCATTGCTGAATTTTTATGGTTAATCTCTACGTAATAAGGGTTGGCTGTGCAAGTTGGAAGAGAGGTGGACAATATCTAGCTTCTGCATTGTTACGGCACGAAAATAAGGAAAAATCAAAACTTTATGTAGTAATGCCATTGACATTCGAATGCATGTATTAGCCTACACACAACTCCATTGATGAAGATGTTGTGAGTCGTGTTAGTCTGTATTGAAAGGTGAGCCTTGCTGTCCAAACATACACAAAGAAAATGCGAGGCTGAAGGAGACATGCTCGGATAATAATGTCTCATCCGATTAGTAGCCGCTCTTTCTGAACTTACAACTCACACACGCCTTCTTCCCGCACCCAGGACATGTAAGTGTATACAAGGGCTCGATACAATGACAGGTCTCACATTCCTTCTTCAAGAACTCCCTGGTCCACATGCCATGGTGCGGACAATCTTCAGGATCATTGCCAGGTATCATCGGGTTGGCGTGAGGGAACGAGAGTCGGAGATTTTCAACGAAGCCACAGAAGGTTTCGAGAACCATTCCTTCCAGCTCAGCACGGAGATCCTTCAGGCTGTGCTGGCGACTCGGGTGAGCGAGTCTGTAGTTAAAGTACGGGATGAGTTTAGCCATATCGTAGGAATTCTCATCTTCAGATTCAGTCTCGGTTCCGGTGTAGCTGGCAGCGCAAGTATATCTTGCTGCCATATTACCGGTCTCTCGGGTCGAGGATGCGGTCTCGTCCGTATCTTGGCTGGAGGTAGCCTGTACTTCGCTGTTACCGTCATCGTCATCATCGTCGTCGCTGCTGCTGTTATATGACTCTGTGTACTCTTCCTCAGAGTATTCGTCACTGAAGTCAGGAGAGCTATCAGCATCACTATCGACGAACACGGCACCGGCTTTCATGGCGTTTTCCGCCTCGATTTCCTTCCGTACGTCTTGCCTCAGAGATTCTTTCATGTCCTCAATGGCATTCTCGATGTCATCTCTGAATAGACGAGCTTTCATTCCATCTCTGCGACGTTTCTTCCTTTCCAGTTCCATCTCGACTTCTCGTCTAGCAGCTTCTTCTTCTGCCCTCTTCTGCTCCTCTTCCTCTCGTTTAAACTTGGCTTCCATCTCAGCAGCAGCCGCCCAAGCGTCCTGTGGAACTGCGCCCGGGTCCATGTGGGAGGCATTATGGTAGGTGGACATGTAGCGATCCCACGCATTGTTTAGATCCCATTTCCTGCCACCATAGGGTGTCCAGCCAGTGTAACCGGGGCCACCAAAGTCTGGGTCATCCTCCAGGATAACGCTCCAGTGTTTAGTCTTCTGACTGAGGTCTCTGTCGTGTTTCTTTCGTTTGACAGGGTCTCGTAGAACCTCAATGGCATCCTGGATCTGCAGATTAAAATTGTCAGATAGAAAGGCATGATGGGATAGAGGACTCCGTACCTTTCTGAATTTAGTCATCGCCTTGTCATCAGTGCCAGCCTTGTCAGGATGGTGCTTGAGGGCGAGCTTCTTGTAAGCAGAGTTGATGTCCTTGACTGATGCATTTCTGGAGACGCCAAGGACAGCGTAGTGATCTACCTTCACTGAACTTTGCATAGTGCCCTTGGAGTAGACGTTAACGATATGGAAGAGCGAGCGTAGCACAGCAAAGCAGAGAAGTGATGATGAAGGTCAGGAAGATGCTCGAAGATGGTGTTAGGTTGAAACTAATGGGTTTCGAGGATGTCTGAGTAGCCACGATCTACTGCGGCGATGATGATGAGCACTCTGAGCTCACAAAATCATTGGAGAGGCTAGGCACGAGTTGAGTAAAGCTGGAAGATCGATGTTGGGAGATCTCTGTTGACAGCGCCTGATGAGTGTCAGCAACCTGTAGGTGGAAGGCGATCAGAAAGATCCATTGGCGATTTTGCAAGGATATCCAGGATCATCGATAAGAGGGGTTTGGAAGTGAATCAAACGAATAGTCTGCAGTTAGCCGCGGATGTTTTGTGAACGCACTTCATGCGAGTGAAGATGTCACTTGGGACGGAAGGTACCTAGACTGCTGCGGGTACCCTTGTAGAGGATGCTGTTTATTTATGCGTCCGATATCCACTCAATAATTCACAGCCATACATGAATGCAGGAGCCCGCACCAGAAACCAGAAAGTTACCATTTACCACCCTGTGGCCATATCCATTGCCTATGACTATTACCTGGGTAAAGGCGCATTTAGGTGGACTTTCTTGGCCTGTTTCTCCAAGATTGTCACTCGAGATGATATCAGCTTAGGACCAAGGACTGTGATTATAAGCACCTTTTTCGATGGTATGCCACGACAGATCAACCCGGCTGACACTGATAAGCGGGTAATAACACAGAACATCCATTCAGATAAAATGATACTTCATTAGCTAGTTTGAGACAGGTCACCTCAGATGATAAGAATTGCACAAATGAGACGTTGGTTAGATTGAATCTTGTTTTACAAGTTTGGTGTGGATCTAGGTATGTATGGACAATTCTACACACGAGGCGATTCCTCCTGGCAGCATCACGTTGACAGATTTTACATGTCCTCACTAGCAGTAGCACCAGTGATAATCTCGACCAGTTCACCGGTAATGGCGGCTTGACGCTGTCTGTTGTACAAGATCTGGAATCTGCAAAACAGTCAGATCGAAGATGCCCAGAGTTGTGGGTTTTGAGGGGAGATGAGTCGACATACCTGTTGATCATGTCACCAGCGTTGTTGGAAGCGTTCTGTCATTATGGTCAGTATATCACGAAATTGAGTGAACATTGGTTAGTTAAACTTGCCTCCATTGCATTGCGACGAGCCTAGGAATTAAGAGTCAGCACCTCCATTCAATCGAGATATGAACCGCGGGAGTACTTACAGAGATCTCAGCAGCGTGGCCTTCAGCAAGAGCCCAGTACAGGTTGTTGGCGAGGGCGTACTCACGGAGGTTCTTGAGAACCTCCTCGTCGACCTCATAGGCGGAGATGTTGGCTTCAAACGTCAGTCAGCAACGATATCCTCTTCTCAGGGAAAACACAGAATCGGTGGCATACGGGACTGGGTGATGGCCTCCTCGGAGTAGGCCTCGATGATCTCGGGCGCGTAGCTCTGAGCGTTGACGAACTTATTGTAGATGACCTTGACGCTGGAGTAGTCGGTGGGGAGCAGAGCGATCTGGTCAGCGATGGCCTGGGCATCGGCGAAAGTCGGGACGTCCTTGCAGACGTTGGAGAAGCTGAGAACGATGTTGTTGGCGAAGACTCTGGACAGCTGCGACTTGGCCTTCTCGCCCAGAATGACGATATCGGCGTCGGGGGTCTCCTGCAGGTATCTGCGGGTAGCCTTGCTCAGACCGGAATGGATACCACCGCAGAGACCCTTGTCGGAAGAGGCGACGACGTAAAGGGTCTTCTGGCCTTCCACAGCCTTGGTCTCGGCCTTCTCGAAGAGAGTGTTTGAAGTCAAACCGTAGGAACGGGACTCCTCCATGGCCTTCTGGGCGCGAGTGAGACGGGTGGAGGCGATGACCTTCATAGTGTTGGTGATCTTCTCGATGTTCTTGATGGACTTGAGACGGCCCTCAATTTCACGCAGAGTCGCGAAGTTGGCGGCATTGGGAGGAGCAGTGCTTGGAATCGTCAGCCAATGTCATCCTGGAAGACATCTGGAACGCATGAATCCCGCATTGGATCGTGTTGGCCGCGCACAGATGGGATCGAGTGTTTGCGCTGGATCAGAGACTTACCGAGCCAGAGCGGCACTGCCGGCCTTCAGGGCCGGGCGCGCAGCGCGGGAGAACATGATGGCAGAGAGATAGAGAGGACAGGAGACGAAAATCCGTCGAGAGACGCTGCAGAGGGGAGAGCAGCAGGGTCAATGGGATGTCGGTTCCTCTGGGGACGTCTATAGAGGGAGGTCGTCAGGTTGCTTTCTGTCTTGTCCGGCTTTCGGGAGACGGGAAGCACAGAGCCGCGCTAGTCCCTATCAGGCATGTTGAAGGGGCAACGGAAACGACCAACAGCGCATGTCAGGTGATCTCGGTCACGGGTCTGGCCGGCCCGAGGCATTCAGGTGTCGATGACTCTGCTCTTAGGTAAGCCGCGTGTATTGCCTCAGGCGCCCACGCGAACCGAGCAAAACAACTGGTCAAAACAAGGCGGCGTGAGATTCCGGCCTCAGGCCTCAGGCAGGAAGGCCTTCTATCCAGCTCTTCAACCTTTCCTTTTCCTTCTCTCTCTCTTCTACTCCTCGCGCCCTGCCTTGTTCTCAGCTGAAGTTCGCATCCATCTTCCCTCTACAACACCCCCTTCTGTGACCCATTCGCTCACTTGCATTTCTTTCTGGTTATGGTTACGGGGTTCTCGGGCCTCACCTAGTGATCCGGTCCCTCATTATTTCATTTGCTTCATACCTCTGTAAGGCCTCGGCCCTCGTTTCCAGGCCGCCTGCACTC
Organism: Paecilomyces formosus; assembly: GCA_029606185.1. Lineage (NCBI taxonomy): Eukaryota > Fungi > Ascomycota > Eurotiomycetes > Eurotiales > Thermoascaceae > Paecilomyces > Paecilomyces formosus. Next base: position 927,104 of record JAPVCB010000036.1, read on the forward strand.
ACGCGCCTGGCACTGCGCCCACCTCCATTGTTTGCATTTCAGCTCCATATCCGGGTGAGACTGCTTTCGATTTTTACTCTACACACCATGAGCTCGTCCGAGGATGACACCCCGCTCGCAAAGGCGAATGGCAAGTCCACTGGTAGGTTCTCCACCTCCGGTCAACCCTTCGCCTCAGCGCGGCGCTGCACAACCTTTGGCTCTCGACTGTTGTGCCCTTCATTTCTATGTCTCATGACTCAAAACCTGTCTTCACTTTTCTTGCCTTTCACCTTCTTGCTAACGAGACCATTATCTACTAGACGCCTCGCTTTCTGAGAAGACGATAGTCAAGTCAATTGATCGCATGATGGGTAACGCTACAGAGACCAACGGCCATACCGAACCTGGAGTCTCAGTCAGGTTTGGTCCGGTTCAGGATGGGGATATCGAAATGGCAGATGCAGGGGCGGACGTCAACGGCCGCACCCTCAGCAAGAGGAAGTCTCGAGCAAGCGTCGACAAGCCTGTTTCGTATGCCGAGAGCAGCGAAGATGACGAGCCCTTGGTACGCCACCTCCTTCCCACCTCGATTATCACCTTCTCTTCATCCTTGAAGCTCTTATATGTCGTTGCTTCCAACGGCTGACCATTCGACAGAGTAAGAAACGCCGCACTTCTGCCAAAGGGCACCAGGACCCCGAAACAGATGAAGATGTCCCGTTGGCGGCAAACGGAAGAAAGCTTCCCAAAGCGTCTGAGACTGCCATCGGGGAAGAATCCGATTCTGACGTTCCCATTGGGAAGAAGCTTGCCAAGGAGAAAGTCAAGATAGAAAAAGAAGCGGCAAAAGAAGCCAAAGCTATCCGCAAGGATGAAGCTGCAGCTGCCAAGAAATCCGCCGCAAAGAACGCAAAAGCCACGAAGCCTGCAACGAATGGCAAGAAACAGACAAATGGAATTAAGAAGGAAGCCAGCGATGACGAACCCCTGGCTCGCAAAGCTCCAGCCAAGAAGGTGAAAGCGGAGCCGAAGTCTGCATCTTCTACTCCCGTGAAGAAAGGTAAAGGCAAGGCAACACCAGTCAAGGACGAGACCGAAGAACCCGAAGGCGACGAAGAAGAAGAATACCGGTGGTGGGAAGATCCAATGAAGAGTGATGGTACCATCAAATGGACGACTTTAGAACACAATGGTGTGGTGTTCCCTCCACCTTATGAGCCGCTGCCAAAGAACGTGAAGATGAAGTATGATGGGGTCCCGATCACCCTGCACCCTGATGCAGAAGAGGTCGCTGGGTTCTTTGGCGGCATGCTGAATTCGACTCACAATGTCGAGAATCCCACTTTCCAGAAGAACTTCTTCATGGATTTCCAAGACATTCTCAAGAAAACCGGAGGCGCGAAAGATCCTAAAGGTAACCCTGTTCAGATCAAGGAGTTCTCGAAGTGTGATTTCAAACCGATCTTCGAGTACTACGAAGCTCAGCGGGCTGCCAAGAAGGCTCTTCCTGCGGCCGAGAAGAAGCGTCTGAAAGCCGAGAAAGATGAAGCAGAAGCCCCATACCAGTACTGCTTATGGGATGGTCGCAAACAGAGGGTTGGTAACTTCCGAGTTGAGCCTCCATCTCTCTTCCGTGGTCGTGGTGAACACCCTAAGACGGGAAGAGTCAAGACCAGAGTACAGCCCGAGCAGATCACTATCAACATTGGCAAGGAAGCCCCAGTCCCTCCACCTCCTGAGGGCCATCGTTGGAAGGAAGTGAAGCATGATCAGGAAGGTACCTGGCTTGCCATGTGGCAGGAAAATATCAATGGCAACTACAAATATGTCATGCTTGCGGCCAATTCTGACATCAAAGGCCAGAGTGACTATAAGAAGTTTGAGAAGGCTCGAGAGCTGAAGAAGCACATTGATCGTATCCGCAAGGATTATCAGAAAAATCTCAAGCACGAGTTGATGGCGGAGCGGCAGAAAGCCACTGCAGTATATCTCATCGACCAGTTCGCACTCCGTGCTGGTAACGAGAAAGGTGAAGATGAGGCTGAGACTGTCGGTTGCTGCTCCCTAAAATACGAGAATGTCACCCTGAAACCGCCAAACAAGGTGATTTTTGATTTCCTTGGTAAAGATAGTATCCGGTTCTACGACGAGGTGGAAGTAGACCCACAGGTGTTCAAAAATTTGAAGATCTTCAAAAAGCCACCGAAGAAGGATGGCGATGAGATTTTCGATCGCCTAACAGTGAGTTAAGAATCCTATCTTTGTGGGCAACAAATGCTGACGTTTGTAGACGACTGCATTGAACAAGCATCTGTCCAATTACATGCAGGGCTTGACAGCCAAGGTCTTCCGTACTTACAACGCCTCTTACACGATGGCCCGACTGCTCAAGGACATGAATGCCCAAGGTTCTATTCCAGAGAAGGTCAAAGCGTACAATGATGCGAATCGCAAGGTTGCCATTCTCTGTAACCACAAACGTACTGTCGCTGCTGGACATGCTGGTCAGATGGAGAAATTGTCCGATAGGGTATGTAATCCATTATAAAGTGTTTCTACTACCGACTAACTGTTTCTCAGATCAAGGGACTACGTTACCAGAAGTGGCGTATCAAGCAGATGATGCTCAACCTTGAACCTTCGTTGAAGAAGAAGAAAGGCGCCAAATTTTTCGAACTAGACGAGGATCTTGATATGGAATGGATTAAGGAACATCAGGCATTCCTTGTTGAAGAGCAACGCCAGAAGATCAAGAAGAAGTTCGAAAAGGATAATGAGAAGCTGGCCGCAGAGGGGGAGAAAGAAATGAAACCCAAGGAACTTGACGAGAGGCTCAAGGCTGCCGATGAACTGCAGAAGAAGTTCGCTAAGGAAAACAAAACCGGCAAAGTGGAGCCGGAGGGCAAAGGACCGACTGTCGAAAAGTTCGAGGCCAATCTCGCGAAGCTTGACCAACGTATTGAAACTATGTCATTGCAGGCTGAAGACAAGGAGAACAACAAAGAAGTTGCCCTTGGTACATCCAAGATTGTGAGTTTCCTTCGATTCCACTCCCTTGCAGTTTATATAGTGCTGACGAAAGGAAATCCAGAACTACATTGATCCGCGTCTGACTGTGGTGTTCTCGAAGAAGTTCAATGTCCCCATTGAGAAATTCTTCTCGAAGACCTTGCGGGAGAAGTTCGACTGGGCTATCAAGTCGGTAGATGAGAACTGGGAATTCTAGCCGCCATTTTCTATAGATCATTTATGATGCGGCGCGCGATGAAGTCATTTCATGGTTGAGGGGTTGGTGGTTTGTCTTTTACTTGTGCTTATATAGCGTTCCGTGCATTCGGTTATTTTCTCACCCGTGTCTTTGTATTGATGGCTCATCGGACTCCAAAATTCTCTGTGACGGCCCCCTGGATAGAGAGGTCCCTGCCGTCGCTCTTAGAGAGCTCTGTATATTCTCGGATTCCTTTTTATCCCGGCGGCTTGTCTTGTGGAATCTTAACGGGCTTGTTATTTTTATTCTTCTCCTCCCTGGTTCAGTTACTCCTATGGAAGTGGACCTCAGAGAAAAAATTGAACTGTTTGCTTTAGATCCCCTTGATTCCTCCATCTGCTTGTATCATGGCCACGAATGCTCGTACTTACTGGGGCTCACTTTCTGCTTATACATGTGCATTAGACTCACAAGATCGAAACGAAACACGTTCGAAATTCTGAGACCTGATCTTCGTAGTACAGCCAGTGAAACAAATCAATCTATAAGCACGAAGTCGTAGTTACAGATAATAAGTAGTTTACAAGATCGAATGAAGACATGGTAAGGTTACATCAGGAATATAGTTCGACCAGTTCTACAGAGTCAAGAGCATTGACACGCTCCCCCTCCGAGTATCCTTCGGATGGGAAGCGACAGGTTAGGTTGACAGGTAGATGGTTAATACGGACTTTGTGTGGTGATTGCTGATCGGGGAAAGCATTTTGTCTTCTAGCTTACAACACCTACGTGAGACAACATCGTAGAGATGGGATGAGAGATTTGATGGGTCAAAGCAAAGTCACAAATGGTATAATTGCATGGTATCCACATGAGGAAAATAAAAAATAAAAGCTAGACCCCAGGACAATATATAAAAGTGGATATGCAGAAGAGGGTACAGTCGCTCTTTGGCGGAGTGACAGATATAAGGAGAAAAGGTAAAAAGAAAGATGGAACCACCGGAGTTCTCGGGGAGTGAGAGTAAATAGAAATGCCACGCTAATAACCACGGTGAGGATATGACGAGGGGATGATTATAGATTACAAACGTAGAGAAAGCTTGAGTCGCAGGTGGGAAACGTGGGACTGACTTGATCGTCCGGCGAGCCAGCTCAAGCATATTGCTCGTGCCACACGTTGGCAAAAGAGAACCAAAGGACAGAAACCGACGCCGCTTGTATGAGAGGAGTCATGGTCGTACCAGTAGCGTTCGTTAAAGAAAAACTCGTGATGTGCTGTCCTCCTCTAATTCCTCTGTGCAATAAGGTAATGACGGGATTACCGATGGCATCGTTCATGGCCACCATCCCATTCGCTCATAGCTTGCGACCATAGCTTTGACGGCATCTGCGTTGAAAGCTTCCCTTGAAGGCTTGAATCCTGTGGTGGCCTCGAAAAGGGTTCCGTCAATGGACATATCCGAGTCTTTAATCACGTCCCTCTCGAGGAAAGGGCTGATGGGACCGGGCCGCGTGATCTGCTTTTCTGAAATAAGATCGGCCCAGGTTTGCAGGCACAGTTCGTTCATTTCATCCAAGACCTCGTCGATGTTGAGCTTCGCGAACTGAGATACTACTGAACCGAGGAACGAGACTTTGATATCGAAGACAGTAGACAGGGCCTCCGCAACGTGTTCTTGTCGGGTATCACCATGGTCCACCACATTGAAAAGGATGGGAAACCCTTCCTCACCCGGCGGAGCAGGACCCTTGCTTGCTCTCCATTCAGCTGCAGTCCACAAGGCACGGGCGGCATCCTTGACGTATATCGTGTTGACCTTCAGGTCTTTCGTATAAAGCAGCTCCAGTTCTCTGCCCAAAGCCTTGTACACACGCGCGAGACAGATACCCATGGCGAAATATCCCGAATCATAGTCTCCATATACATAGGGAAATCGCAGAACGATATAGTTGAGTCCAGGGAGATTGCGCAGCTCCTCGCCCGCCTTTAGCTTCCACTTGGCAAGTTTGTGCCATGGTTGCGTCTTGTCACTTTCTTTCCGCGGGGTAGATCCACTCTTGTAGACCTGGGCTGTCGAGCATTCAACAAAGGCGCGAAGACCGCGCTTGGCTGCCTCGCGACCAAGGGTAAGTGATAGCGTGTAGCTGCGCAACTGGTAGACATCGTCCGGCTGCCCATGTTTAGTTTCACCGGCACAGTTGATGATATAGTCAAATTGTTCGCCGTTGGCTCGGTCGAATATCCGCGCCATCGATTCTAGATGAAAAGAACTGGTTCAGCATCACATCCAGTGACGGGGGGGGGTTAGAAGCATTGCACATACGCTCGCGACTGGCATCAGCCTGGACGAACTTGTCTTTCGAACACGCCTCCTCGAATTCAGGTGCCAGCCATGCTAGCTGCGGCAGGACCTTGTCCACCAGTCGTACTTCGGAGGCCAGGTTATTCTCATGGAGGTAGAGGGCGAGATAACGGCCGATGTACCCTGTAGGCCATTTGAAAAGAACAGTATCAGTCACGCTGGCACGGACAAAAAAAGAGTATTGGTCAGTCACTCAGCAGGGAGGATTATGTACCTAGACCTCCAACAATCAGCACTGCAGGCTTCTTGCCCTCGTTACTGGCCATGATGATGGCTGTCGAACCGCTGAATCTGCGGTGTCTGTGCTACCGGATAGATGAGACACCGTCGTGGAAACTGCTGGCAGCACTGGAGAAGAGCTCGACGACTTGGCGATATCCCCCGCCTTGGATGAAAACGGATCGATATAGCGGGGAGAAACAGGATGCAGAGGATGACAGGATTACGGCCACGGCCAGCTCCGCGAGACCCAGAAACCGGACGAGCACGGGGCAAGGCTGGGTCTGGGCAAGGGCTCGTGTTCGAGTAGTATCTAGTCGTCGTAGTTATACGAGAGTTCTGCCCGTACGTTCAGTCCCCTCCAGGTCAGTTCGCAGAATGGCGGCACAGAGGCTGCTCCGGCTAACAGGAGGAAGCAGTCCACGTGGGCGAGATGGGATGAGAAACAGAAAGAAATCAGGGCGCGGAGGATTTCGAGGTGAGTCCTCGCCTGTTAAATTATGATTAAGGGATTCGGACTGGCGGAGTCGGTGGATTTGGAGCGAGAAGGACGAGATGATCGATTGTCCTCCTGTTTCGCGCGCGCTCCCACCACGGGCGACCACGCAGTTCACGGCCACATCCACCCACCACCGCCTACTACGCACGATGCTAATGGATATCCAGCCTAGAGCCATCGTCTGCGCTGCTCTAATTACAACAAGCCTTCCGTCCCTTGTGCCTGGCTGCCAGAGGCTGCCCAAACAGCGCGCGCATTGCCGGCTTCATCGCGAGCGGGCGGAGACAGCGAGCCACGTGAGGGAAGGCCGTTTCGACGGCTTCATCGCCAGCGTCTCGCGCCGCATCGTTCTCCAACCGTCCTAGGCTCTCCTGGGCTAGTGATGCGTCTGGAAATTTCGCAAGGGTCATCCAGGAGACTCGCTTTCCCTGAAAGTCACTGCCTCCCGACGAGCTAGCTCCCTGGTGGATCTCTCTAACCCAGCCCCGGGCGCCGTCAAAAGCTGTCGCGCAGCGGTTCACGGCCTGGGACTGCCTGGATGACCCAGTGGGACGAGCCGAAGCGCCCCGAATGGAACCCTTGCCGACTCAAGCAGAACCTTTTCTGGGCATTCCTAGCCTCTCTTGGTCTGGAGTTGTTGAGGGTTGAGACTCTGAGGGAGGAGGGGGGTCGCCGTCCATGCTCGACTGATTGCGATACTCCAATCCCGAGATCCCGCTTACTGCTCTCTGCTACAGCACGAGGCTCGAGAACGGGGCACGGTGCTACGTATATGGCTGCTTACCCGGGACAAGTTGATATAACGTTAAACGGCGTTAATAGTGGAGGGAGAGGTGCGCCGGCTCCTCTGCATCCTGCAGCCAAATTCCAACATGGTGGTTTAGATCGGTGCAGGTCGAACGAGCACACGAACTTTCCCAGCACGGCTGATATAGAGGGGCAAGGCGTTCAACGTCGACGTATGCCCGGTCAGGTTCGGCAAAATCTCGCATCGGCCATTTCGCTGCGCATATAGCGGCGTTGGCATCGATTATCTACCTCCTGTGGAGTGCAATTATTGGCGAAATTGCTACTAGACAGGAGTCATCATTGTTCACACCGCTATGCGCTTATGGCGAGAAAATATTGATCCTCATGCATCATTGATAAGTAACTGCGGACTACAGCGGTTATTGCATAATGCGATCCCGGCTCTACGGGTTGGCGGATCGATCTTATGATCTCTACCTCGGGTATGCAGTGGACGAGCAGTAGTAGCTGTCGATGTTGCTTCTCCCGGGACCATGTTGGTGCGCTCCATATGATGTACAAGTGTGGTGGCTTCGAACGCTGGCTGGCCCATCCTGCCAGGAACGGTGCTCCACTGCATATCAGGGGGTTCTAGAGTAAATACTCCAAGAGACCGGTATGCGTCTACGCACAACAATCTCGAAAAGAAACTATATTCGACTCTCATGAGGCTTGGAGGTTCTACATCAGCTTAAGGATGAGATTCATAAATCGCAGCCTACCAAACCTCGCAACAGGGTTCTTGTCGTCTAAGAGTCTTTCTGCAATTCTATTTTTTTTTTCTTGAAACCCGGAGGACGATCACTCGTGTCGACGCTATCCTTGTGTGGCGGTGACGATGTTCCTGTCTGCGGGACCTCGTCGGATGGCGCAGGTTTCTTTCTTGCCAAGTGGGACCGTAAGCTGGAAATGATTGACTTGGAACAATCTCTTATGACAATGATTGTCTTTTTCTTCCCCAGTTGAAGCGCCATCCCGGAGGAGGAAAACGCTTGGACCAATTTTGCTGAGAACCCAAGAAGCAAAGAAAAAAAAAAAAAAGAAAAGGAAAGGTACAGAGTATCCGTAATTCGAAGAAGAAAATTACCGGACGCATTGACAAACAAATTTTTCCATAGGAAAAAAACTATGAGGCTCTCAACATGTCTCAAGTCTCGAAGAGCAAGACGCAGCCGCTCTCCAGATCATATTAGCTATGGTTGATGAGAAACCCAATCGGCAATCCTAGTTGCTCACCCCAGCTTTCAATAGTTTGGTAGCTTCCCGCGCATAAACCATGCCCCGGCATTGTAGCCGACCACCATTGCTCGGCAGTGAACGAAGGATTCGGCATCGTTATGGTCCGGAGCAGGGACCCCTTCAACACTGACTATCTACTATACTAACTCTGCACCAAGTAACTCACTCACTGACCAGTGCATTATGACGGTTGTCTTGGACTGTCGTCATTGTTCACTTCCCCAAGCGCTCAAGATCATGCAGTCGTTAAAAAGATACATAACTAGTGTGCCTAGCTTCTATACAGACCATCTGTCTAGGCCCTCGGCCAGTTGCTTGGAACTGACAACGCCATTTGTGAGGCATTATTGGAATTCGGTGAGTCGTTATAAGGAAAGAGAAACGAGGATTACAATAAACATCCATGCAAACCCGCACATGCAAGTTGCATTAACTTATCATATGGTTTAGTTAGAGATACGGAGCACCACATATTTCCATGACGGTTTTGGTGCCATGGTACTGGTTGAGACAATAATAGAGATCGCTCTCGTATTCTCTACGGCTGATCAGACGTTATTGGGCGTGGACGGGAAGCACCCCTGCTGTTCTGCGTATTCTTAAGCTCTGATCAGCCACGCCGACTTATCGACGGCGGCACGTCAATTCAAGACCAGCCAGCCACCGATGTGGAGATTACTGTAGGCTGCAGCATACTTTCGAAGTGTGAAATGATGTCTCGAGACGTCCTTGGGTTCTTGACATACTACTGACAATTGCGTGGAGTATAAGTAAGAGTGAGTGGTCTTTGGATAAACTTCCATCATGCTATTGATATTGGATGGAGGAGATAGTACATTATCAATCATGACCTGCCCAAGATGCTATCGGCAACCGTGTCCGATCTAGTCTCAAGGCAACCAAGCTGACAGACAGGGATCAGCTAACTATCACTAAGTAAACCAGCACAGGCCAGCTGAAGTACAGTACCAAAGTATCCGGCAAGTCGAGACACGGCAATTGAGCGATCAGACACTTTGTGCTCCAACAATGCAGAGACAAGTATTAACAAATCGACTCATCATGATGTGATGGATGTCAGATGACAGAGACCTTTTTTTTTTTTTTTT
>JAPVCB010000036.1:936605-999272 GCA_029606185.1 Paecilomyces formosus
TCTAGACCGCTAGTCGAGCGCCACAGGAGAGCTTTCTCTTCTATTGAAAACCGATTAGTCCATGGACGGTCATTCGTTGTTCTCCATAGACAGGATTATGCACGTACCTTGGGAAGAGCTATGCTTATTGGACAATGAAAATAGTCATCTGAGTCTCTTGAGGTGCAATTTCACAGTGATGTTGAAACCATCAGAAGGAGCATCTCTGCCTCCCTTATCTCTCAGATTCCACTCCTCTCTTAACTTCGCAATGACTCTCTTCCAATCCTGTTCCTTGCCGGGGCGTATCAGGATCCTGTATCCGCACCACTCAAATCCAACGGAAGCAGCGGAAATGCGTCCAATGTGGTCAACAGGGTCGACTTCACCGTCCACCTGCATAGCATCATCGTTCTCTCTCAAGACGCACTCGTCCATCATCGACGCGAAGAACGTGGAAACTCGAGAGAAGCGATGGAAGGGAATATGAACAGGGAACATCTCTTGCTCTGCATCAGTGCAAAGCAGAAAGGTGGTCTGGTTCATGTATTTCGATTCCAACTCAGCGAGACCTGCAGCATCAGTATCGGGGTCATCTGGAGAGTCAGTAACAGTGTATGAATCATCAGGTTTCCGGAGTGTAAGTTCCATTCTGTCCTCTGTTCCTGGACTACCAAGTTCAGGAGTGAGACGTCCGCGATATGAGACTCTCTTGGTATCTTCCTTCTTAGAATGAGATTTCTTTCGGTGCTTCTTGGTAGTCTCCAGAGGAGTGGTTGCCTCCTCATGACCGAAGCCGTTCTGCGATACTTCACGCGAAGATGCCTTCTTCTCAAGAAGTATGGTCAAGGCGCGTTCCATCCTAGCGGATATTAGCTGGAGTCAGGATAGCAAACGTGTGTATGTGGTTGTCTGGCTTACACTTTTTTACGCCCTGGATAAACACACAAGTTATCAGGCTGATTCACACTCCCCTCCATGAGATACTGACTATTCACCCCCCAGTACTTTTGACCGAAGTGGTCAACGAAGGATGCAGCACAGTCCCCGCGAACCTCCTCGTCGCTTCTTAGTTTTTCCTGACTGTAGCGGTTCTTCTTCACATAGTCCCACAGACTTCTCAAGAACTCAGAATGATATCCCTTTTTGATGTCGAGAAAGGTCGTAAAGTCACGCATGCGACTATTAATCCCAAGAACGCCCTCATCGAGGTCCTGGAGTAGGCGAGCAGGCCCTGGATCGTCCGCTGGATCAGATGTTTCTGGGGTTGTGTCTTTAGTCTTGCTTCTGTGGCGACGGTGCTTGCTGTGAGAACGCCTCTTTTCCCGAGGAGGTCGCGCTGGGATATCTTTTCAAGTGTCAATAACGGGACTGCATCAATATGATAGCCAGTAATGCTCACCTGAACCAGTTGAACCGTCGGGATCTGACATGATCATGATCTCACGTGCCATATTGTGCAGCTAGACGTCCTTAGCGAAGTGTGATAGATGCAGACAAAAAGAGGGAACAGGTATGCATTAGTATTGTGAGTGTTGGTATCCTAAAGTGCAGTTATAAGAAGTGGATAAAGGCAGTCAATCTTTTCTCCTCAGCTGCTGAAATCTTATATCTTGTAATAGTAGTGATGGTAGTGATGATAGACCAGAATAAAGTACTCAAATTGCCAGGTTGATTCTTCTCTGCTCAGTCTGGAGGATTGAAGATAAGATAAATGTGAAAGGATAAAGAGATGTTAAAGAGTGTGTGAGGCAAGATGTGTTAATATGCAGAAAGGTGAATATTGGTTGCAAGTGAACACAGACTATTTGTGTGGTAAACTTCGGACCCATAAAACATAGACCCTGCAAGGTGACATGAATAATGATAGTGATCACATAAAGAATTTTCAATAGATGCTTTATACATTAAATCTAGACTAACGAATTCCTTCATTCCGCCCCAAGGTATCTCAAAGAGTTTCTCAGTTCTTTTATTGCGGTGTTTACATCGTCAAAGCTCAAAGCTGAGACAGCCCAACGGGCATGCTTTTGAGCCAGTGCGATCGAGTCATCATCAACTGATTGATTAGCAAATGTGCCAGGAGCACGAGAGGTTGCAGGAGCAGGTATGGTCGATGGATGGTGGGACCTGGGATCCGGATTTCGTGAGGATGAAGTTGTTGGAGCGGCAGGAGGTGGGGATGGAGAGGACGGTGCTCCGTAGAAAGCACTGGGAGGCTGAGGCAAATTGCCCGTAGCTGGTGGTACGCCTGATGTTGGAGGAGGAGGAGGAGGGAATGACTCGAAACTATCAGCAGGGCCAGAAGAAGTGGCGCCAAGGTTCGATGTTGCTGGAGTATCCGGGAGATTGAGTGAAGAAGATCCAAAACCCGCAGGAGCTGAAGGGAGCTCTGGTGCGTCTCCAGTCGAGACAGGTTGTACATTATCCACATCTGAGAGTTTTGAAGGAACATGCGGTAGAGACGTAGGAGGTTGAGGTGGTACTGAAGATGACCTGGAAGGATGGAGCGATTCATCCAAGGAAGATTGTTGCGCCAATTGTTTCTCTGCGCGATCAGCATCATCAGGGACCTCTTCCACAGATGGTTGCCTTGGCCTTGTCGTCGGCTCGCCTGAACCTTCAATAGCTTTCACTTCAGGGTCATTAGGATCCAAAGGCTCAAGCTGTTCATCCTCCTTCTCCTCCTCTACCTTTGGGTTGGTCAGGTTGGGATCTTCTCCCGCCTTAATAGCTTTCACGATGCGGACCGCATGGTATTTGGCAAACTTGACTTTCGCGGCGACTTCAGGTTCGAGTGGGCCCCATATCTGGCAGAGCTCAAGGAACGTAGCTGCTGCTTGGAAAGTATCTGCTGTTTGTCTGCGGATAATTAGCCAATTATCCCAGAGTCCGCCATCAACTGCCTCTACCTACTTCGTGACCTTGTCCGCTCTCATGGCGGCCTCTGCGCGATCGAAGACCCCCATCGCGAAGTGTTCCACATATGCTTGTCCAGCAACATTATCTGTGATCGCGTCGTTCCCTGCATTTTCGGTTTTAAACTTGATGCCGCAGTTGTTAGCTCGGATCCCATCCCGCACACTGCCTGACGGTAGCATACTTGCTCAAGCTTGTCCATGACATCCATCGTATATTGCTCGCATTCTTTGTCGGCTGTATGGAGCTTTTTCTTGATGATCTGCTCCACGATCCAGTAATTACCTGCAGTGAAACATGTCAATCACCCCACCCATGGCACTGGGCGGTTGCATGAAGTCAATCGATTGCAGTACTTACACCAGTAGGCAATAACAGGGTTGGCCTTCTCGATCTGGGCAGCCCTGAGGGCGAAGCGCCCCAAGTCTGCAGACTTCAGCTGAGCGGGGATGTTGGCCGCCATGATATAGATGTGTTTCTGGGCATTCAGTGAGAGCTGGAATCGGCCATGTGCCCGCGGCGCTGATGTGGGGAGACAATTGGAGATGACGTTGGAGCTCCGGGCGGTGAGTAAGCTAGATAGAACTTGGCAAGCATCCGTGCACTCAAAGCTCAACCCCCAACATTAACTATGGTAATCAGGCGCTCCTGTTACTGTACTACTGCATCCTTTGGACAGATACATGTTTGTTTATTATTTCAGACTGTCCATAGTTCTATTCATCACTATCTGAAGTGGGGGGGGGGGAAGGGGGAATGACAACAACTCGCTATTTAATGCAGTCCCAAGAGACAAACACCGTAAATGCCATGGTATGGAAATCATCATTGAACGCCAGGATATCATGCGCTATCTGCAAGCCATTCTCCCATCTCCACCAGTACTTCAGAAAGAGCCTCTACCTCAATGTGGTCTTCGACTTGCCCTCCGGGTCCACTGATCCTCTCCACCACTATCCACACACCGCCTTCATGTTCGAGTCCAGGCTGTAGGTCGAACTCATCGACACGAATACCAGATGCCGCGTCACTGTAGTCACCGTCTTCTGATGTTGCTAAGATCTTTTTATATGGGCCTTGGCCCAGTTCGACGGTCATCAGCATTGGCGAAGGAGCTACCGCACGGCCAGCAATCGTAGAGCTTCTACTTCTTGCGATAAGTTTCACCCGGGTAAGGCGCGGCACTGTCAAGGGAGCCAGAATCCGATCCACCCCCGGAGACAAGACCCCGATGTCAGAAATGGCGACTCGTTTTCCTGCCGTTTCCGCAGCGAGAGGCCGGACTTGGCATTTCTTTGTCGTGGAAATTGAAAGCGTGAATTTGCCGAGCTGATCCGGGGCAAAGGTAGAGCACACGATAGTGTATAGACCTTTGGCCAAGTCATTGACCTCCGCAACTGCGCAGCCGCGGCGATAATCTCCGCTATCAACAGCGATATCACGGTTTCTCACTGTCGACACTCGTTTCCCGTTTGACCAAAACAGCTTCACATGAGTGGCGAGCTCTGTCTCTGGAGTCTCCAGTAAGATAGCAACATCAGTCAAATCAAACAACTGTAGGCTGAACTGCGGGTTGGATGGGTATCGAGCTGATTCTGCGTTTCCGCCTGCCGTCGACTTGGTCCAGGCTGCCTGTAGAGTCTCCACATGCGCATACTTCTCACGGGCCCTGGACAGCTTCACCGGGGACGTAGAGAACGAGGACAGCGTGAAGTTTTGAGTCAATGCAGGGATTGACTGCTCAGCGACAACTACCGTGTAGGTCGTATTTGGCGGCATATCTACCTTCATCAACGTATTGGGTGAGTCGACGTAGGGGCCCCGATGGATTGCGCCATCACTCAGGGATACCTTCTCTCCATCCTTTTTAAAGATATAAATGCTTATGAATTCCGATTCATCGCTATTCGAGGCGGTGTCGGAAGACTTCGAGTTGTCTGGCACACTTGATCGAAAATGTTTACTGAGAAGAAGCCACACAGAACCGCCAACACGAGTGTAGACTGCGAACTGCGGGTTTTTCGAGAAGCATCCTGGCGTCCCGCGTGCATTCTCCAGGTCCCACGAAAAATGAATATCTTCGCGATACTTGAAGAGACCAGGATTCCAGTTCAAGTAAAGGTTCTCGAAGTTTTGGAAGATCTTGTCACCATCCATCCAGAAACAGCCTGGCGACAGAGACGAGGTAGTGTCCTCACGAGAAGACTCGTGTCTATCGACCTGCACGCTGTCGCGAAATCCCTCCCCGGCTGCCCACGGGTTCTTCACAAGCATCTGGCGGCGCCCTTTAGACTCCTTGATGTCAAGGACCGCATAGTCATGCTCTCCTATCAAGCCGAGAACTCTTTCCTCACGCTCAGTCAATTTTCCTGTGCCAATTGTCACGAGGACATCTCCGTAATGGAAGGCTCTTAGAAGCCGTTTCCACAGCTGGTCCGGGGTCACCTCGTCATCGTGTAGGAAGATCTGCTCAGGTATCCAGCCACTTAGCACCCATAAATCAGTGCCTGAGTTACTTCCGGGGAAGTCGTAACTTCCCCCACGGACTTTCAAATATGCTTTCTCTAGCAGTGCTGGCCACAGAAGGTTGGGATTGTTCCTATCGACAACGTAGAGCGTGCGAGCGGTCTTCGATGATGGCAGTCGGTCATCGATTACGACCTTTCGATAGCATCCATTGAAGTAGAAACGGAAAATATACTTTCCTGACTGCGATACCTTAGGCTTCAGGGCCCTCTGGTCATAGGGATGAATCATTGAGAATGAAAGCTTCAATCATGGTCAGCCCACTGAATGATTAAACGACTCACTATAAAGATCAATACCTCATGATGACCACGTTCTTCTCTGGAAGTTGTCGCGCACAGGCTGGCTACGACGGAGCAATCTGTTGTGACATCCTGTATGAGGTCTATTTTGCCAGGTCCACGTGCCGCTGGTCCATCACTATTCTCGTCCTCAGGGACATCGGTTAGAAATTCATGAGGTCTCTTCCAGCCATTGAATATCTCTTGCTGGATCGGTGAGAGACGAAACTCCGATTTATCCCTAGTTCCGTCAGAAGAAATGGCACATCGTGTTTGTTCACTGTTACTTGCCTGAACAACTCCTCTCCGTTCTCCAATTCAAACTCCTCCGGATCAGGAGCAGTCGTCCATGGTGGGAACAAGAATCCGTTCAATTTGGCACCCTCAAGAAGGATAATCTCTTCCCGGGTTGTTAATTTCCGGGTAGACACGGGCTCTGCTAACTTCAAAATATTATGGTCGCCTATACCAGCAGCCTGCTGCCAATTCTTTGCATCTTTGATTTTCTCTGCCTTCTCAAGAAGCTCCTTGCATTTAGCATCGAGCTTCTGTTTGTCTTTAGGAGTGCTAGTTAGTTTCAAAGCTCTCATGTAATGTTCCGCGGCATCAATAGCGGCTTCTAGAGCTTGCCGCTGAGACGTAGCAGCAGCCACATCACGTTCCGCTCTCTATGAATATGGTTAGTCAATAGTTAATTTTACGCAAGGATGCCAGGAGAGCTACCAGAGCCTGGGCCACGTGTGTTCTCTGCGCGGAAGAACCAGGTTGGGACATTATTATTATTGTGGTCGGGATCCGATAAAGCGATCAGCGGCCGGAGCCCCTCGCAGTGGGAATGTACCCGCAACGGTCACACATGAACGAAAGGAGAGCAGCTAATTAGTAGTAAATAGTGGTCGCGGTAAGGATAGGGGACGTGCTGTCGATGGCATGCCCCAAAGACGTGAGCTCCCGAGTCCAGCCGTTTCACTTTCCGATCACCGATCCTCAGATATCCGACTCCCGAGGACCAAGTATGGAGGATGTGTGGTGAGTGGCTGGTGGTGAGAGGCGGAGAGCAAGGTATGACATCTACCAGACTAGTTAGTTCCCTGATAGATAGCGTTCTTCACTCTATCAGAGCGTGTTGGAGAGAATGTCGCGTGGGTCGAGGCTGACTGTGGCCGCAGACCAGACTCGGCCCATTTCTAGTCAGCTGGAGAGCCGAAGCCTCGGCTCTTTCGCATCTTCCGGCGTCATGCCGTGCTCACCACCGATAGGAGATCTTTTACTGCGCCCTAGGCGCTCTCCTCCAGTCCTCAGTGATCCATCCTGAGCTCTGACCGGTGGTCATGTCTCTTGACCTATTATTTTGATCCGATTATTTTTTATTTTATTTTTCTGACGGTGCTGATCAGATCTCCTGGTTTCAATCAAGACCCCTTAACGTACCGGTGCGAAACTAGATCTCCGGTCCCCGCTCTACCGGCACTTTTTTAGGATCAAAGCCAGCAAAGGCTTTCCTGGAGAGACAGAAGGACAAGTGATTCATATTCGACCCAATGGCTGGTCAATCGAAGCAGGCGCGCCTGGGGCCGTGGGAGAGCGCTATCGCCGGTGCAACCGGCGCTGTGCTGGCAAATGCGCTCGTATACCCGTTAGATCTGTATGTTGCCAGCTTTTCTCGACGAGTGCCTATACTAATGGATGGCGGTTCAGTGTCAAGACCAAGCTCCAGGTCCAGGTGAAGAACCAAAATGCTACCAAGAGCGCCGCCGCCGGATATGAGCAACACTACGAGTCCACCATGGATGCCATTAACAAGATTGTCCAGGACGAGGGTATTGCGGGACTATATTCGGGAATCAATGGTGCTCTTCTTGGAGTCGCGTCAACAAATTTCGCCTATTTCTACTGGTACTCCGTGGTGCGAACGCTATACATGGCTTCCAACAAGCTGCCCAAGCCGCCCGGCACTGCGATGGAGCTTTCCCTCGGTGCCGTGGCTGGTGCCGTTGCGCAAGTCTTCACTATCCCAGTCGCCGTCATCACAACTCGACAGCAGACACAACCCAAGGGGGATAAGAAGGGTCTTTTCGATACAGGCCGGGAAGTTGTCAACAGCGAAGACGGCTGGTCCGGTTTGTGGAGAGGCTTGAAGGCCAGCTTAGTCCTTGTGGTCAACCCCGCCATCACATATGGAGCATACCAGAGATTGAAGGATGTTCTTTTCCCTGGGAAGACGAGTCTCAAAGCTTGGGAGGCTTTCGGTAAGTGCTAACAGCCGAATTCATGAAGTGTATAGAAGTTCTGACGCATTATAGTCCTCGGTGCCCTTTCAAAAGCACTGGCGACCATTGCAACTCAGCCGTTGATTGTCGCAAAGGTCGGTCTGCAGTCGCGGCCCCCTCCTGGCCGTGAGGGAAAGCCTTTCAAGAGCTTTGTCGAAGTTATGCGATATATCATCGACAACGAGGGCCCCCTCTCTCTTTTCAAGGGAATCGGGCCTCAAATCACCAAAGGACTCCTGGTCCAGGGTTTCCTTATGATGACGAAAGAAAGGTAGGCCCTGTTCATCTCTGCTTTTCTCAATACTTTGTCTAACAGTCCTTAGGGTGGAACTTTTGTTCCTCGTTCTCTTCGCTTATCTTCAGAAGCTCAAGCAATCGCGGTTGCGAAAGGCGGCTGACGCAGCCGCTGAGAAGGCTAAGACGAGCCTTCCGGCCACCCTGAAATAATCTCACGCACTTTCTTTTCCTCCTAACGTACTGTCTGTATTCTGTTTCCATGTCTTTCGCGTGTTCGCATCTTATTCTACGCTCGGGTATTGTATAGATTTTCTTATTGTTCATTCTGTGATCCCTACATGTGTCAGGACGGCATGCATCTCCGGTCCACAGAGAGCGCAAGGAGCTGGCTATACTCTGGAACTCTCCTCCCGGCAGGCTGGAATTGAAAAATAGAGACTTGAGTATTTTTAGATACTGGGTACATGTCAAACAATGGATAAAGTGGAGAAAACGCGCGTTCCAATATTTGACTGCATGGAGTATTCGTACTCACATTAAATATAACCACCACAGGTTGTTGAGATATAGGATGGACTAGTGGGATAAGATAATATAGGGTGTTAAACATCCAAACAACCATGTACCACCTCATCACTCGTTACAAGCGACTCCTAGCAGCACTGCTTACCATGGATGTCACCTGAATAGGAAAGCCGAGGTATAGCTCTAGGGAGTTTAAAGTGGTTAGAGTACGTACCCAGATCACCGGTCCGCCAAGACTAGTGGCATCCAGCACCACTAATTCCGAATCTCGCGGCTTGAGTGTGAGCCAGTTCATCGCAACTCTCACCTCTCCGAGAGCATTACGAAACCCTCCCTGCACAAGGGCAGGACCGTCATGCCATGGCTGCTATGGTCCTCCAAATCGAAGGAAAGCTCCGATAGCAGCGGAGCTCCATCATCCTCTCCAGACACCGCCACCCAAACCCAACAACAACAGTCCGCATCAATCCCTCCAAACACAAGCAACCGTAGCAAGGACTGGAATTCAATCCTCAATGCCACAGACTGGGTCAAGTTCACGGAACCGTCGCATGTCATCCCCACGGTTCTTTTGACGAGCGGGATCCTATTCGCCGTTCACGTTCATCGTCGGTTCCTGCGCCGAATCCCCGAGGCCGTCGATATCGCCCCGTCGTATTTCCGCAAAAGAAGTATCCTGGGTCAGGTTACCAGCGTGGGCGATGGGGATAACTTCAGGATATTCCATACCCCTGGCGGAAGGCTTGCGGGATGGGGCTGGTTACGGAAGATACCTACGTCGAGGAAAGAATTGAAAGCGCGGACGGTATGTGGCTATCGTTCTTCTTCTTCGTATGGATTTTTTTTTTCCAAGTTAGGACATCAGTGCTGATATGATAATGGTGCTGTTCTAGATCCACGTCCGTCTCGCAGGTATCGACGCTCCTGAACTCGCGCATTTCGGCCGTCCCGCGCAACCCTTCGCCCGTGAAGCGCACGAATGGCTCACGTCTTACCTCCTCAACCGCCGCGTTCGCGCATACCTCCATCGACCGGACCAGTACCAGCGCGTAGTCGCTAGCGTATACGTGCGGCGTTTTCTGGACTTTCCGATCCCGTTTCGGCGCCGGGACGTGTCGTATGAGATGCTGAAGCACGGGTTAGCCACCATCTATGAGGCTAAGAGGGGGGCGGAGTTTGGTGGTGAGGCGATGGAACGGAAGTATCGAAAGGCGGAATGGTGGGCGAAGATGAAAGGGAAGGGTCTTTGGAAGGATTATAAGCGCATTGGATCCGAGTGGGAGAGCCCTAGGGATTATAAGAATCGTATGGGGATGGGTGGTCTAGGGGAGGATGCTACGTCGTCGCCGTCTTCGAAGACGAAGAATGTTTAGCATGTCCTCTTGGGACTTTTTCTTTTATGATAGACGGTTTATGACTGATGTTGTTCAAAATGTGCGATTTAGCGGATAACTCTGGGCTCCAGGTCGGTCGCTCTACAGATGCATATTGATACGAATTGGAAATCCAATGGAATTAATCCATCAATTGAGACCATCTAATCTATTCTCTAGATGTATGATGCACATCGTCTCTGGTATATCGCAAAGGGGGTAGCCTTGAGTAAGCCACATGTAGCTGACCGTCCGGATAAGCGTCCGATGAACCTCGCACACCCAAACCAAAAAAGAAATGAGACCGTAACCCGCGTCATCGTACAGGAGTCTAGGAAATCAGCATCAATAACGAAAGAAGTAACGCTAGGAAGCACACACCCATCGAAGAAGCCAACGATAACAACCGTAGCTGAAAGGAAAAGAAAAACGTTGGTATATCTATATATACAGGCTCGCAATATAGGAGCACCGATCCTCTAAGCAAAACGCCGCTCAATTTCTGAGAAAAGTTTCGGGCTAATCTCGTCACTGGAGTTACCTTCCGCCCGGAAGAGGCAACCCTTGCGCTCGTAATGCTCGAGCAGAGGTTTGCTCGTCTCTTCAAACTTCTTCAGCCGCGCTGTCCAAGTGTCTATGGAATCATCATCTCGTTGTGTGAGTGGCTCTCCAGTTATGTCATCCTTTCCAGCGACTTTGGGAGGGTTGAATTCGGTGTTGTAGACTCTCCCTGACTGCGCATGTACCCATCTGGAGGCGATACGAGCAAGGATAATGTCGGGAGGCGTGAGCAGATGGACGGCCAGATTGATTGGGATAAGTTGATCCAGGCTAGCGGCCTGGGTCGTCGTTCGAGGAAAGCCATCGAGGATGAAAGAAGCAGAGGGCGATAGCTCGAAAGCCGGGGCAGGGTTTTTGGAGGAAGAAGCTGTCTTGCTGGAGGTAGGGGTAAGCCAGCCCCTCGCCTGTAGTTCGGAGGAGATCAGGTCGAGAATCATCGAATCGGGGACGAGGTTGCCGGCCAACATCGTTGACTCGGCTTTGATTCCTGTTGATAAACTTGTCAGATCGCCGTACTCTTGGTAGTGAACATTTCTGAAGAGGTGTATATCGTACCTAGCGGGGTCTTCCTCCTGACGTTCTCCCGCAGCAGGTCTCCAGAGCTGATCGCCGCGAGCTGTGGAAACCGTGCTATGAGTCTTTCTGTCTGTGTGCCCTTTCCCACCCCAGGCGCACCGATGAGGATTATACGCGCTGCTTTTCTCAGATTTCTTGCCATGATTTGCGATATTCCCTTTCACTCCACTGACAGCTGGGAAATCTGGGGTCTACTCTCTGGGAAAGTGGTGGCAGTTGGACCCTTCTCTACTTGTCCGGGCGGAGTTCAAAAAAATGAGGAGACGAGCTAACGCGGGGATCAGGCGGCAGAGAGACCGTGTATCTACACCATTTTGGGCAATGGGACAGAGATGATCAGAGGATAATCTAGGTAGCAGTCTCAGACGCTGCAGTGGAACAACAGACAGATATACAAAAGACGGAGAGAAACACGGCGCTGTCCCTGAGATAGAGCTGGGATTATTCAGATGGACGGCCTTGATCCCGTGAGGAGACGGGCGCATTGGAGAAAGGCACCGTCCCGTGTGGGGTGGCCTTTGTTGGGTCGCCGGTGAGCCGAGCTTGCAGTCTCGTGATGGGGTTAGCAGCCAGGTACGGTACCGTTAAATCGCTATGGTACTCTACGGAACAGGCATGGAGGAGGGATCTCCAACTAGTCAGTTAGAGTGGAGAGAGATCGTATCTTATCTTCCCAGTTTCCAGACCTAGCTTCTTGACGGTATATTATGATGGAGTACAACAGTGAAGAGACAACTTCGAGGGCGATGGCACTGGGAATCCGGGGAAGCTCGAGTGGTTCCTCGGCATGACCTGCAGGCGAACAAAACGCAGCAGCAAAAAGCCACGAGAAACAAATGCGGAGTCTCCAAAATTATTTCCGAGTCCCGAGGGTGCCCGATTGGTCACGTGAGAGCTTCATGTATCGTGCCACGTGACTTTAATGGCGGCGCGCGTCAGCACGCGTCGCGTCGACCGCCCGCGGAACACTGGCCACAGGAGGAAGCGCAACGACTATCTAGTATCTCGAGTGCTATCGACAACAGATATTGCAACCAGTTTTCGGGTTGTAGAGCCGTCAAGATGATTCGACAAGATGTTAACCGCATCGATGCGAAGCGGAGGGCCATGCTGGACTACAAGAAGAAACAGTTCGCGACTCCAACGTACAAGCAGCAGGATTACCCATATCGGCTGAATTTCTACGATATCCCGCCCACCGCAGAGATCACTCTCGAACAATTCGAACAGTGGGCTATTGATCGACTGAAAAGTATGCGGTCCCGTCTACTCTGGTGATCTATACGTGTCTGACAGTGCCTCCAGTTCTTGCTGAGATCGAAGCATGTTCATTTCGCAACAAGACCGCCGCCGAAACCGCCGCGCATATCACCCCTCTTCTGCAGAAATTCCTTCCCCTCTCAGCTAACACTTCGTCCGCGTCCGGTGCTGCGGACCAGCGATTGAAGAATGAACGACAGAAGGACCATTACTCCCACTTCATACTGCGTCTCGCCTTCTCGGCTACCGAGGACCTCAGACGTCGATTTGTGCGGGCAGAGACCATGCTCTTCAAATTTCGATTCCAACAGGACGATTCCAAGGAGCGACGTGCATTTATTGAGAGCCTAAATCTCGACTGGGAAGTCGTCAGCGATGAAGAGAAGCGTGAATTGGCTGAGAGCCTTGTCAATGCGACGCCAGGTCTGCGCCGCTTAGACGACGAGAGCTGGTACAAGGTCGATTGGGAAAGAGTACCAGAACTGGTTGAGCGACGATCGGTCTATCTGAGAAAAGGGAAGGCATATGTTCCCGGCAGAGAGCAATTGAGTATGATTATGGCAGAATTTACCGCACGGTTGGACCGGGCGATGGAGGTATGCTCCGACAATCCAGATCTGGATATGAGATTCTCTTGCTAAAGTCATCTAGCTCACTAGCAGGGCCCTCCCTCGTTTGGACGAGGATGATCGCCTCACTCCGATCTTGAACCACCTGTCGAAGAATTTCGGCAGTGCAGAATCCGTCTACTCAGAAGGTGAAGGTGTTGTCGACGGCGCGCCCATTACTGCATCTTCTGTCGACCATCTTTCTCAACATTTCCCACTATGCATGCGGAGCTTGCATATGACGCTACGCAAGAACAACCACCTGAAACATTTTGGTCGTCTACAGTACACCCTGTTCTTGAAAGGCATTGGTCTGTCACTGGAAGAGTGTATCGTCTTCTGGCGTCAGTCTTTCAAGGGCTTTACGGACGATGAATTCAACTCCAGGTACAAGTACAATATCCGCCACGCTTACGGTGATGTGGGTGGAGATGTCAACCGCAGAGGCAGAGGGTACCCTCCGTACTCGTGCCAAAAGATCTTGAGCGAGTCAGGCCCCAGTGTCGGTCAAACTCATGGCTGTCCATACAGACACTTTTCCGTGGACAATCTGATCGGCCTGCTTCAGTCTACCGGAGTACACGACAAGGATGTTCTGCGGGGCGTAAAAGAGGACGTCGAGAAGACTCGCTATCATATCGCCTGCAACAGAGTCTTCGAATGGGCGCACAAAGCAGAGATCAAGAAAGTGAAGGAAGATGGAACATGGAGCCAGACCGATCTTGACACCATTGTTCACCCTAACACCTATTTCAAGCGCAGTTACCTTCTGAAGCAGCTTGGGAAACCATCCAACACGAACAACTAGGAGGACTAGACGGCGGACGAATTGACGGCAGCCTGTTTATAATATGCATATTCTGGGATGACTCGATAAACCAGGGACTTTAATCCGGCGTTCTGGCGTTCTGACGTGCTGATCTTTTTTCAGGCAGAGGTACAGATAGCCCGAGTTTCAAATTATATCACGCCTTTTTCTTTACAAGACACGACAGAACATGACGTAAAGTATACACTCCTTAAAGCATATTATGTTACGAGGCATTTTCCTTCAATGACATATTCTAATACTCAGTGATGCTTCACTACGAAGAGATTGCACAAATTCATGTAACCGCGGCTGATTCCCAATTCATCACCAAGGATCGGAACGACCTTTCAAAGCCAGGTGCCCAGCGATGGGTAATTTGTTCTACGCACGACGCGAAAACAACCTCATCATTGAATTGACAGAGGCGTAAATGTGATTGTAAGTCGGCGAAACAAAATGTAGATGAAGAAGAAAAAGAAAAAGAAAAAAGGTTCGCGGGGAGCGGGAGGTGCGAATTTAAAGCAGTCCGAGTTAGCGCCAAGCCCGGGTGGCTGTACAGACCAAAGATGCTGCAACCTGGCTTCATGCCAGACGGCCAGGTTCACACAACATAACGCATCTCAGGACCAAGCCCACGTCTTTCGAAGGACAATTAAGGGTTTGCCTGTCACGAGAAACGATTATGCTACAGGCTAAATTTCCTTGATTCCTCTTCGAAGTTTACGAGCTGCTTGTTTCCCCCGACTTCTTACATCCTGTTGTGTATACCACTCCGAATCGGCACTTGATTGAGAGCAGCCCGCCAACATGGACTACGAGGCCTTGAAGGACCAATGGAGCGATGTGGAGGACCGCGATGGCATCAGGCTCAGCTGGAACACGTTTCCTAGCTCGCGCATGGTTTGTATATCCGAATCCCTTCGGTACAGTCTTTAACTGACTCCGCGCGCAGGAAGCGTCCCGCCTGGTCGTGCCCATCGGAGCCATGTATACGCCGTTGAAGGAGAAGCCCGATTCTCCTCTGCTTCAGTATGAACCGGTTACTTGCAAGCCTCCCTGTAAGGCGGTTCTGAACCCCTATGCGTATGTATATCACGGTTACTCTATATGGCTCCTCCAAGTCCTCGCTGACAACAGATAGCAACGTGGACGTCCGAGCTCGCATCTGGATATGCCCATTCTGCCTGATGCGCAACCCCCTTCCTCCCCACTACAAGGACATCACAGAGAATGCGATTCCGCCAGAGCTTCATCCTCAGAGCACGACGATCGAGTACCAGCTGGCTCGCCCCGCTCCGGCTCCTCCAATCTTCATGTACGTGGTGGACACATGCCTGGAGGAAGACAGTTTGAAGGCCCTGAAGGACTCGCTCGTTATGAGCTTGTCCTTGCTCCCGCCTAATGCGCTCGTTGGTCTGATTACTTTCGGTACAATGGTACGTACAAGACTGATCTGCGGCCCTTTGATCGCGCAACTAATGTGTCCTAGGCCCAAGTACATGAGATTGGCTACACAGAGTGCGCAAAGTCCTATGTCTTCAGAGGCAGCAAAGACTACACTGCCAAGCAGGTCCAGGAGATGCTTGGACTTCTTGCTCCTGCCATTCGTCAGCCCATGCCTCAGCAGCCTGTCCGGCCACACCCACCTGCGGCCCGATTCCTGCTTCCCGTTCAGCAAGCGGAATTCCAGATCACAAACGTCCTTGAGCAGCTGCAACATGACCCATGGCCTGTTGCTAACGATAGACGACCCCTGAGATGTACTGGCGTTGCTTTGAGCGTTGCGGTTGGTCTCCTGGAGACTTCGTTCCAGAATGCTGGTGGACGTGTGATGGTTTTCACCAGTGGCCCGGCCACCGAAGGTCCCGGCCTTGTTGTTGGACCTGAGCTGAAGGAGCCGATGAGATCCCATCATGACATCGATCGGGATAACATCAAATACTACAAGAAGGCTATTAAGGTGAGTAATGTTCAGGCTTATCAGGCCGCTGCTGTTACTAACCGCGTTAGTTCTACGACGGCCTCGCCAAACGCGCTGCTCATAATGGGCATGTCGTCGACATTTTTGCTGGAGCTCTGGACCAAGTTGGTCTTTTGGAAATGAAGAACCTCGCAAACCACACTGGTGGTCATATGCTTCTTACTGACAGCTTCACGTCATCACAATTCAAGCAGTCGTTCGTCAGGGTTTTCGACAAGGACCAGAATGACAACCTGATCATGGGCTTCAATGCCTCACTGGAAGTTCTTACGACCAAGGAGCTTAAAGTTACGGGTCTTATCGGCCATGCAGTATCTCTCAATAAGAAGTCCAGTTCCGTGGGTGAGACTGAATGTGGTATCGGCAACACCTGCGCCTGGAAGATGTGCGGTATTGATCCCGCCTCCAGTTATGGCATTTACTTCGAGATCGCCAGCCAAGGCGGACCTGCTCCCATGCAGCAGGGACCTCAGAGGGGCATGATGCAGTTCTTGACCTACTACCAGCACTCTTCTGGGCAATACCACCTCAGGGTTACGACAGTGGCACGGAACCTAAGCGGACCGGCTGGTGATCCTACACTTGCCCAGTCGTTCGACCAGGAAGCAGCTGCTGTCCTGATGGCACGCATTGCTGTATTCAAGGCCGAGGTCGACGATGGCCCTGATGTGCTCCGATGGGTCGACAGAATGCTCATCAGACTGTGCTCCCGCTTTGCAGACTACAGAAAGGATGACCCGTCATCCTTCCGTCTGGAGAAGAACTTCACCCTCTACCCCCAGTTCATGTTCCATCTTCGACGTAGTCAGTTCTTGCAGGTCTTTAACAACTCTCCCGATGAAACAGCATTTTACCGACATGTCCTTAACCACGAGGATGTGGGCAACTCTCTTATTATGATCCAGCCCACGCTGGACTCTTATTCCCTGGAACATGAAGGCAGTCAGCCGGTCCTTCTGGACTCTGCCTCTATACAGCCTACCCACATTCTCCTACTGGATACCTTCTTCCACATCCTTATTTTCCACGGTGAAACTATGGCTGCATGGAGGAAGGCTGGTTACCAGGATCAAGAAGGTTACGAGAATTTCAAGGCTATCCTTGAACAACCCAAGGAGGACGCAAGGGTAAGTTTCAAGAATGATCGTGGTTGACGAGTGTCGCTAATTTGATAACAGGAGCTTATTTCCGACCGTTTCCCACTTCCGCGCTTCATCGTCTGTGATGCTGGTGGCTCGCAAGCGCGTTTCCTGCTGTCTAAGCTCAACCCGTCGACGACTCACTCTACTGGAGGATACGGTGGAGGCATCAGCGCGCAGACTATCTTTACTGATGATGTCTCGCTACAGACTTTCATGGAGCATTTGATGAAGTGAGTAGCCCCGATTCACCATGATGAATGTCACTAACCATTTCTTGCAGGCTTGCTGTGTCCGGAACCAACTAGACATGACGAGATGATAGTTACTCAGAAGGGCGGTTAAACGTCACATATTCTAGTCATGTGTATCTTTAGCGCGAAGTCCTCGTTTCCATCTGGCAATATATTCCACTGAATGATTAATACAAAACTGGAAGTTTAGCTATTAGAGCCATGTTGAGAGTTCTTATTGTATCTCAAAATAACTAATCGTAATTTCCTGAATATAGAGTCGCGATTCGACCATGATCATTATCACGTGATTTGTTAGGGCTATGCCCTTGTGAACTACCAATTTGCGGGAAATTCGCTTAGCGCGCCGTTAGCCCAACTACTAATCTCAACCATCTTCACGTCGGGAGCTTTTTTCCTCTTCCTCGACAACCACACCTTTCGAACATTTCCCAAGGAAGATAGACGACCTTTCGCACTCGCCATGCGTAAGTATCATCTCCTTGGTCGGCATAAGCCAGGCGACTGACATTTCTCTATTGGGTAGCTCCTAAGTTCGATCCCAATGAGGTGAAGGTCATGTAAGTTGCAACCGAATTTTTCTATGCGTTCAAAATCGCAAATGCTGACAATTTCCTCTCTTATAGCCACCTGAGGGCCACTGGTGGTGAAGTCGGAGCCCAGTCTGCTCTGGCCCCCAAGATTGGTCCTCTCGGTCTGTCTCCCAAGAAGATTGGTGAAGATATTGCCAAGGCCACCGGTGACTGGGTAAGACGAACAGACAGATGTGTGCATGAAGAGGGCACTAGCTAATGACTGCTTCTCGTACAGAAAGGTCTCCGTGTCACTGTCAAGCTCACCATCCAGAACCGTCAGGCTCAGGTCTCGGTTGTCCCCTCCGCCTCTTCCCTGGTCATCAAGGCCCTGAAGGAGCCTCCCCGTGACAGGAAGAAGGAGAAGAACATCAAGCACACCAAGAGCATTCCTCTTGATGAGATTGTTGACATTGCCCGCATCATGCGCAACCGCTCCTTCGCCAAGGAGCTGAAGGGTACCGTCCTTGAGATCCTCGGAACCGCTTTCTCCGTTGGTTGCCAGGTCGATGGCCGCAGCCCCAAGGATGTCTCCGACGACATCAAGGCTGGCGAGATTGACGGTATGTTATTCCGCAGTGCATTTTCTGAGTAAAAATATCTAACGATGACGCAGTTCCTTCCGAGTAAATGTTCAATAATAAGATTGGCGATCATTTCTCTCGTTTGTAACCACATGCAGATGTAATACCCTGCGGTGTCAGATACGAGAATATGATAGCTTCAAAAGATTCATGAGAAACGACCTTTTTTCTTTTTCCTGTTCATTTGTTCCATGATCCAAGACCATTTGGTGCTTTCATCTTCCACACTGGTTCTACATCCACGTCCCTCCTCAGTTCCCTCGCTTCCCTATAGCGATCTGGACGACAGGCGAATGACAACTCAAGCTCGAGAGCTCATCTCCGACCTTTGCCACACTCTGGCCCTTACCGTCCTTTCCCATCTGGGATCGGTGATTTTCCTCCACGGTATCGGCTTATTTTGGTGCAAAGAAGATCAACTTCAGCCCATTACTCACCGCGGTATCTTCAGGAGGGGGACTACGTTCCTCTCCCGTGGATACAGTGGTCCATCTTTCGGGCCAACATGCCAACATTCATCCTGCTACGGATTATAGGATTTATCCTTCGTAGGAACTCGCGTAGTTGGTCTTCGGATCATCAAACAAACACTATATATTTATATATTCAATTCAATTCATATGACCACAATCAACTCCTGCCATTTTCCTTCCAAATACTGCATCTTTTATTTCCGAAGTACCTTAGCTTCACAGCCAGTCGTTCTCTGGTAAGCCAGACTGACTCTTACCTGCTCGTCGCCCCAACCATCCCGTCCAAGCCACCAAACGAGCCAGCTCTGGCTCTATCAAAAACTGGCCGAACCTTCACCAAAGTATCACTTTTCAGCCATCGCACTTCCGGTGAATGTCCAGCGCACGAGGCGCGCGGAAGGGCCCCACATTCTGTCAGTCAAGCGAAACGGAGACAGTGAATTGAAAACAGAATAGGATCTCCTGACTGAATTTAAGTTTTTTAAGATTTCACTTCGCTTGCGGAGGGAGACGGGAGCTTTAGCGAAAGCCATAAGCAGCGTATACTTTGGAGAGACCATGGAATCGATTAGGTGCCGAGCTCTCCGAGTCGAGTTAATTTCCACAGGCGTGGTTAGAAAAAAAAGTCTTGGTCTTATAGTCTCAGGGTGAGCGAAGGCCGTACATAGTTAACTATATATTTGGTATTTGAAGTTCTCTTAACTCTATTATCAAGGGCATTTGGACTTTCCCTTATCTGGAGACTGACGGGACTGGTGAATTAAGCTCGAATCGAATTCGTGTTAGATTCATGTTCCTTTTCAGTAGTTAGACATTAGTCGAGTGGGAAGATGGCAAGCAGATATTGACGAGGCTAGATTAGACAGGTATATAATGATCGAATGAGAAGACACATACATACAGGAGATTGGCGGAATGAAGAAAGTTCTCAAGCGAAATATAACCATGCTCGTCTATGTGAGAGACAAGCAGTAATAACGCCCTTTCTGGAAGGTTGGGGAATTGGACAATTGATTCATTTGGAGTAATATTAACTACTTTTATAGATTACATATTGGACGTCTTCTTTTTTTATTTTTTTTTATTGTGGTTCATGCGTTCCTTGTACTATACAAGACCAATGCTGACAATCCATAATAGCTAAGCAAGCAGACAAAAAAAGAAAACAGAAGTAGTAATTACTTACTAAATACGAAGCTGATAGGAGAATCAATCTAAATTTTCTCATCTTAAAAAAAAAGAAAAGAAAAAGAAAAGGCCCCTATCCCTGCGCGAGTATTAGCAAACGCGCTCAATAAAAACCTTGAACCCAGGGCCTAACTAGGATACTAGATTAAAATGACCAGGAAGCAACCAATAATATGTTCTTTGTCTGTTTTCCTTTTCTTTTCTCTCTTTCCTTGCACTCTCGTAATTAGCAGTTACCTACAATATACCCCCCCACCCAACCCGCAAATAGGATATGAGCCCATCCAGCCGGGTTATCTCTCTATATCCTATAGCATTCCTACAACTCTAATCCACACAAGAAGCATTCTCTCGAGTTTCAACCATCTGTCTCTGATCCGCATGGTTTCCACTAGGTAGATAACCGAGCAATAAAGCTACTTAGTCCTAGCCACCAGTCCAGCCAGTCAATCATTAATCCCTCTCTGATACGACTGTTGGTTCTTTCTACGGGGATCGCCATGTCATGCGATGCGATGCGATGCGATGCGATGCGATGCGTTGTTCGGCAACAGGCGTGTGAGGATTTTACTTTTCTTTAGACTATTCCTATTCTTGTTTCGTCCCGTCCCGTCCAGTCCAGTCCAGTCTACGTAGGTGATTAATTCGAAGGAAGGCTGGGCTATAATAGGCTATAGAATTCTATATTTTACTGCTGATTTGGAGAGCGATCTCGCGTCACGGACTGGGTTCACAGTCCGTTAGGATGTGGCGATAAGAGGAGGAAGATCGAGCTGGCTGATTTGTTTGCTCACTTGCCTACTTGGTTGGTGTGGCTAGTCGTGTTTACAACTGTCGCTGCTCAGTCACCACGCAGGTGTAAATACTAGCGTGGGATGGAGGGATTGGGGGGCATATGAGTTGTTTGTCGGTTGGTTGGTATCTAGCTGCAGGGGTTGGTGGGATGGGATGAGCTGGGCTGGGGTGATGAGTTGGATTGTCTGTCGAACTGGAATATGTCAGCGTTAACTAACTTACCATAGAGTGTGCGTAACAGCAATGATGAAACTTTGGTTTTGTAGTTTCCTGATGGGAGACGACAGTTGGTCCATTCGAGGTAACTCGAGTGAAAGGTAAGTGCTGGAAGGAGTTTAGAATGTATGAGACTGTGGCGATGCAGCGCAGTACAGTATACTCATTGCATGTATGTAATTAGTTTGAGAATGTACTCCGTACTCTGAAGTGGATGGACGAATGGATGGTTCCTGACGGCACGTGCATGTACATACATACATACATGCCACGCCATGTGAAGCTGGAAGAGAGGGGCTCGGGAAATCCTAGTCATAGGTTCGCTGCATTCCGAGGTATGTGATAGACCGGATGTACGAAATGGGATACAATGCTCTGCAATAGACAGTGGAATATTATAGAGTATATCCCTGAGCATATTAAGTATTCTATGATATAAAACTTAATTCTCAGTTAGGCAGCAAGATTGTCCGACAACCTGATAGTTTTAGAAGACAAGAACCCTGTAAGTATACCATACTTACAGCATGGAAGTTGAACATCCTCTTGATGTACTCCGTAGGCTGAATTGTACGTAGTGACGTTATCAAATGCCTCTTCCCACCTACTGCATCTCTCCGAAAGAAGATGAACTTCGGTTGTCTAGTCTCAGAGAAAAAGAAAAGAGAGTTTCGATATCGTTCATGGAAAGGTATCCACAAATGACCACGCGACACATCGAAGACCCGACCTTCGCTTAACTTGATCTTCCACGGTAGGTACTATACTATGTGAGATCAACGAGGACTTCAAGATCGGACAAACTCAGACAGCAGTAGATGCACCGAAATGGAAATCGAACGTGTCCTCGTGGTTGGGCCTGGGAGTTGCTACCGTATATCTTTACTTTTGATCCCCTTCCTAACTTATACGAAGTAGAGTCATGTCATTGCATGGTCTGTCCTTGACCTCTTTATATGGATGCTGGTACCCACTTATAGAAGGGGATGCGGAGGGGCGTGCGTTACGAGAGTCAGCCACAGGGAAGGACTGAGGCTTTTACTATAATCTTACCAGCTGAGCGTGGTTCGTGGAATAGCGCCGCCACGGGCCTGCATCAAGCTGGATAACGGGCGGGATCGGACAGCAAGCTGGGGTCACACAACAGGATGGATTGGGCATGCTGAACGCTTACAAGGCGAAAAAGGTCCTGTACGGAGACGTTGGGTTTTTTCTGCGCGCAAAAAGACGCAAGATTAAAGAAGAAATGAGGTCTGATCGTCGAATCGAAGCCTGACGATCCAGCGCGCAGGACCAGTAGTGATTCGAGGTTGTCCTCCTGTCCGGGATGATATGCGGGGTTTTAGATGGATAGATGGTCAGGGGCCCTGACCTGACAGCTGGAGAGGCCGTGAAGTCGACTGAAGATCGTCATACCCTGTTCATTTCCATGAGATTACTTGCGCGTCTCCGGTCTTTTGGCATGGAAGGAGTGTGTTAGTACAGAGTAGTGAGAGGTTTCGATAAGTAACTATCATACGTGGCTTGTCGGTTGATAGCGATGCGATTCGCTGGGCACTTTGGCACCGCTGGTGTATCGATATTCAGCGTTCGCACGTTCCCCTCCACACGAGGGCGCGGGAGGAATGCAACGGAGGCTAATTATACCATTAGGTGCTACCATTACCATAGGTAGAGAATGGGATGGCGTCCGGGAGGGAGCAGCATGGGGGGTGGCGCTTGGCATCCGTGTCCTTTTTGATTTGACGCTGGCCACGATCAGGTGCTGAGAGCGACGACACAGGCGCGAGGCAGAGATACGTACGACATGCAGGATGCTTCGGTCCTGTCCTCGTCAGGGAGCTGACGGCGAAGAGGATGGATTACTCTCTCTGGCATGGTCGGATATTTTGCTTTCTGAGGATCGATCTGATCGAGTTGATTTGGGACTCCCATATGGGACGGATGGACTGAGCATGCAGTCTGTCAATGTGATCTGGTACATTCCCCAGGATTTTACGATAGATAGATAGTTAGTCAGACGGGAGCTGTCGAGGATGCTGATCGCTGCCGGATTGAAGACGTTAACAGCGATCCAGATACCCGCTGGTGGGCCGACCAAGCGTGTCGTCATCCCAGATCTGGTCGAAAGGCACGACTTTCCTGAACTTCATGGACCGCGATGCTGCTTCTCTGGTTGGAAGAGTAAATACGGACCATGAGGATAGAATCCAAGGCAATGGTCAAACATTCTGTACCCATCCCAGACACTTTCGGAACCGTTGCCGGACCACGACCCGCTTAGCGGATGTCGACCGATCTTGCTCTGTAGATATTGTACCATACGGAGTAATAGAGATTGTTGATTGCTATCCATGATCCCTGGTTTATGGTATTCATTCTGCCTACTCGAAAGTGGGTTCCTCTGGAATAGAACAGAACAGAATTCAAGAAACACATCCTCCTATAATGGTCTGGAAGATCAACTGGTGATTGATAGGAGCAGGTTGTGCAGCTGGAAGTAACGATGCGTGGTGGACATGTCGATCATCATCCCGAACGAACCCTCTGGGTCATGACATCGATGATCCTGCTGCGCGACGTGAGGCCGGTGGGCCAGCAGCGGAGCAGTAGCAGAGTAACCGTTT
Source organism: Paecilomyces formosus (assembly GCA_029606185.1). Classification (NCBI taxonomy): domain Eukaryota; kingdom Fungi; phylum Ascomycota; class Eurotiomycetes; order Eurotiales; family Thermoascaceae; genus Paecilomyces; species Paecilomyces formosus. The sequence continues at coordinate 960,361 of JAPVCB010000036.1, forward strand.
CCACTTGATCTGTATTATAGGTTGCCCACCACACGCATGATCCATCGCAATCCACAGAAGGTGCCAGATCGTCTTCCGCCTTTGCAAGGGCTGCGCTGCGGCGGGCGCCACTGGCCGCGCTGGCTTTGGTCCGCTGCTGGGTCCACGGCTGGCGGTCCACTGCGATAGTATGGTATGAGAGGATAGAATAGTAGCCTGTCACCCTGACAGGGATGAAGATGCGTAGAATATTAAATAAGAAAAAGAAACAAAAGGAAATACAGAAGATCAGTCATGAGAAGCTGTTCAGGATCGGCAGCGGATAATAGTAAGTAAATAAAATAATTCATTAATTAAATTAATATGTTAGTTACAATGAAGAAAGACATATATGCATAGGGCGCTGCGCCGGCAAGCCACAGCTCCAGCATCTCCATCCAGATGGCAGGATGATTAGTATCGCAACGCCCGGGCGTCTAACCGCTCCCACCGGCTCCACCAATCCTACCCACGGCGCCCCCAGATGGACTTCTATCGTCGTCCTGAGCCCCAAAGCTCCGCCGTCCGCTCGATCTAGAGCTCTGCTTTCTTGATGATTCTTTTCCCTGTGGGGTGGACAGGCCGCTGTTTCTCCTGCTGCTGCGCTCCATCCGGCCCATTTGAGCATCAGATCGCTCGGGGTGGACGGAATTCTTCATCCTCGTGGAGCGTAACTACTCGACGGAGGAGGCTACCATAGACGACACTGGTACTCCTGGCTACTATACGGAGTCCTCCCACTCTACCACTTACATTTACTACCTATCGCTACGCTGCAGTTCTTATTATTTACCACTGCTACCACAGTCCTAATATACTACTCTCCGCCCCGCCAGCGCCCTCCATCTGAAACTCCACCGGTATTTGCTCCTGCACGCGGAGAACATACTGACCACTACCCTCCTCTCGCAAATTCCTGGACAGTCGATCGCTCGTCACCAGTCCTGCTGTGCTACACCACAAAAGTCGTCCTTTTAGGTGCAGCACGCCCTGTCGAGCTGACGGGCCAGCGGTGACTGCATTGTTTCCCCCTGGTTCTTCTCTGCGTTATTGGCGACCGGACGCCTGCGTGTGTGGGTGTTGCGCTGAGCGTCAAGCTGACCGTGGCTGTGACTCTGCCATCCTCTCCGCTCTCTTTCTTTCTCTCCCTCTCTCCCTCTCTCTCCCTTGCATGATCGATCGCTTCTTCCCCCCCCTCGGGATTCGACACGACTTCGCCGTTTTTTTCTGGAAGCTGTCACCACCGCATTCCTCCTACCAGATCCCCTCGACTCGTTTCTCAAACGCCAACGAACCCCGTCCTCTGGTCCTTTGACTGGACGAGCCATTCTTCCTTCTCTTCTCCCTCTTCCTCTTCCAGGTCTGGGGAATGCGATCGGATACACGAATATAGATTCCTGGCTCGTGCCATGATGCGGTGTCGGAAACGCTTCAAGGATGCTTGTCGATGATCAATACAGCAAGAGCCAACGGACTTGACTTGTTCGACAGCCGCTTGTATCTTCTCCACGGACCGCATCGATCTGTCTGTCCCCGGGGGACGACAGGCGATTGAATCGAAGGATAAAACCGAAAAGATGTTGCCCACAGTGGCTCGCATGCCGCAGGTGCAACCACATCACCACCTTGACCACCGACTCTACGATATCCTGAATCCACCTCCATATGATCTCAACGACGCGGCCGTACGAGCCGCGCTCTCTCAGCACGATCCTCCCAAACACTCCTACCAGTTCGTCGCGCGACCACGTGTGCAGCTCCCACATCCAGTGCAGCGTTCCAACAGCCACGACGTGGTCGATTCTGATCTCTCGAAGCTAACGAACAGCGGGGAACACGCGCTGCGCAGGAAAACGCCAAATGGGACCCTCGCGGCGGGCTACGATGGGACCCCCGGTGATAGGGCCGTTCAACCTCCAGCGACCAAGCACATCTTGGTCTCCTCTCTCGAATCCGGCCAGATGCTCTCCCCTCAGACCGGTCTCTCCGCAGACAACTGGCAATCCATGAGCACGGATCCATCGTCATCGACGCAGCATATGAGCTTCCCACCGTCATATAAGCACGACTCGAATGGGCTCCGGGATGATGGACTACCAGGAGGAACCGGCGCGACTTGGGTTCGGTCGGTGAACTACGTGCCAGGGGTTGACTCCATGTTGCATCAGACTCTCCCGGTGCAGACATCGCAGCGATATTATTTGCAAAATGGCCCCTCCATCCCGACCGTTCACCCCGCACCGCTGCAGACATGTCTAGGTCCAACCGCGTCGGCCGGGTCTGGTCCCTATGGGCCATACTGGCCGGACGGTGCCTATATCCCCTACCGTCCAGCAGCGCTCCGTGATACGCGCTTTCACCAGCAAGGCCAGTTCCCTGCTCAGACAGGGCTAAGCGGTCCTCACTTTTACGATCTCCGTCAACCTGCCTTCAATCCCACGCCTGTCGCCGGGGGAAGCCTCCCGAACCCAGGGTTTGCCTGGAACCAGTTGCCGGTGGGTGTCAATCAGGAGCCTGTTCTGCAGAGCACCTTCCCGTCTCGCCATTCTCATCAGAAGCCCCTCGATGCGTTCCATGATGCTCACGCCAACGTCTCTGCCCACCAGACTAGCAGTAGCGCACTGCCATGGTCTGCGGCCCCGCCTGCTCTAAGTATCAGAACCTCCGCAGCGGACATCAAATCCCGCGCCGGAAATGCGGAGTTCAAAGAGAAGATCCTCACGTGGGCTCACGGGGTCTATGTCGACCTTCTCGCAACTCTCCACCAGGCGCGCAGGAACAGCGCCTCGAAAGCTGGCATTGACGGCCATGCTCATCGACTCTCGCGACCAAGCATTTACCCGAAGCCGCCCCGGCAACCTGGTTTGGACTTTTCAGCTCAGCCCAGTGCCGGGGAACTGTCGCGGCACAACAGCTATCCGTCTTCACAGTTTGACCTCCACGGTCGCAGCCAGCATGGGCTGGGCTCTCGATACATGGACGGCTTGCATTCGGCACATCCGTTCGATGACAGACAGTCCAGTCGTCCGCTCCTCAGTCAAATGCATCACCGGAATTCTGACTCTCATGGTATCAGTGGGTACTATTCCTCCCGACGATTGTCGAACGCCGCGGTTTCCCCGTTCGCCGGTGGTTTCCGTAATGAAAATTCCACCGTGTCCAACGCCGTGTCTGCTCTGGAGATGCTATCTCATCTCTGCATGGAGAGTGGCTGGGAATGGGTGGATGGGATGCTCCTGGGAGGCTGCTTGGCCTACGGCTTGGGTGATTATCAGAAGGCGATGAGATGGTATTCGAGAATCATCGCTAGGGATGCCACGTACGTTAAGCAGGATATTAACTTGTGATTCTGGTCGCTAACGAGACACTAGACATGTTGAAGCTATATCAAATCTAGCGGCGACCCTTCTTGCCCTTGATCGCCGCGAAGAAGCGTTGCAGCATTGGCTGCGTGCCGTCAAGCTACGTCCGGGCTATTTTGAAGCAGTGGAGCATCTGATTGGTCTTCTCTGCAGCAACCATCGGGGCAAGGAAGCGGTCAGTATCATCGAATACGTCGAATCTTCGCTCCGCGTGTCGAAGAACGGGGACTACTTCCAGACGGACGAACACTCGAGCGGAACCGAGAGCGATAGTGAAAGCAGATCTTCCAATGCGTCGGACCTCGGATCGTACGATCGCGCGGCATTCGATTATGAAAACGATCCAGATCAGTATTCTAACTTCAAACATGGTTCCACGGACTCCAATTCTGCAGGCTTCGGATCGAGTGGTTATGCGATCCCAGGATCTGATAATGGTCGAATGCTAGCTCTGATCCACGCGAAAGGAAATATGCTTTATGCTCTTGGGGACAATGCAGGTGCCGCATCAGCATTTGAAGATGCTATTTTGATCGCATCTGGACGCAGACGCCATGGAATCCAGAGTCTTATCAAGAAGATTCTCGCGGCCTTCCTGGATAGCTCTCGCAACGGATATTCATTGCCCGTTGAGGTATATGACCTCAAAGCCCCTGTTCTCCTCTACCCCGAGAGAGCCCTCCAGACGGCAAAACTGGTCTTTGGGCCGTATGGAAACCCTCCCGGTTTCAAATACGTTCCCGAGGGCTTGGCACGGAAGGCGGCTATATCGACAACCAGCAATTCGCTATTGTCACTGGCAAAGATATACCAGGATGGTATGGCTAACCTTTCTGCCCCGAGCGCGACCAGAGCACCTTGTGGTGTTCGAGATATACTGGCTCTCTACTATCTGTCGCTGTCTCTTCAACCTAGTCCGTCCACTGCAAATAACGTTGGCATTTTGCTTGCCAGCATTCAACAGATAGGCCCGGTTAGGGTGCCCAGGCGCTCTGCTGCCGAGAGCCAACTCCCAGAGGTCCCCGGAGTAGTACCTGGAAGTGGAATCTCGCTGGCGTTGGCATATTACAACTACGGCTTGAATCTGGATTCCCGACACGCTCATTTGTACACTAACCTGGGAAGTCTCCTGAAAGATATTGGCCAGCTCCAGGCAGCGATCAGAATGTACGAGCAGGCCGTCCAGTGCGATAATAACTTCGACATTGCGTTGGCGAATTTGGCAAACGCGGTGAAGGACTCCGGAAGGGTAAACGATGCTATTGGATATTACAAGAGAGCCGTGCGTGTCAATCCAGATTTCGCAGAAGCAGTATGCGGGCTAGCAAATGCGCTGAACTCAGTTTGTAACTGGGGTGGTCGTGGCGGTATTTCAAACGGCCATGGGTTCCGTGACCGATGGCATGTAGATGAGGAAGGGATGCTTCGCGATGCTAACGGGGCCGAGACCGGTTCTGGTTGGATTCAGCGAGTGGTTCAGATTGTCGACCGTCAGCTCAAGGACGGAGAGACCTGGGGTTGCGGCTTACTGACGCCCGCTATGGTAGACCAACTCTGTGCGCAGCTGTCTTTGGCGATTGGAGAAGGCAGATTCTTGTCTACCAAGAGAGGATCCTTGGCTTTGATCCTGAAAACGTGGGCCGGTCAGAAATGGGAAGGCTCCAGAATCGTCAGACTTATCGAGCGTGCCATCCGAGCCATCACTTGGCAGTGGTACCAGGACAAGTATGTGTATGGAAAGGAGTATCCTCTAGAGAAGTATCGGAGACCACAACTCCCGTTGGGACTCTCCCCCCCGAATGCTCCTACTGTTCTGCCATTTCATACCTTTACTTGCCCGCTCTCGGCCAAGCAAGTCCGTCACATCTCGCAACGCAATGGTCTGCGGATATCGTGTTCGACTCTCCGCTCTTCATGGCTTCCTCCCACAGTGTACAGACCTCCGGCCCCGCCCAACCCTTACCTGAAAGTTGGCTACGTCTCGTCCGATTTTAACAACCATCCTCTCGCTCATCTGATGCAATCAGTCTTCGGGTTCCACAACCCATCGCGAGTCAAGGCCTATTGTTATGCTACGACCCCTAGTGACAACTCGGTGCACCGTCGCCAAATTGAACGTGAAGCTCCTGTTTTCTATGATGCGAGCAGCTGGCCGGTCGAGCGCCTGGTCGAACAGATTGTTAGCGATGGAATCCATATTCTTGTCAACTTGAACGGCTACACTCGAGGTGCCCGCAACGAGGTTTTTGCTGCGCGTCCCGCACCAATCCACATGTCTTTCATGGGCTTTGCAGGCACTCTCGGGGCCGAATGGTGCGATTATATCCTCGCAGACGAGCTTTCGATCCCCCCGGATACTTTGAGTCCCCACAAGCGCAATACTCGACTGGAGGATCGTTTGATCGAGGTCGACCACGGCGAAGAGCTCGAGGACTGGGTCTACGCAGAAAGAATAGTATATACCAAGCACACTTTCTTCTGCTGTGACCATCGGCAAAGTGCCCCTGACTGCAAGGACCCTCGTCTGACTTGGGACGAAGAGCAAGAGAGGCGCTGGCGTATGCGGAAGGAGCTGTTCCCACATCTAAGTGATGATACCGTCATCCTTGGTAACTTTAATCAGCTCTATAAGGTATGTTTTCCCACTGATCTCATGTATGACGGGAGAGTCGCTGACTTAATGTTTCAGATCGAACCCACCACTTTCCGTACGTGGCTGCGCATTCTGGCCCGTATTCCTAACGCGGTGCTCTGGTTATTGCGATTCCCGGATCTTGGTGAACGGAACCTCAGGGACACAGCTATTGCCTGGGCAGGCGAAGAGACTGCGTCTCGGATAATCTTCACCGATGTTGCTCCGAAGAACACGCATATTGCACGTGCGAAAATTTGCGATCTCTTCCTCGATACCCCCGAGTGCAACGCGCACACAACTGCTGCCGATGTACTATGGAGCGGAACACCCATTCTGACTTACCCGCGATACAAGTACAAGATGTGTTCGCGCATGGCATCCAGCATCCTATCCAGTGCTCTTCCGAGCTCGGAGATCGGAAGGCAGGCTGCTGCTGATCTGATAGCCTCGTCGGATGAAGACTACGAAAATAGAGCTATACGTCTGGGTCTTGACCTTCGCTACCAACTAGGTAGTCGAGGAAGGGCCGCAGGCAGGTTGGCCGACCTTCGAAAGATCCTGTTCATGAACCGATGGCAGGCCAACCTATTCGATACCAGGCGTTGGGTCAATGACTTAGAAGATGCATATGAGAAAGTTTGGAAAAAGTGGGTCAATGGCGAAGACGGAGATATCTGGTTATGATGCGCAATGGCGGGAAATATACCCTTTCGTCGATTTGGTTTTGTATTTGATATTATCTTTTTTTTTTTCTTTGCAGCGGTTTCATCATGTCACTTATTCGTCTTTGTGAGGGGTTGTTCTTTTCTCTTTTCTGTTCGATTTTTTGTACCTTGTATACTACGGCCCATATGTCTGGGATCCTGGTATTGCTCGGTGATATTGTTCGACAGGTCATGGCGTTGGGAGTGATCATGACACCATCCAACGAAGGTGGCTATGTCAATATGGCTATATGCAATTCTGAGCCTCTTTTCTATTCATTGGGACCTGACTTCGGTGCTTTGGTGAGAGTTTCACCATGGAGTTTATGCATATCACAGAAAAGAAAACCCATGGGGCTGCACAGCCAGGCGTTTCTGTATCATGTCTTGCCCTTTTTCCTGTATTGGTGTTATTCAGTGTCATGCAACATGGGGTCTTCTACATCATCGAGAAGCTGCCAGCTACGAAAGTTAACATTTACTTGTCACGCCTGATGAATCTAACGACCGCGGAATACCGCACTGCATTTAAGCAACTGAGTAATGACTTTCATCTTTTCTCCAGTATTGTTTTACTCTTTTAACTCGTAGCGGAAAAGGAGCATGTTGCGTGGAAATAAGCAGAGTGTGTTCATGCTGACTCCCAAAAGATGTTATCATCGCCATGGGATAGAACTGGGTACTGGTCTCTAGATCTAGATTAGTTCTATAATCAGAGGGCAGTGCCAGCTATAACCGTTGCTTGTATCCGATGCCAGTCAAGACTGGATGACTTGATATAACAAGAAAGAGGCCGATGTATTTCATTTCTCAGTACATATACCTATTACACCATTATTCTGAAAATCACATATTTTCCCTTACAAGACCGACGAAGTATTCAACGATGGAAAAGAACAAGCAGCAGAAATGGAAATAAAAGAAATAAAATAAGAAAAATAGGATAAAAAGAAACCCCCTCATCCTACAGGGCTTGTAAATGGCGCGCATTAAAATAATCGTTCAGAAGATCCATGCGTGACTGGCTGATAACAGCAGCGATATACGTATCGGGTCGGATGACATACATGATATCCTCCACGATACATTTATTTTCCATATCCTTGGTGAACAGGAAGATGTCCAATCTTACCCTATTCTCCTGGCACCAAGCTTTGAGCTCCTCTGTCGCTGTCCCGTAGACGTGAATCCGCCACTGTAACGCACCCAAACTGGCGTAATTGTTTCTCGAGTCCTCCCTGCAGTAAGGTATGCGGTCCCCGGCTTTGATTTCCCCCTCGCCGTCTCCTTGCGATAAGGGGCTGTCATAGTAGTTCCGCCCGATCTGGGAGATGGTACGGAAGAAGAAACTTCCCAAGGCGGAGTACGATCCGGCGGGCTGCATCAGGTTGAACATCACTTCGTGCACGGTTGCCGTGACGAAGCCCTTCTCCATCACCACGGTGAAGATATGGTCTGACGTATCCACCAGGTTCTCCGCGTACTGTCTCCGTTCCGCCTCGTAGGTGTTGAGGAGGAAATCGTCCGCTTTGCCCCTGATCACGGAGGCCAGTTTCCAGGACAGGTTGACGGAGTCGGAAATCCCCGTATTCATCCCCTGCCCGTCGAGAGGACTCAGGATGTGTGCTGCATCTCCCGCAATCAGGACGCGGCCTTCTCGGAATCGCTCCGCAACCCGGTGGTGCACTCGATAGGTGGTAAACCAATTGATCTCATGGGCGGTCAGATCCATTTCTTTCTCGAGAATGGGCCTCACGTCCTCGAACTGGGCGTTCGGGGACATGTTCTCCACCGCACCAAGCACATGCACGCGTGTCTCCCCGGGGGATTGTTCGTATGAGATAACCATGAGGATGTCTTCTCCCCCGCCGAAATTGAAGTGAGCCTCGCCATCGACAGACGGTCCTGAACCCATCAGATCTGCCACGAAGAACGTCTGGCGGTACGGACTGCCCATGAAGTTGAGGTGGACTCCATGGCGAATCGAAGAATGTGCACCGTCGCAGCCAACGAGGTACTCCATTTCGACCGTCTCGATGTTCTCCTCTTCGCCCACAGGGCGTATACGCGCCGTGACGTGCGTTCCGTGGTCGATATGATCGATGAATTCGATTGAGCGCTCGACGACCACCCCCAGCGAGTTCAACTTGGCCTCCAGAATCGGCTCGTGGATGTGCTGAGGCTGAATAAACACGTACGGGTATACCGTCAATTCGGCGCCGACATCACGAAACGGAATCCGTACCGTCTGGGCACCTTCCGTTCGTAGATTCAATGCCTCCAGCAGATGGCCGTGGGAGAGGATATCGTCCGTGAGGCCCAGCAGCTGGTAGAACTCCAACGTTCGACTGTGGATGATGATGGCTCGTGAGGTCTCCGCCGTTGACTTTTGCTTGTCGACGATACGGATCTTGATACCGAGCTGGGTGAGGGCGACTGCGAGAACGAGACCGGTCGGTCCTGCACCGACGATGAGGACCTCTACTTTTGACATCATTGTAGTGATAGTAGCGTAGACGAATCTGGTCTGGTGATTGATTGTATCAACACGCTCACGCGAAGAAGGTATAGGAATACAGACCAGACAGAACAAAAGATAGCCGTCACAATCGCATCGGTTCAGATGCTACGTAGTTCTCTCCTCTCCTCTCCTATGTGCGGATCCAGAATTAACGTGTGTGACTTAATCCGATGTCATGGCTCTGGGAAGCTGGACTCCAGGTACTCTCGGATGGGGGGTACATTCCGGTCCATTAGAGTTGGACAATGATACTTATCGGTGTAATAAATGACGAACGTCAGTGAGCAACGACCAAACGACCACCAATTCTGTCTTGCTGAATGTCTCCTTCGAGGATGCAGAGATAATGGACTCGAGTGAGCATGTCGAGGGACGTAGAAAGAAATACTTCGTTGGTTGTTGAGCATCCCACGTACTATCTATCTACTTCGTCTCATGCAAGTCTCTAGTGTCCGAGCGATGAGCACCTTCTTGAATATTTCTGGTCAAGAAATGGATAAGTGGTTGTTCTTTGGGATTCATGCAGTACTTTAGGTCATAGCTTTCAATCAATCTATGACCGTGGATGCACTATAAATTGTGGATTTTCTTCTACCCCAACACCTCTATGAATCTGCTATCAATCACCCAGAGAAACCTTCTGGCGCAATCTGGCACCATAGAACCAAAGCAGCAACGGTGATATAACTCCAATCACCGCAGCCAGGCAACCCAAGAAAGTGTTTCCCCAACCATATCCCATCACACGATACATCGCCGGTGCAAAGAGCGGGAACCCAAACGCCGTCAGACTGCGCAGGAACTGAGATGCCGCAGATGCTGAGCTCGCGTGGTGTCCATAACAGTCAATAATATAAGCCTGTAGGGCCTGCCCACTAAAGGTCATACTAAAGGCTAGAATCGCGGCGCCGATATCGACTACCAGCCAGTGGAGATGCGCATTCGCCGCCCACCCGTATATAAGAAGACCCGCTGGAGCGAGTATTGAATACGGCATCATAAGAGGGACACGATATTCGGGTGCAACGGCACCTTTGGCTCTTTCTTTAAGCCTGGAGAAGATCGCATCCATCAGATGGCCGGTAACAAGGGCACCGATAACTTCACCGAGACATATAGAAATATAGTGTAAGCCACTAATTGAGATCGATTCGTCGTATTGGGAAGTCCAAAGATCAGCAAATGTTGATAACATAATGTATAGTATTCCGTAATTGAATGCAGACAAGCAAGCCTGGACCTGGATGATGGGATGAAAAGCCAATAGCCGCAGCGATCTCGTCAAGCTTCTTTGAAGATTCCACGTCGTTGAGAAACCAGCAAGTTCTTTCTCGGATTGAGTGTAGTATCTGCTATTGCCTGTAGATTTCCTTAGGTGCTGCGCTTTTCTCTGGAGTATAACCGGAGCATATGTTTCCCGAAAGGCGAAGAAGGATGCGAGCACCATCACACCTTGGAGGATAGATGTCGACCAAAAGATCCATCGCCAGGTAGTGCCCTCTGCGATGAAACCCCCGACTATCGGGCCAATTGCAGCACCTAGCATCGGTATGAGGATGTACATCGCCATGGATTTGCCCCGCTGTTCAAGTGGCCAGATATCACCGAGCACCCCGCCGGCGAGCGCATATATCGCACTCGCCCCGAACCCGGCCAGGAAACGGGACGTAATAAGGAGCCCTTTGCTGGCTGAAAACCCACAAACAATATTCCAAACTAGGAACCAGATGTTTGTTCCATGCAGCACGGTTTTTCTGCCGTATACTTCTGACAGTGGGCCGAAAAGCAAGGGACCGAATGCGGTGGCTAGGAGGTACACGGACATGGCCATGACGGATTCCTCGTCGTTCATATTCAGAGAAGAAGCAATGTTGGTGAGGGTAGGGGCCATTATTGTTGATACCATGATACGGTTCAGGCTGGTGGCAGAAAGGACACCAGTGACGATCCATTTCCTCGTTACTGGCCAGCTTTTTGGGTCATCGGGGTCACTTGGTGAAGTAAAGTCGACACGGTACGGGTCCGCCTCGGATTCGACTGTTTGTTCTTCTGTTTTATTTTCCTTTTCAACGTAATGGACAGGAAGGTCTCCATTTGTTTTGTCGAGTGAGTCGATGGGGGTAGACATTGTGAATTCAATCAAGAGTTTTGACATTGAGAATGCACGAGACAGCTTAATACAGCGATATATTGTCGGGCAAAAAGTAGGCAGATAGCTTATTAATGGAATAAAGAGGATGAAGGAGAAAATCCAAGGATAACCTGTCATTTATCTAATTTACACTACATAGGAATAATGCATAGTACGCCTGGGCACTTATATAGTTGCATTCCTAATACGGTTAGACTTCCCTGATGAATGCGCGCAGGCCAATCGGAACCGTTTATATCCTCTAGTCCCGCTTGCGCCATCAGATAAGATTATCTTTAATCTCACCAGCTGTCTCGACTACTCGCCTTCTTTGTATCCTGGGAACCTCGCTGCCGAGCCTTTGTCCCTCGTTTATGTTCCTATCTCCCGGACAGAATGACACAGCCCAATGGTCCCAAGTATGGGCATGTCAGAACTGAAAATCCCAAACATAGGAAATCGCGTGGAGGTTGTATCACATGCAAGTCAGTTTGCCCATCTACCATCGCCACGGTCACTGGAGTCATTGACAAGAAGTCCAGGATACGTCGCAAAAAATGTGACGAGACTCAACCGAGCTGCCACAGATGCACTAGTACAGGCCGAAAGTGTGATGGCTATCGACGGGTCAAACTTGACGCGCTTGACTCTTCACACACACGCAGAATCCTTTTCAACCCTCGCAGGAATGCTGTGGGTTTGGGATTCGAGGCATTTCTGGATCACTTTCGTCAGGTGACCATTCCTCAGTTTGCTGTCTATTACAACAGCACACTCTGGCAGGTCATTCTTGCACAGACATCGGTGTCTGTAGAAGATCTATCATATGCTGCTATTGCTCTAGGTGCTGCACATCTCGAGCACGGGCGATACAACTCTGAGACCACCGAATATGAGATCAGCACACTGCACCCATATGTAGATGCCCTATACAAGTCTCGGCGGGCACTGTCGCGTCTGTCAGAGGAGCACGCAGTCTGCATTAGTTTTGCCTTGTCTCTCTTATTGGCTGCTGTGGAAGTTCTGCGTGATAATCCACACTGTGCCATCATGCATTTAGCAAATGGCTTGAAGATTTCTTTTTCTACTGGTCAATGCACAATTTATAGTCCGTCTATTATACGATCAGATTGCATTTTGATCGAGGAAACAACTTCTCTCATTAAGAGGTTAGAAGTCGCGTTTTCGGGAGCTGACAATGAGGACCATGGAATCCAACGCCATGAGCAAGCTCATAAAGATACGAGACAGGCCCTCAACAACGCTTTCGTTGACCTGATGTCATTTATACATCGTCTTATCGAGTTTCACAAGCCTGACATCTCGGTTCATGAATTCTACACCTTCCTCCACCAGCTAGAGGATTGGGATAATCGCCTACTAGGGCTGAGCATTACAGCTGCTGGAAATCTATTTCGTGACTTTCAATTGTTGAAAATATGTCGTGAAGCAGCCTACCTCTTACTTATCGCGAAGAGATACTTCAGTGATCTCGCGAGACCAGAGCAAAACCATGCCAACTGTTTACTCGAACTAAAGGCTTATTTTTCTAAACTAATCATGCTCGAAGTCCGGGTGAAATCAGAAAGTCATTTCATAGCCCATTTAACTCCAGCGCAGTCGAAACTGCTAGCGATTCGACATAAGCTCCTGCCGGTTAACGTCTCATTCCGCGGCACGGATGCGATACACGAATCAATCGTACCCAATGCAATTGAACGACTCGTGATGCTCGACGAGAACGCCGCCAGGACTAGTGGGCTCATTCCTGCAGAAGCATTATGCGTGGACGTCACCAGTACATTGGAGCAGGGGTTGGTTGCAATACGTTATTGCGTGCAAGATGAAAAGAGTGTCTTTGTATGGGTAGAACAACGCGCGAAAATATGGAAACCCGCTGTATTCAAGAACGAACAGGGAAAATCGGTTTCGCAGCGGGACGCTCTCAGAGATCAATTCTGAAATGCGGTGTACGAATATAACAGCGATATTGTTACGCGTGCCTACACTCCGGTATTGAGAATGAGCGGTTCAATGTCAACAAGCGCACACATTTTTGCCTCATCACTGCTTTAGCAGACACCAAAAAGAAATGAGGAAGATCTCTTAAACCAAAGAAGAAGAAAAAAAAAAAAAAAAAAAAAAAAAAACATACAACAGCAGGGATTCGCTGGTGGTCACCCACCCAACTACTAACCTGCCGGCGTGTGGCTTAAGTACGGCTGAGCGGACGGGAAGCCCTGTTTTCCATACCCTGTGGTCGTATGTGGTAGGAATTTTCATCTCAGGAATCATATGGAAGTTATCCATGGACTGCTACTGTCTGCTGCGTTGAAAAACCAAGTTCATCCTTCGACATGTATATACCTCACTGGCTGTCTGTTATCAGGTGAGTCAACTGGAAACCATGGTAATATATGAGTTATTGGCACCATCGGGGAGGTTCTAGAAGTGATTACCGGTATCAATTATTACAAACGATATCATTTGTCATGTCATAACTAAAGCCAATGTATTTAATATATTGTTGGAGCTTTTACAAAAGTTTCCGATAATTAATCTTAATATTTTTTAATATACACATACCATCCAATATTGATTCAATCAATTGATATGTCCAGATGATTCACTATTTATTTCGTTGGGTTTAAATGCCCTCACATATACTAACATTCTTGTAAGACTACAGAGCAGGGGTTCTGTCGCTTAGTGCAGTTCTCGATCACGATAAGGCAGTAGCTCATTAGAGGCGAAAGGAAACTCAGAAGACAACCAGTTATGTGTGTAAGAAGGTCTTTAGTAAGCCTTAGACTAACTTTCTTCCGGGTCCCTTTTTTCCTTTATCAGTAATAGAAGCCAAGCACTCTGCTATCTGTGCTTCTGAAGCTCGTCCCCATAGCAGACATCTAGCTACCCCGCACCCGATTAAGTGTTAATGGAGAATTCCTTATCATGTATAGAAGAACAAATAAACCATCAAGTTCCCGGAATATTCCAGCTTGTAATCGCTGCTTTCGGCGCAAAGTGAAATGTTCTCGTGGTATGAGTTCCGCCTCCCGTCTCGGCGACTGATAGTCTGACACATCCAGAACAACCATGCCGTAACTGCTACCTGGCCAAGTGTGACTGCACATACCCCTACAGAGACCGCAATGTAACCGTGCCAGAAAGCTACTTTCAAGATCTTGAGGCAAAGGCTTCTCGAGCTGCGCCTGTTGTCCCGACAGACCATGCACCGCCAGCCTCTGTGAATGCAAATCTTAGTGCCTGGCAAGAGCAGTCATCACAAACCACGCGAGACCAATTATCGCGCCCTCTAGTGGAAGACACTACATCTGAAGTGTTTGTATCTGGTCTGATCAAGCTTAATTCACCTATGGGGGTGCCATCCAGTGCGGTCGACTTTTCCCACGCTATGAGTGAGGCTGGGGGCCAGACGATTGAAGGGCATGCCCAGCTGCAACCATACGAGTATTATCGCGTGGACTCTGATGTTTCAAGTATGACACCGGCCAAATTACTGAGCATATAATTAACCAAATTAGACACACCGTGCTCCTTCAAACTTCCTCCATACCCGTATGCTCTGGTTTTGTTCGACCAATTTTCTGTCTTTGTTGGCCATGACTGGCACTGGTTCAAGCAAAAGACATTTCGAGACCGGCTTGAGCGCACTTATAAGAGCCCCAAGGCGCGGGAGCTGATGGACCGAATATGGCTCTGTCGACTGCTTGTTGTATTGGCTCTCGGCGAGACGTACAACTCCGAGCCGGTGCCTGAGATTCGCCTTCTTGAAAACGAAGACAGCATGGATTCAACCCAGCCTGATAGCAGGAATAATGCAAAATCAGCACCGGGAATGGAATTTTTCATAAATGCAACGGCCCTTCTCAACCTTCGGTATGAGAGCCCGTCTATCGAACAAATTGAGGCGCTCAATCTCATGGTGAGCTTTGCTTTCCAACTGAGCCCAAACTCACACTAACTGCGCGAAAGGCTTTCTACTCTTTCAGTCTGAACCGGAAGAAGGCAGCGTATATGTACGCCGGTTTGAGTATTCGGATGTCAAATTTACTCAAGCTTCACAAGCTATCATCTCCTTATTTCTCTCCACTAGAAATCGAACATCGCAAACGGGTTTGGTGGACAACTTACTGCATTGATCGAATGACAAGCACGGAAATGGGCCTTCCGCCGGCCCTCCAGGTCCATCAAGTTGAGCAAAGTCTCCCCGATGATTCCAATATCTTGCCTGATGATGTATATGAATTTCACGATGCTGCGACCCTTACAACGCAGGTTCAACTCGCTTTCATACACGCTGATATTTGCGAAAGGATGCAGAGTATGAAGAGTCACAACACTGCCAATCTTAGAGATTTGACTCGTCCGGTCTTGCAGAGATTAGAGGAAGTTTGGACAGGACTACCCCACCACATGCGCTTCAATGTTGAGGATGGAATGCCTCAAGCAATGGAACAGATGGCTGATCGATCGTTAGCTTCTCTGTACCAAAGATATAATCAGGTAAGCTTCAATGATGAAAACATTATGGCCTCTTGCTTAGATGACAGTGCTTTGTTCTCCTGCTCCGCCCCCTCTTTCTGAAGCAACTGTTACCTCCTTATTGGTGAACCTATCGAGGCCTATCTAGACGATTTGAAGCTCCTTACAGACACCTGTATCAACGCAGCGCGGAAAAATCTCAAAATAATTATAGACCTTCGGAAATGCAACAAATTCTGTAAGTTTCTATCGAAGCGATTCGCCAGGAAGCCAATTACTAACATCTGACGAAGCCTATTTTGGATACTGGGAAAGCCTTCACCTCTTCTCCGCCATGGTGATTCTTTTGCTCGCCATGTCGGTTAATTCTCACTGGCCTGGAACTTGCGATGAGCGGTTGGATGATCGCGCTACATATGATATTGCAAAGAGTCTCCTGAACGAGATGATCACCGCGGGCAACCTTGGCTCAAAGGGTCATGGGCAGATGCTTTTAGAAGTTGAAGCATTTCAAAGTAGCATCCTTGCCAAGCATGATGAGCCTATGGATCTTCACTGGGACCTCGACCAATGGATAGATCAATTTTTTGGGAATTTTGATAGTTCACTAGACGCATAAAAGAATTCATGACAAGGAGCACCGTATGTTGCCCCAAAAAGATGAGTGGGGAACCCTTGGAACATGATAAAAATCTCTTTGTCTGCAAAGTATCATATGTCAATTACTTGCTTTATAGTAGTTTCATGACTCCAGAGATTCTATGTATCTTATGTATGTTCATACTCTGCCTACATGATATCAAGTGGCATACTCAAAGGCAAACTTGTTCACCCTGTATTCGTTCGCCATTCACACTACTGAGAATTGACAGAAAAAACGGTATTTATCTACCAGAAACACGGCTATTTCTATACCCAAAGGATCCGGGATGCTCAAAAATATACCACACTTCCCATTTACAGCCGGGAAAGGGGAGGAGCAAACATGAAGTCATTGACCATTGTACCAGCAGCTCTTGCCAAGCCAAAGCTGAACACGTATCCACCTCCCCCTGTGCCATATGCATGGACGATTTTCTGTCCATTCAAAACCTCCTTCTCGATTCTCACTCCGGGTGACCGTCCAGGGCGGAGACCTACGTTGTCACGAATAATGTCAAAATCTGCAGGCTGCATGCCAGGGAATGACTCTGGAAGATTTTCATGTATGCGTCGAAGGATCTAAGATTGTCAGCTAGGTGCAGAACTGGTGCGCGAATACTTACGTCCGACTTGATATCTTCATCGACCTCCCCATATCTGGATCAGTGGTCAGTATCATATCTTATCAAACCTAGTAGCACTTACGTTTCGCCGACTTGTTTGATTCCACCAAGGACGGCAGTGCCATCTCGTCGAGGAATAACGTAAGTGTAATCCTTTCCATGGCGCATGAAGATCTTATCGTATGTGGTTCTCACAAGCACTGTCTGGCCGCGGATCTGTTGCACTTTTTGATCTGCGACATCATCAAGAAATTTGGCGCCGAAGCCAGTAGCATTCACAAGGACCTCATGACCAAACCCTTTCAGCTCTGACAGTGATATAATCGTTTTCCGAATGAATTTCACGCCAGCACCTTCGAGCTTTCTTCGAAGCCAAGGAAGAAAAACTTGCGGCGTCAAGACCACGGATTTATCTACAAAATTCAGCACTGATGGATACGTGTGGGACGAACAACTCACAGCTCATTCCAAGCTTTGTGCCTTTGGGTAGTTCACTTGTAGACATGACGCGAAACTGGATGCTCTGTCAATATCGAAATTTGAATGAATATGATCATGGCTAACCTCTGGCATCAGATCCTTGTACCAAATTTTCTCCAGCGGGGTTTCATCCTGCAGATCATGCATCTCGATGATCTATTCTAGAGTTAGAATTACCTGCTGCTAGACTGGATTGAACATACTTTGACACTAGACTCTGGGTCGCTCTTCGCGATCCTCCACAGGTATGAGAAAGAATCCGTCTGTAGCTTTTGTTCCAAGGGGGTAGATCCATCCAGACCCAGAAAGCAGGCGCCGGCCCAAGGACTGGACCACTCGCGACTTTCTGCATCGCCAGGGAGATTCCGAGCGACAATAGTCACTTCATTCGACCTCGACAGCATACTTGCGATAGCCATTCCGGTGATACTGTATCGACGTTAGCATAAGGAAAAATGATTCTTGTGGTAAACAAACCCGGCTCCAACAATCGTTATCTTTGGCATCTTGCGTTCCCAGAACTTCAGTTGTACAAAATAGGACAGAACGGCTTCTTTTTGAGAATACTGTACATCAGGAAGCTGAGAGAAATTCGACAGTTAAATTGTATGAATGTATAAACAACTCAGCCTATCTTTTCGGGCGCTAGAGCTAGACCCCGATTGCCCCGCAAAACCCTAAAGGAGATATGGCCTAGCGCCCGAACTCCATACATACTATGTATCTTTATCTCCGAGCATGTTACTATGTATCGAGAACTTTATCGCGTTTCACTTATCGCCGCTTGCTCCTATGGCAATGGCTGGAGACTTAAATACTCTGTCATAGTTTTTGTAGGAAATGAATCCTCAACTCATCTGTTCAGCAAACGCTACAATAGTGGAGTCATATTATCATCATGGCAGCTGTTCGTGACAGGCAACCGGCCCAGAAAGAGGACATTAAAACAGCAGAAAATGCTCTAAGTCCTCATTTTATGCACGTCCTACCTGGAAGGATTGGAGATATCGATCCGGAATATCTTGAATTCCTAGGTTTGAAAGCACACTTCAGCGGAGATAACTTGAAGAAGCTGATCTGGAAGGTCGAGTAAGTCTGCAGTCTCCATCAGCATTCACCGCTGACCTTTTTAGCTGGCATATTCTACCGCAACTTATTTTGATATACCTCATGTCATATATAGATCGAACAAATGTTTGTATGTACATACATCCCCGCGTATTCCTCCAGCTAAGTCTAATCATGCACAGCAAACGCAAAACTGTTTGGAGTTGAGTCTGATTTGGGGATGAGTGGTCAACAGTGGAATACCTCCCTTTCTATCTTCTTCATAACTTATGCTCTTGGGGGAGTACCATCCAATATAGCGTTAAAAAGATTTGGCCCGAAAATATGGCTACCGGCTCTTCTGCTGTCGGTGTCGTCTATTCTGATCTTTTCTTCGCTTCAAGCCAACTTCGGTGGTTGGGCGGCGTTTCGAGTCCTTTTAGGGGCATTTGAAGCTGGGATATTTCCTGGGTGCTCATTTGTCCTAACTTCATGGTATTCGCCCGAGGAGGTTCACTCTCGAATGGCATTCTTCTATTCGGGAGCTTCCGCTGCCGGAGCCTTTTCTGGTCTCCTGGCATACGGAATTGGCCAACTGGACCACGTTTGGGGTTATCGTGGATGGAGATTTATTTACTGCATCGAAGGTAAGCACCGATCGTCCAAACCCAGGGCTTCGAACACTAACAGGATTGTATAGGAGTTTTCACTGTATTACTCTCCATCTGCGCCTTCTGGTTTGTCCATGACACGCCGGCTAGAGTAGGCTCGTGGCTTACGTCTGACGAAAAGCGATTCCTCATTCTCCGTCCCAAGTTCTCCGACGGAAAAGGCACTGGCATTGCGGAGAAGTCAGCGTTTTCGTGGAAAGATGCTGCTGCAGCATTTAAGTCATTCCACATATATGCAATCGCACTTACTGAGTTCACTGCCTGTGTTACGGTATATGGTTATTCGTTTGTGCTCCCAACTATAATTAACCAACTAGGATATGGCGCAGCAGAAGCACAGGCAATGACAGTTCCTGCCTATGTCTTTGCTTGTGTAGTGACGGCCTTCTCAGGCTGGGCTTCGGATAGATATCAGCAGAGAATGCTCTCTGTTCTCTTGCCAAATTTGATGGCTCTCGCAGGCTTTGTTATTGTTCTGGTC
Organism: Paecilomyces formosus; assembly: GCA_029606185.1. Taxonomy (NCBI): domain Eukaryota; kingdom Fungi; phylum Ascomycota; class Eurotiomycetes; order Eurotiales; family Thermoascaceae; genus Paecilomyces; species Paecilomyces formosus. Next base: position 980,182 of record JAPVCB010000036.1, read on the forward strand.
AGCGTGCGATATCCAGACATCCCAGGAGTGACTCTTTTGGGTGTTTTTTTCATCACAGGAGGATTGTACCCAATATCACCAGCTACTACTGCGTGAATTTCACTCAATTGTGCTGGAGCTATGAAGCGAGCTGTTGGCATCGCGGCTATGATCGGCTTCTCTCAGCTCGGTGGAGTAAGTTCTCCCAGCATTGGCTTCGAGTGCTTGCTAACAATCCATAGATCGTAGGGTCAAATATATACATCTCTAGCCAGGCTCCCAGCTATCCAGTTGGTTTCGGCATAAGCATCGGTATGTTGGTGGCTTTTGGTTGCATTTGGCCGGTTATCTACTTTTTCATCCTGAAGAGGATCAATGCAAAGAGAGCTGCCATGGATGAGAATGAAATTCGCGCAATGTATACCGAAAAGGAGCTTTCCGATATGGGTGATATGAGTCCCTTATTTAGATATGCTACCTAGAAAGCCTTTAAATTCAGCGGTTTTCTCAATTTGGTCACGATTATCGAGGGGTCGGCATATTCAAGCTTTCTCTCTTCCGAGGTGATGCTGCTTGTACTGTAGTGACCTGAAAAGAGAGCCAAAGGCCGATGCTTGTATGCTTTCTACCAACGCAAGAACAGTGATCCGTTGCTTTCAACACCCACTATCACTTCACTATTGAATCTTACTTCCATATCTTCCTACTTCGTCCGTATAACTGGACCCGGAACGTTTCTCTGCTAATAGGGACTTTCCAGAGGCCCCTGGGTATCTAGCGCTGCGGGACCACGAATCTATACCGGAATCGGGAAGAGTTTCCGCGTCGCCTGGATAATAATAGGGGCGGTGTACATGGGAATGTTTTCTGTAACGGACAGTCGACCACGACATGTATTACCCCCTCTCTCTTTTATCTCTAGAGCGTGACGATGGATTTCGATCATATGGTAGGAAAGCAGCAAGAGCGAAAATTTACTTCCTGGTTGAAACTGCTTTCCAACAAGTCTCTGGAGATCTTATCCATGCAGCTTGCTGCTAAGCATCGGCCTAGGAAACCAAAATCCGCCTATCTATAGAAGAATAGCATATTCAATATTTGCTACCTCGTCAAATATGAAGATAGCTCATATGTTATTGTCTGCTTTACTATTCTTAGGAAAGTAATGCTCTGCAGGGAGAAAATCAAAAATAAAGTTGTGGTTATGAAATACCTCCACTATACGAGCTCGATCCCTGTCCCCAAGGTATTTGGATTGGGGATTTCTATAGTTAGTCCTTATATTATTATATTATTCATTAAAAGAGAATTGTTATCTTAACTTCTTAAAAATCAATTTGCAGAAGGACATCCAGTGCTAAACCCATAGTTAAGTAATTGGAGTCTAAGCAAGTATACCACAAAATGGCCGCAATCATACTCCAACTATCCAGACCTAAATTTGATACTATTAGAGCTCTCACCAAGAATAAGGGTCAATTCAGTGTCAGCCAATAACTACTCACTCTAAATATAAATAAATTAATAGCATTAGCAAATCTGCCCTAGGAGGCCTTTCCCTCACATACCTTCCAATCAAATACAAAATATCTGGAATCTCTAGCTTTGCAGCAATTAGCACATCTTCGGCTACAACAAAATAATATGATTCAAGATAAAAAGGATTGCAGGAAATAATTTACTACTTATTACCTATTTCTTAATATTGTGAATAGAATCTTTGCTAATTATTACTAAGGGCCATTTCGGCTCTATTGTGATGATTTCAGGCCTTCCAATATCCTTATTGATATTAAGAGCTAGTACATATCTAGGATTATTAATTGGGAATTTACATATGTTGCACCTACCGAATTTATATATACCACACCTTAGTGGCTCTTATTATAAAACCTAGAGGATTAGGAATTAGATCTTTATAAGTTTCTAAGTTGCTATAATCTGCGACTCCATGTCTTTTTAGATGCACTATGTGATTATAAAGATAAATTGATAAAGAAAAAGGCTTTTTTATAGCCATATTACCTTTCCATAAAGATGGAGTATTATATGAAAACTGGGTTATTTTGGGTCCATTTGGCGGCAAGGTATAGCTCCATATTTGATGAAATTTATTAGATATTTATCGACCAGCAATATTATGGGCCTTTCGCCTCACTTAAAGACCATATATAGAATTTGAGCCAACAGCAGCAGCATGAACTTAATAAGTTTATTAAGTTCAAGATGCTCAAATCACGCAAGGATGGCAAAGAAAATTTCATAGATCGCTACCCTATCGAAAAACTCTATGATTTATTATTATGTCCTCGAGAATATTATTTTAGAATTCAATTCATTAGGTTCTACGTACATGACCCGAAAGTATCCTATGAGTTGTGATTCAGGACAAGAACGGCAAAGGTTTATCAATGCGGAATTTGAAAATCCATGGGAAGACATTGCTAGAGTGTACACGGAGAGAAAACAACAAAACAATCAATGATATTGGCACAGGAAATATGCAAGGTCGACCAGTGAGGCGAGTGAGGTGGCAGACCTAGATAGCAAATATGTGCGACGGGTGAGTCGATTTCCCTTTCCATTCTAGGGCGGATACAGTGCTGCTTTGTGCTCAGCATTACTCATGGATTGCTACTAGAGTGCTCAGACATATTCAGTGATCACGCAAATAAAGGGCGGGGCTACTCAGTAAGCACTCAGTAGGTGCAGCACCATTACCACAGTTAGGCTCTATTAGAAAACTTTACCACTAGAATATTGCTTTAAACCATGGCGAAGTTGTTATTCCAACTATTCTAAAATGTTTAATTTCTTTCTACTATGTCCAGATTATTCCACAAGGGCGGAAATTTGATTAGACAGAGTAGAGTAGGTTATTCTAAAGGCAACGTCCAAAGGGTAAATTCTATATATATAATCCTTCTAGTTTTGCCTTATTAGATTATATATTATCCTAAAAAAGATTACATTAAGCTCATTTTATTTCTTATTTTTCAATCTCCATTATCCTCTAAGGCAACTATAAGATATGTACTCCTATTGGTTAACTAATAATATTTTGTATTTAGTAAGGCATAACATAGTAATCGATCAACTGTTGGCCCTTGTTCTCAATTTTTACCCTAAGGATATCGATATTATTACAATCTTCTAACTGGGACCTGCATAGTGCATTTTTCTAAATTAATCTGTTACGGACCAACAAGAGAAGGCCCCGCGATGAATATAAGGACGAGCTGAAACAGGCTAGACCAGATAACCAGGATGGTTAGGATGATTAGAATGATTAGAATGGCCAGGACGACTAAGATAGTCAGGAGGGTTAGTGCATCCAGAAAGGTCACATGCTGGTATACAGTAGAGAATTAGTAAAATATACCAAGGAGGTAGATATACCAGAATAGTAGAATCTACCAAGATAGGAGGATATACTAAGGAAGGACTAGATATATAAGGATGCTTATTCACGCTCTATAGATATATTTAGTTCTTTACACTTAATTTTATTTAGTTATCTATACTATCTACTATGGGTTAGTAAGACAGTAACTGAAAGGATCACAATCTAACTAGGCCCTACTTCTGACTTAGCTATTATTATTTAGTTATTTAGTTAGACCTACCAAGTTATATAAGCTATAAAGCCTTACCTAATAGACTATAGTAAGCAGGCCGCATTAACTGCCTAAGGATAAGACCTAAGGAGGTTTAGGTTATTGAGGAGGAACCAGGTAAGAGTTCTGCTTGAGCTTTCCCTAACAACAGTATGATAGGATAGCTAGGAAGGATCCTGGGGTAGTAACACTGGTCTTTGCTACTACCGGGCAAAGATACGGTATATGGCAAATCGTGTATTGTGTCGCCAAATGCCCAAATCGGGTAGGGTCAGATTAAAACTTGAGCACATGATAAATCTCATCCTTCCATCAACTTAAATCGATTCTGGTTCGAATCCGGTTCGATTTCGAGCTGATTTGGGCAAAATATAAAGGTTTGAAGTTGGAATCCCATTTTCGATGGGGTGGAGTTGCTGAAGGTAGTACCACTAACCTCTACAACAATTCTGTCCATCCTTTTTAGGCTTGATAGTCTTTTAAGTTTCCTATTTTATGTGCCATATTATCTTGGACTAGAATCCGGGAAAATAACCTGATTGAGGTCTGAGTTTAGGACGTGGTCTGGCTAGCTATTTTTAGTGCATCCCTATTTTAGCACCAGGCAAATTTTGGCATGAAGCAATTATTTGGCGCGAAGCGATCTGTCTAGTACTATTTTTGGCGCAGACATTCTGTCCGGCGCCAGTTACCGGAAACACTGGAACTCAATAGAATATTCTCGACAGCATCTGGGCTCAAGGCCCTGCATACAAGACCTCAGGCAGCGGAAAGTAACCTTATTATGACCTGGAAGTTGTACCAAGTTTCTACGTGACAATAAGCCTGGGTTCGTCACGCTACATTTAAGAGTCAAGGGCTTATTGAAACCAAAAGTATCCCTAGAGATAGCCTACTATCTCTTGCAAATTTTCACTAGACTAGTCAATAAGCATCTAAACTATATGAACTGTCCCTTCCCATCTAAGGCAGTTATTATTTAATAATATTACTCTAGTTTGAGTAGCATCCTCCTTCTTTGTCCTTGAGCAGGTTCACAGGAGTAAAAGCAGAAACAATTTCCAGGTCTTTATGAGTATTAGAAAGATCTATAAAATCTGTAGGAGTTTTCTTGTCCAGAATAGGATAATATAATTCCTAGGATAAAGTTAGTTATAGAATGCAATAGAACTAGATAAATATATAAGACTTAAAATAGGTAAGGACCAGATACCACTACTATTTGTAGAGAATATTAAGACTTGGCCACTATTCTTTATTTAAATCCTAAAAAAAAAATATTGGACTTGCAGGCAATATTAAATTTATTCACTTTCTTAAAGATTATCTTTAATCAATAATTGTGCTTCTGCTTTTTTCTCTTTTATTTTGCCAAGGGGATCCTAGCTTGGCTTAGACAATAGTGTGCCATTGTGACTAGAGCAGGATATAGAAGAGTTGATGTAAGAAGAAAAGACATAGGCATCAGCTGATTTTATCTAATATGAGAAGTGCCTTTATTTCTACCTACTGGGGAGTCTGGAATAAACCAAATGAGGGCTAAATCGGCGGAGAATTCAGGTGAAATCCTGCTTAAGGGTAGTCTTTACCTGGCGCTTATTCTGGTCTAAATATTGCACATATATTTTTACACCTTAATTTGAGGTTTAGCTACTCTCCTCTGCTTCTTCTTTGCTTCTGCAGCTTCCTCTTTGCTTCCCCTCTATTTCTTCTTCCAACACAACGCATTATGACAAATAGTATTATCACTATTAAAAAAGTCCAATTTAAATTCCAGGTATAGCCTTGTCTATTCTGTCTTATAGGCTAGTTTTTATCTCTATTATAATCTTCTGAGTTCTGTATGCCAGAATTAGTATAATCTTTATCTGAGTAGCACCTAAGAATGCTCCTTTATCTTTTTGCAAAGTCCTCGGGCGTTTTCTGATCTGGGATTGCATAATATGACTTCTGATTATTATAAGCTTTAAAGCCTGACTATAGGAACAAAAGGATGTCTAATACTAGTTGTGAGGAGATAGAGGACCAAATACTGGGGCTATCGGCGCAAAATGTACATATAGATACGGCCGCTGTTCTTTATTTGTACTCCACAAAAATGTCCGCATCACAGGAGCAATTTAATTCATATGCCTTTTTTTTTATCAATTTGCTAGTTCGTCGATATCTCTGAAAGCCCTTCAGATCTCTTTTGGCTAATAATCGGTCCCATTTTGGGTATTCGGAGGGCTGTTTCTATACATGTATCAATTGACAGAAAACCACTGCTGATTCCAACTGCCAATATTTGGCTTCGTTTATAATTTACTGAAAAGAATCATTCTAAGGACCAGCAGAGTAGTTACATACCCAGATTCTATCAAAGCCAGAAAACGCAATGTCTCCTTTCTTTTCTGCTGACTTGGTGATCACCTTCTGCCCTACTCCTGGGTGAGTAAAAGGTCCTAGCAAGTGTGATCTGCATATTTGCATCTCCAAAATATGTTCTGAAAAGCCTTCTAGGTCCTGATCTGCTCAACTCGTGACAACTCTTATTATGGAGCATGACCCCGATCCTGCGTTGGTCTTCTCCACTATCACGGTATACTAGCTTGGCAGAGAAGGTCACCTAGACTATGCAGCTTATTGAGATGGATATCAATAAAATCCATAAATTTGAGAGGCGTACTACCCTTATATGACTGTAAGTTTTTTTGTTTCAGTTTCTGCATGAAGCATGGCAAGAGGTGAACGGCTAACTTAGAGAAGGAAAGAATGTGAAACAAGAAGCTCCAAGTGACAGAAGAATGGCTTTCTAGAGTGAGTATAGGTAAGATGGATAAGCACTTAGTAACTCTTACCCCTAGAGGTGAGGGACTTGCCCAAAAGGGCACAATACAGAATCGTGATGACCACGAAAATGGGAGAAACCACAAAACAAAGAAGATCACAAAATGAAATTATATGTTTCGTGGCGATATGCAGGACATCCCTATTGCTGTTTAGACATATATGAATCTCACCAGAACAGACCAGATCACTCAACTTCCAAGGAGTGCCGCCAAGGCTTCAGATGCTTACCATCGATAGCTCTGAAGTAGGTAGTATCTTGATGGGCATATATTTTCTGATACGACCCATTGAATCTAGACATCATTTCCTCTTCATGTACAGATAAATATTTCAGTACATGGGATGTGATATGAGCGGTACTAATTTTTTTTGATCTCTCGGCACAATACAGGTGTTTGCAAAACCGGTGCGACGGTTTACACTCTTGGGTTCTCTTTGAAACTCTAATCTGAAACACGCTAGTACATGTTGTAGAGTTATTCCGCACTTCTCGTTACACGTTCCGTATGTTTTAGTGTAGGATTATCTAATGACTCAGCATTATTTACCTAACGTTTATCTTACATACAAGCATAGCCTCTACCCCACGTGGCCATGAAATCGCCCTTGGATAGAGCCCCCGGAAGATCACGTCGATCATCCTCGTAAGGCAATTAAGACGAGCCCCCAGTCTAGCTGCATCGACCCTGGAGTTCATCTGGGATATGATATGATTTTGAGCAATGACCTTACCCGCTCCCAGATTGCGAATGTGACTGGCTGCCATCCAAGTACTATTACTAGGCATGCTAAAACCCCGGAGGCTCACACCAATTATGGTCAAAGCTCTATGTAATCATTTCCTGGAGAAACCCCATTTATACCTTGATGAGATGGCGATTTTCTTATGGGATGAGTTTCAGGTAAAATTAACCACAAGTAGCATTAGTTATGCTCTCAAGCATAATAGTTGGTCAAGAAGGCTACCAGATATAAAGCAAGAGAGCGCAATGCGGATTTATATGAGGCATACTTTCATTTAATATCGGATTTGCACTCATACCACCTTATTTATGTGGACGAATCTGGGTGCGACAAGAAGGTATGATTCAGAAAAACAGGCTAGTCTCTTTTTGGTATTGCACCCACTCAAATGGCCAAATTTCATCACGATCAATGATATCAAATTCTCCCAATTTATATATAAGATGGGGTAGTCCTGTCCTATGTTTTTTGTGGTTCCACTAACACCTATCTTTCGAAGACTTTATTGAGGAGTGCTTCATTATTGCGGAAGGTAGCTGGAACCAAACTCTGTTCTCGTTATAGATAATGCCCCCTTTCATCACTCTGAAAGATTACAGCAAATGTGCTCGCGAGCAGGAATAAAGCTCATATATTTGCTCCCCATATTCTTCTGATTTGAATCCGATTGAGGAGCTCTTCTCCGAACTGAAAGCATTTATAAGGCGGCATTGGCAAAGCCTACGAACATCATTCAGGTGGCATACAGTCAACGGACAGAGCGTCTCGAAAACGTTCGGCACGCAGGTCTGACCATAGACGAGATTTAGAGAAGCTTCCCCAGCGAAGATCCCAGTCAGCATTGCTACTTGTGCCAAGGAGAGTCATTTGTAGACATAATTTCAACCATGCTATCCCTATTCTTCTCGCTTCTTCATGTATTGGGATAGACCTGAAAACGCCTTCGTTTGTGACGGCAGTGTAATTTGATGGTCTTGGCACGGGTAGCCCCACAAATTCCTTTGCTACAAATCAGCGATAATGTGAGCGAATCAGGTGGTGCTGAACCGACAACTCATCTGCCTGCTGGATTTATCGAAGGCTTTGAAACATATTCAGTGTTTGTCGAATGATTCGCTCTAAATTCAAGGAATTTTTATTAGTTCTCAGGATATTACCAAACTAGTACTAGGCACCAACGCTGCCGGTTTATCTTATAGGTGCATTTAGGAATACTATACAAGGTATAGAAGGTGCTATAGCTTTAGGGCTAGCTCACGGTTTTGTCTCTTCAGGTTTATTTATTTGTGCCGGTGGTATGGATATTGTTGAATTTGGAAATATATTTCCACCAATATATTTCCACCTACGCTGACATGCTTTTTCTGAGCGTCATCTCGAAAAATGCCAATCCTAGGTCGTTTACTGTATGACTCCCTTTTTCCAATAGTGATAATTTAGTATGAGGATGGCGTGACATACTAGACTATATTATGCAGGAAAACTGCTGTTCATTTGCAGCCTCTCTACCAATCGTGCTTGGACTCATCGCGCCACCTCAGAATGTTTGTGGATCTCAGCACTCAGTGAGCCATTGTAAAATACCATGACTAAAATCTTTCGGTCCAGGTGCAGTACCAAATGGAGCCCAACCTCCCAGCCATGTTCGGAGTAAATGTTGGGGAATAAGATCGTGCATATCTAGCTGAGGACACAGCTTTAATAAGATGCCGCCTCGAGTGCTTGAAGGCCTTCTCTAATAGTTGGAAGGGACATATCTGAGGCTGCAGTCTCAACCCTTATTGCTTTCCATGTCGGAAACACAGAGATGCTCTTTCAAGCCTTAGCCACATGTTGCACTTATCTAGATATGGTTATTGCGTAAATAGCAGGCGTTGTGCATGCAGTGTAATAATAGTTGTTCTTTATGAAATATTCAAGGCAGACTCTCTTCAGGTAATCGACCATTACCGCCAGTGCCTAATATGTTCTGATGATAAGCATAGCTGGACGGGGTACTCTACGTCCTTTGGCCCTCTCGATGGAGATGGCTGTTTACGTGTTTCACTGCCTTTTTTGATTTATTTAAGCTTTGCGAAATATAGATATCGCTGTTTTAACTTAAAGAACACAAATACTATTACAGTAAAGAGATCAATAGTTCAAGGTCACGAATTGCCGGAACATAGATATCCCGGGCAGACAGGAATGCTTGGCGAAGTTGCCGGAGCTCTCACCACTTATGACTCCTCCCGTATGGAAGTTAGTTGTGTGCAAGATCAGCATCGTTGTTGAGCCTATAATGCAGACTTCCAATCCTCTGGAAACTGGCCCGCGGCCATTAGCCAAAAAGGGGAGGCCTACGACAAGCTGTACCGAATGTTACCGGCGAAAGCAGAAGGTCCTTGTCCCACAGTTTACTCTCCGTCCCAAGTCCCTTTCCGCCGAGAACTAACAACAGTTAACGTCCAGTGTGATCGGAAAAGACCCTGTAACCATTGTTCTGCTCGCCAAGTCGCCAACAGATGTGTTTACGCAAGATCCCCATCGTAGGTGATTGGAGAGTGTTGTGTTTCTCTCTCTAACGTTTCTAGTCCGCAACCGATAAATTCTAGTCTCATTTCAGACGAGTGGGAATCAGAAATGCATTTCTCCCACGCTGATCAGCTGGCCAATTTCCTCCCTCATTGTGAGGAACGTTTTGAGCACTTCCGTCAGCTTGGATACTCCTCAGTTGCTGGAAGCAACTCCTTCGTGGAACTAGAGCGGGTGATGCGCTGTACTGGGCCACCCACACCACCGTCCCAGCCGTGTACCGAGGCCTTATTGCTAATTTCCCGTTTGCCTCCTAAGAATATAATGGATGAGCTTATTGCCACATTTTTTTCGGATGTCAACTGGCATTATTTCATCGTGGAGGAGTTCTACTTCAATGATCTGCTCGTACGCTGGTACTCCACTGAAACAAGCCAGCTTACGTATCTTAGCTCATACGAGTTCTCTCAAGAGTTGAGATACTTTCCAAGTCTCTTGTTTGAGGTTGTTGCGCTGTCTTTGCAGTTTCTTCCCCCAGGCGCCCCAGCGTGGAGGTTTTTTGGAGACGAGACAAGTCTCTCGCAAAAATACAGCGACATAGGCGTCGAGCTTTTGGAACTATTGGGAGTCCAAGGCACAGCCCTGACTGCCGTCCAAGCAAGCCTCTTGAGGGCATCTTGGTTGAAGAATCTTGGCCGAGGAATTGACGCTTGGCGGTCTTTGGGAAACGCGATCAGGTATGGCATGCCTAACGAGTCCTCTACATTAAGGATTCTGACACGTTACCAGGCTATCTCAAGAACTTGGCCTCCATCGGCAACAGGTCTTTCATCAGTCGAGCTCAGATAGCGTTGAGAAGTCATTGAGCTCTTTCTGGTATAACGAGTATAAGAAGCGCGTGTGGATTAACCTATACTCATGGGACAGGTACGGTCTGCCTGGGTTTGAGCTGGACCTGTTTTCTGACTAACCGAATAGTCTCATGGCTCTGGTCCTTGGTCGACCAATGATGGTCAGCAATTTTGACTGTGATATCCCACTTCCGATCGACTGCGATATTCCTGATATCCCTTGCAAAACCGTTCCAGTGACACTGTCAAACAACCTGGGAAATCGTCCTACCTCTATTTCAGCATCCCTTGTCAGGTACTTCATATCTACCAAGGTTCACAGAATACGTGAATTGAGGCTAGACACCCCGCATCCCAAGGATTACTCTATGGTGGGAATTTTGCATCAGGAGGCTCTATCGATTTTGGATGATACAAAACCAGTACTTCGACACCAAAATCCTGACACTTCCTGGGATCCGCAGCAAGCATATCTTCCCCAACAGCGTGAAGAACTTTTGACCATTATATACACTTTCCTCACGGCATTACATCGACCCCATATCAGCGCACATCTGCAAAGCCTAAGAGCTGTTTTGCAGGCAGGTATTGTTGTGTTGGACTCTCAACAAAGACTTTTCGATCTCACTAGAACACACCATTATATGCTCTGCCACCTCTCATTCTATACAGTGGATGCCGCTATTCTGCTTTTAGTGATCAGTACACTCTACCCACAGCAAATGCTTGAGGACACGGGCAATATCCACCGTGCGCTCCAACAGGCTATAGTGCGATTGTCCAAGATGGCACCAGTGAATCCTACAGCAAACTCGGGCCTGGATGTTATTCAGCGTTGCTATCGGAGACTTCAAGAATCATGTGCATCCTCTCTGCCGGCTGATGCGATACCAGCGCATTCCGCTTCCACGGGAGTCCAACTGCAAAATATCTGTGGAGCACTGAGCCATGAGCAACTGAACTATCAGGACTGGGTGCCAACCGAATCACGCTCTTCTCCTGGTAACCTTACCCAGACCTTCCCAACAACTGACGGGTCTGCAACAACACACTACTTCGACCAATCATACTGGCTCCACCAAATAGATGGCATCTACTCTGCTGCTAATCATGCGTCGGACCTTGACGCAATGCTGGAGGCTCGCCGAGATTGAGCCATGTGATACAAAAGCTTTAAAGTAGTCGTTTATTGGCGCCAAGAAAATTACAACAACTACACAACATGAAAATTTGATAATGAAGCCGGCAGAGTCTGATAAGCCCGCATATATGGCAATACAAATTCTCAACTTTGGCCTGACGATGCCCTCCTGTCAGATTCGTTACACGAGAGATGAAGTCCCTCTTCTCTCATTAAGCAAACCCAAGGTTTTGGCCCACAATTTTGCTTCCATTTCTGGACTGTACGCCCATTCCGCATAGCCGGGCCCATGCCGCTGTGAAGGATCAGCCGGTGGTGCGATTTGACAGTCATCCAAGTATTTGCCCCCGGTGCCTTCCAGTTCCCTTGCCACTGCCCCCCAAACACTGGTCGCAGCGCCCTGTTCGGGGCTCTTCCAATAGTTCGTCAGAAACGAGTTTCTCTCCCAGTCGGCTTTTTGTTTGTCCGATATATGGCGAAGAAGCTCTGTAGCTATGGCGCCGGGATGCAAACTGAAAGCATGAAGGCCCTGGGCACCATATCGTCTCTCAATTTCGTTCGCCATCCAGATGTTGGCAGTTTTGCTCTGACCATAAGCCTTCCAGGGCTCATACTCTCCTTCCAGGTTTAGGTTGTCAAAGTGAACGGAGGAGATACGGTGAGCACTAGATGCAACGATGATGACTCGGGAATTGAAAGCCGGAGTTGACGAAGACAGGAGGCGGGGCTGTAGAAGATGAAACAGCAGAAAGTGGGCTAGATGATTTGTTCCAATCTGGGTTTCAAATCCGTCTGCCGTCCGGCCTTCCGGACATGCCATCACGCCAGCATTTGCAATTAGGACGTTCAGACTATTAGACCTTGAGTTGAATTCCTCGGCACATGCACGCACAGACGCCAGGGAGTTCAAGTCAAGGTACAAAAGGTGGACCCGAGCGCTTGCCACTATATCGCCTAATGCAGACTTCGCCTTCTCCAAGTCACGAGCAGTCAGATATAGTGTTGCTCCAGTGCGATATAATGCTCGCGCGGTCTCTATACCCAAGCCAGACGAGCAACCTGTGATTAGAATCACTTTGCCAGTCAAGTCATCTTCACGGCCTGTGTCTTTCACGATTTGGAGCGCGGTGGGACGTGCGTCTCCAGGACCCTTTGGCGACTGGTGGACTTTGGCGTATTTAGAATCCATGCTGTCAAATGAGGCAGTTCGGTGAGATAGGACTTTCGCAGAAGTGCAGCGTGAAGGTAGAGGGTAATATGTTCCATCGCCGTAATCTATCTGGCTTTATACTTTTGCCTCCGCGGGTCAAATTGGCCTCCGATAGAGATTGTGACTTTTTCGGGGTTTCGGGGAGGCTATCAATGTTATCATCGAAGTCGGCTCCGGGCGACATCATGGTATTGAGGTCCATTTCAAAGCTGACAAATGGCAGCTTCCTACAATGTCGCGGTTCCAATGCTTGTGTCCCTTTCCTCTTCATCAGCGACCTAGCTGAACAAGGCAAACTAAGTCCTGGTTACATTGGTTCTAGACTTTTCATCAATCAATTCCCTTGGCGGCTCTTCGGCAAATGATCTGCAGATTTCGGGAAAAGATGGCCTATGAGGTGCCAAGCACACGGTGGCTGTGGGGAAAGCTTGGTTGGGATTGGGTCCGTGAAATACTGCAGAACTACAAAAACTTCTGGCTACTCAGCAGTTTTGATGATCTATAATAATCAAGCCATTATGTCCGGTGTTTGGAACAGAGTAGACTTTATGGCCGGGTATAATCACGTATTTCCGAAAAACAATATACTGTCAGCCCCGAACAGCCTAGCTGCTCCCGAAGGATTTCGGGAAAGTCAGTGGGCGACTACGTCATAGACCCCTGGGTCTTGTTAGATATAAAGTTAATGTAAGGATAAAAGGGCCGCTTTCGACCAAAACCTACCTCTGTTCTACACAAGCTATAACCAAGAACCCGTTACTACTCCTGGTGATATTTATCTTACACAATGTCTGCTCCAACGAAAGTCACCTTCCCATCCTTCATGCTGCAGATCTGCGGCGAGCTATACGCTCCCGTTGCTGGCGCCGCCGACCGCAATGGCGCTGCTGTTGTGATCAGCCACCCCATGACCGGTGTTAAAGAACAAACCGCTGCAGACCATGCCCGACTGCTATCTAAAGCCGGGTTCTACGCCCTTACGTTCGACGCGGGGTATCAGGGGGAAAGCACTGGACAACCACGTGGGCTAGAAGACCCACATCAGAGAGTCGAGGATAATAAGGCTGCTGTGACCTACTTGAGCACGCTGAAGGGCAAAGTCGATCCCAGCCGGATCGGTGTCCTCGGAATCTGCGCCTCGGGTGGTTATACATCTTATGCTGCGCAGTCTGACAGCCGTATCAAGGCACTTGCCACCGTGAGTGCCGCCTGCGTTGGTCGTATGACCCGAAATGGTGGCCTACACAAGGAGAACAACAAGGAAGTCCCTCAGGCGATCGCTGGTGCACTTCAAGCAGCTGGCCAGTGGCGTACGAACGTGGCCAACAACCCTAACGTTGAGCCCCCGCCTATGTTCAGCAGTGATATCTCCCAAATTCCGCAGGACGCAGACTCCTTCTTCAAAGATGCCGCCTCATACTACGGGTCCAAGCGTGGAAACCATCCCCGTTCGGATCAGAAAGTTCCACCATCTAGCTACGATCTCATGATAGGCTATGACTCATTTAACCTCCAACACCTGATCTCCCCACGGCCGTTATTGATGGTCGCCGGATCCAAGGCCCAGACTCTTCACTACAGTGAGGACGCTGTTGCTGCAGCCCGTGAGCCCAAGGAATTGTTCGTCGTCGAAGGGAAGAACCATTTTGACCTCTATGATGACCTTACAGCGTCTGGTCCGAAGCTTGTGGAGTTTTTTGGAAAGAATCTTTAAGGGCGATGCTGAGATTTGAGAAGGCATGAGAGCGAATTTGAAAGGTGACTTTTCTTTCTGTAATTATGCGTTGGAACTTGCGCTATCTCAACTTCTTAATAAATGTGGCTACTTCGTTGGATACTTTCGCAATCACAATATCTAGTAGATGGCGTCGTTATTGTGGGATTGGTCTCTGTTTCGGACTGTTGGCCCTTGGTGGAGTGTGGCGTGGTTAAATACATCTCGTTGGACTAGGAAACTAGCTGATGCTGAAAGATGACGGCTGAATTGAACTCTGCTCTTAAAGAGTGGCTATTTCTCAATCCCCGGTCGAGATTAACGATTATGACAAAGAACCAATGGCTTCGGGCCTCTTGAGCCTATCAAATACGATGGAGATCGTTCCCAATCACCAGCTTGGGAAGTAATATAATTGTTGAGAGGTGTGAGCGGCATGTCCTTGAGGCATAGGATGCCACCAAGAAGCCTAACATCATTCGTTAGCTTTCCAAGGGGAATTTATCTTATCTTGGAGCGACTGATGCTGCCAGGCTAAGAATAATAATAAGCAGAGTCGTTTGTGTTGCGCCATTTAGCTCCTGCGTAGCCTGCGGTAAGCACCTCGCTTCCAGGATGGCAGGATACGAACAGGAAAGTAACTGTTGACAATTTGCCAGATCCGCCAGGCACTCACAGATGGCGGTTTGACTAGTTTGCATGTAACCTTCTAGCCTGGAAGTTCTAGGCTTCCAGCCGCCCATGGATTGTCCATGCGGGATCCATACGTACGTCCATATGTCATTATTTCAGATTATAGTTTTATACATTATCGTTAAAATACACGGAGGATAGATATTCCATGGACTTGCTATTTACGGATTAGCTCCGTTTCGGATGCGGTTTCAGGAAAGAGTCCACAAATGTAAACATTTGCACCAATATTACAACCAGATGTATTAAGTGTGACTTTCCACTCAATCATATAACGAAGAGCATGTTCATCGTCTTCTCTTTCATTGCCCCATTTCACCTCATCTAGGAGACACGACCTACTGATCTGAGACTGGGGCAACAGAGTAGAGCGTTCGCCAGGGATACGGTCTGGGGAGAATGCAAAGACAGAAAATGGCATTCTGTCGCGGTCGGGATCACCAGGAGTACGGGCATACACTAGTTGGCCCCATATTCCAACTTGGGAGGCATTATCATTGTTGTTGGAGCTGGTTGTATCCCCCCAAGGCAACAAATGCTCTCGAGGAGCCTGGTGACACAACCATCTGGTGTTAGCCTTCACACGGAGAATGGGGTAATGCTAATGCTGACAAGCCGAGAATAATGATGAGCAGTAATCAATATTAAGTTACTCCGCTCAGATGCTGTCTGTTCCTAGATATGAGCCTAGTCTAATGCTAGGATGGTAGAATACGAACAAGAAGATGAATATTGCCACATTACCATCACTACCTAGTATCACTACTTCCTGTTTGGGTGGTAGCATAGAAGGCTCCAGCTATTTACAGAACTCCTGTACGAAGGCAGTACGTGATTTCATACGGGGGTAAGTTATTTTACGGTTTGACTGTTACCACTCTGAAACGAGGAATATTCCATATTCCGGTTTCCAATTACAGATTAGTTGGCCATCGGATCGATGTTTCAGAAATAATCAAAGAGTGTAAACCGTTGCACCGCTTTTGCAAAGAAGTGTACACTAAAGTGCGAGAAGAAGCGTATGATCAGAGATGCAGGCTTTCATTCCCGAAATGAGAACTGGAGAGCCAAGGAAAAGGCTAGTGTATTCCAGCTCAAACTCACTTTCAGAGTTCATGGTGAACTACTTCCTATTAGCCCAGATCGAGATCAGCTTCAATTCCATGGATATGCCCATATTCCTTTGAATACGCAGGACCTTGTACGAGTATATTACTCACTATTCGATTAGTGGCTTTTGGATATTATGGGGATAAGTTTGGTAAATCACTATGGTACATGTTCGCTCCCAATTTTTTGCTGGGAGCTAAGTGTAGAACTTGCCACAAAATAACCTGTCCTTCAGTCATCGAAGCCAAATAATAGGAAGATAGCAGGCAGATATCTCTTAAAATATATGTGGCTAAGAGCTAGGCAGATAAGCGCTTAGAAGCTAGAGTTGGCAACTGCATTAGTACTGCAATTAAGCTAGGTCGAGTAGTGGAAATTTCCATTCAATGAGCCATTTATTCCTGTTAGTACCCTTATTCTCTCCCTAGGCCCCTGTAAGTTTATTGCGCGTATTGCTGCAATGTCTGAAAGGTATTATCTATATAAGTTTGAAGATATTGATTGGTAGCCATAGCTATATAGGTAAGCGCAGTATCCCATAATCGGTTTATCCTGATATTTCTAGGATGGTCTCTTGTGAAAAGTATTGTAGTCTACTCTAAATATGGCCATTAAAAGATTATATAAGATGATTATAAATGGACCAGAGATTCTGCATCAATCCCTCATTCCTTGATTCACCAATATTAGTGAGATAGTATCCTATTATTATTATAGATACAATCTATAAGATTTTTTATTAATCCTTCTATTATATCCACCGATACTACAATCTATAACGTCTACCAAGTCCGCTTTGAGCAAGCTCGCGGTCCTGACCATAAAGGTATCGCATTGGTACTAGTATAGAACCCCAACCAGAAGGCAGAAAGATTTTATCATATTAAGGGGGATATTGGAATGGGTATGATCTACGAGAGAAGACCCAGGTACCGATTTGGAGAGAGCGGATCCTATAAAGTCTTAGCTCTTTAATACCAAATCCCGAAAACAAAGCTTGACCGTTTCGAAGATATTGCTGCAAAACATCCGCCACCACATGATCCCAGGACTCCTACCGAAGCACGCCCTGACCCACCGGCAAGAAACGAAGAGTGAACTAGCTTGAGAGACTCGTTTGTTATATGAAATGTAGATGATTTGAAAAGTGATAGTCCGATAATGCGATTATACCTGTGCGCTGAGTGATAATTTGTATCATACCATCATTACCATAGCTCCTGAGCAAAGAATATATGAAGTGCATACTCGGCATAATATGGCCGAAGAATCTTCACCAAGTAATCATACCAATCGTTCTGCCACCTCCAGACGTACATGTATACGAGTGCCATGAGATTCAGTTGTTTACAGTTGGATGGATGGATGGATGATTTCATTTACCCTGACCCCTCGCTACACTAGCGATACGCAGGCTACTACCAATATCTGTATCCTTGTAGCTCTAATTACAGTCATCGTCACATTTCTTACGGGCGAACTTTATGCCTCGCCTAGGGGCCTGTGGTCGGCCTTTGCCTTGGGTTCCTTTCCGGTGGGTCCGTCGGCCCACGGTTACAAAACCTTTAAGAAGCTTCCGCGAAGTCTAGCATAGCGCCTAAAATGCTGCCTTGCAGAGTGTTGCTTATACTTCTATGATCTTTTGCTCCCAGCATGAGCGCTATACCCCTAAAAGCTTCACCCACCTCTTTCTGTAGTTTCCGTTGTTTGGTAGCCAGTCTTGGGCAATCAATTAGAACATGGGTGACGGTTTCCTTCGCACTATACTTGCATGTATCGTCCTCGCGGAACTAGATGAATTCCCCTGGGTTGCTAGCCAAGAGTGTCCTGTTCGTAGTTGCGTCAATAAGTAGGCTCGGTTCCAGGGTAGCGATTGGTATAGTCGCCGGGTATGGATGGCTAGGAGCATATCGTCGATTCTCTGGAGGTGGGCACCTTTGCATAATGCTTTCCATTCATCTTCCCATTCTTTTAGGATTTGTTTTTAGATCGCCGCTTTCTCGCGAGAGACCAGTCGACAGAAGGGATATGCCTTATTAGGGCTAACCGCTGCCTTGGCCAGGCGGTCTATAGCATCATTCCCTGGGTTATCACAATAACTAGGGATCCATTAAAGATAGAGAGAAATGCCTTGGCTATCTAATTCATATGCTGACTGGTTGATCGCCTAGATGACCCTTTGTCTAGATATATTGCATAGGTTCCTGGTTGCTTGCAGTGCCGATTTGCTATTGCTCGAATGGTTATCATTTTGCCTAGTCCTGATTAAGTGGGCAGTTTATTTGGGAGTAAGACTTGGAGCGCCAAGCTAATAGCATAAAAAATGCCAATCAGCTTGGCGATATAAATAGACCAGTGTGCCCTTGAGCCGATGGCCATTTTGCGAGATGCCACAATATTCTGGTCGCAGTCTAAGACCTTCAGCGTGCTTTGCACCGGGCATGGTTCGCTTTAAATGATGGTATGCCAAAAAACGCAGACGCCAAAAAATCATTAATGGAAGGAGTAATTAGCGACCTGTCTATGTTCAACCAGTCCAAGATGCCCGAGAACATAAATGATGATTTGTGGCATGCTCCATCCCAAAACATTTGCGAAAGGATAGCGCTGCTAGGATTAATACCAGGAAAACGCAATGGAACGTATCCAAAAAAAAAAAAAAAAAAAAAAAAAAAAAAAAAATTTA
>JAPVCB010000036.1:999374-1085213 GCA_029606185.1 Paecilomyces formosus
CACCTGCAAAGATACTTGAAAACATCATGGGTCGTGCTAGGCGCCTTATAAGCCTAATGTCTTCTTTCTTGAACCCTCTTAAGACTCCTCCCCTAACTAAGCCTCTGTAGATGCCTCCATCTTCATCCTCTAATATATTTGGGGAGATTGTCTCTGCAGCTGAGGAGAAATATAATAATTAATATGATAGGATCCAACTATCTGCTATGTTGAGTGTGCTGACTAGCTTCGTTAAGCAAAATCCGGCATTGGATATCCTTTATTATTGATGCAGACTTGGCCCCCGGATTAAGACCCTAAATAATGCTAGAGAAATAGTTTAGACCTAATTAAAAAAAATAGTCTAGGTATAATTTATTAGGGCCCTTATATTAAGCTTAAAATATTAGAGAGGATAGAAGATACTAAAGCTAGCTGAATAACTAATAAAAAAAATACTCACTAGCATTGCTTAGTAAACCCTTTATAATATTTAGTATAGGTTGAATATATATTTAATAAATATATAGATTACTCTATAAGTACTTAATAAATACTTATTGCTGCTTGATAGTGCTTCTATAAGCTAATTATAAGTGCTTAGTGAATGCTTAGCAAGTGCTCAGTACTGCTTGCTGACTAAATCAGGCTATAGTCACATGGACCCTCATAAAAGCAGCATGGGATAGAAAAGGAAGCTGAAAGGCCGTTGCACATATTTGCTACATATATGCTACCTAGGTAGATGTGGCAGGATAAAATATAATCCGACGGATTTTCTCCCTGGTTTCGCAATTACGAGCAAACTTGTTTGGGGCACGGTAACTTTTTAAGACTTTCGGAGACTTTCGTAGGCAGGAAAGAGAACTGAAATGAATATCTTCAAATTTCGCATGTCGAGATGACGAGTGTAGAAAAGCGAAACTCGAGGTCCATACATGTGTGCTGACCGCAGTATCCGTTCGCAGTAAAAAGCCCGACGGGCGCTGGCTTATGTAGACTGCATCTCTCGCTATGTACGGAGTACGTAGCTAATAGAACTCACCCTCAACCCAATTGATCTGGAGAGGATCTTTCCCAGGACGATAAAGATATTGAAGAAGTCTCCAGAGGTTATGGGAAGTCCCTGGACCGATATATCTTTGGTCTTCAAGATCATACATAACAATGCGACTATGGCGTCATCAACAAAATCGCGAAACTGAAGGAGAATACTTATACCCAGAATCGATAGCCAGATCCTATACCGGAGAAGCAATATCGATGGCGCTTACGATAATAAATGGACCTAGCCACATGTAGAACTTGGATGGGTTGGATAACTGGATAGTCCCAGTGATGCAAGGCCGAAGTCGTGAGTAGATATTGTAGATTGGACCATTCGAGTCGTCCCTCTGTCTCTTCGTACTCCGTTGTCATGTTCACTCGAGTAGAACCACCGTCTTGAAGAAGTAAATAGATTGATTAGTGATTATCCGACTCGTCCAGCGCGTGTCCAATATGTACAATAACTTTCGGGCATAGAAGTCCTCTGCCTCCTTCCGTTTCGGGTTTAGTGCGTGCTCAAAGAACTGCGTTTGCTTTGTTGCTCTAGATAGATTAAAGGGCTTCAGCAGCTCACCTCTAGAATGGCAAGCTTCTTCATCCCTTTTTCCCCAGACCTGACTGTAGCAGCAGTAGCTAGCAGTCATCAATAACCCTAATTTTCTCCACCACCCGGGTATCCTCTTGAGCTTGAGTTGCAGCCAGAGGTGCCATTTTGTAGATATTTCACCAAAAAGAAGTAACGGCCCGAATGGTTTCCCGGAAATTTTATTTGTGAAGCCCAGGGAGGCCATATAGATAATGTCGGAAACAATTTGGCACTCAGTACCCCTCATCTAGTGTCAACAGAACATTTGTCACATGACGCAATAACAAGAAACCAGTAAAACTGTCCTGATAAGGGCGATTTCGGATGCAGGACAGGGATCGTACGCTGTACGAAAATGTGTGTTGTGTGGTATCTCAGCGTCGGGCATTTATTGGGGCTGATCATTGACCAGTAAGGTTTGGCAGACAGAATCCCAGATATTCACCTCTGGAAAATAATGAAGCACCTGGATCTGCTAGTAACAGTGTGTTGATAGTCGGTATAATACTTGTTCCATAATGTCCGTGGATGTTGTCGTATATAAAGAATGACTCAAAAGGACGATGATCGAAACGTACTTATGTACTGGTGCACGACTCCCCCTTCCCCACCACTGGCAAAGAATGTCAAGACTTATTATTTTTTTATGCGAGGAACACGAGCTGCGAAGCGCCAGCTGACAAAGACCACACTGTTCGCCCATAACTTAGGGTATTTTAAATATTAAAGGCCATACAAGTTGTGTTCTATCAATAGCCTTTTGCGCAGGACCCCGCTCCTAGCGTTTGGCTTTAACGAGAATACATTGCAGATCTGCGAGATGATTCAAGAAATTGAAACAATAGTTAATCCGTTCTAGGAGTAGGGAACTTTAATCTTCCTTCCTTAGCGAAATTTCTTGTTACGCCACCCTGGAAATGTATACATACAGCGAACCAGTCCACAAGACCATGGCACTTATTATCGGCTAAGGCCGGCGGGATCTCGTACCTGAAGGAAAACAAATACCGATATAGGGATGTTTAGATATAATGAATATGGAAGGAAATTCATATATATTTCCTTAATAGTACAAGTTTTCAACTCATCGACAATCCAGATCACGATAGTGTTGAACATGTCGCGACTATCATCTTTTTAGAACATTCAGGAAGACGGATCCTCGAACCACATTCATTTTCATCATAGGAGGTGGCATCGTTGGCACTGCATTAGCATCCCATCTTTCCAAGGAAAAAAGCGGCCATCACGTTATTCTTCTTGATAAATGCCTGAAGGAATCGTTGGGTTCTACGGGCCATGCACCTGGCTTTGTTGGCCAACTCAATGAATCCCCGATCTTGACTCGGCTCGCAAAAGATACTGTCTCCGAATACCTCAATCCCGGGTGGTTTCGACCGCGTTGGGGGATTGGAGCTATCATCGACAACGTCCGGTGTGGAGACATTATTCAGGCGACGGGACCGGGCTCAATCTGTTGGATTGCCTGCTGAGATTGTTTCTCCAGAAGTAGCAACATCGCTTGCTCCTGATTTTATTAATGTCAACTCGGTAAAGACAGGCTTATACTTCTCATCAGATGGGACGGCAAATGCGCAGACTATTACCTCTTACTATAGCAAGCAGGCCCAGGCCAATGGAGTTTGCTTCTTAGAAGCCAATATATCAGGATTTGAGACCAAGGGGTGGTATTGGAGGTAGCGATGTTGAGATTGAGTCCATTTTAACCTCGGAAGGGAAAATACGCACTAAGGGGAGCACCGTTATCTTGGCCACGGGCATTTGGCCTCAATACCTGATGAAAGGAGCCAACAGCAATGATGCTTCACTCGCAAAATATCTAATTCCAATTGTCCCGGTGCCGCACCCATACACGTTCACACCGCGAAGGTCTCCCCGCATAGGGAAGCAATACCCATTCGTCCGGTGATTGGACCGTCATGTCTATGCAAGGGATCATGGAGACCGCGCCCGCCTAGGCAGTTATGGTGATTCGCCATTGCGAATAGAACCAAACCAGACAGCTATCGGTTCTTGGCCCGCAGAATTCAATCATGTTCTGTCCGAAGCATGCTCGCATATAAAGAGCGGCAAATACTTTCTCACCGATGGTGGGCTCGAAAGCCAAGATGCAGCGACGAAGAAAAGACCACTCAATGGTATTTTCTCGGTGACTCCAGACAATCTGCCACTCACTGGAAAGGCGGCAGGCACGTCCAATCTGTGGCTGAGCGCTGCAGTTTGGGTTACGCATGCTGCTGGCACAGCTGAATTCCTCACAAGACAAATACTTGGAGAAACAGGGAGCTACGATGCCGAAGATGAGGACATTGCCAAATCTATTAGTCCTTCTCGATTTGAAGGATCCGACCCTGAAAAGCTTATGCGTGCTGCTTCGAGCAAGTACAATGATATTTACAACAGGAACTCGGAATTACGCTTGGATTAAATACGTACATAACTTCGATCCATATGTAAATATAAAGACTTATAAAGCCCTAGTATTAGCTAAACAGTCAAGTGTAGGCAGAGAACCATGATTCGTAATCGTAACTACCATACAGATGGCCAATCATGTGTGCTAACTAGCACTAGGTTTGTAGACCTCAGAACACTTGGGATAGCAAACGATTGGTAATACTAACAAGTATAACAAGATAACTCTAGGTATTTGCATATATCCACTTGCTCAAGCTTATTCAGAAACAAGGCCCTCAACATCCATTTCCGCTGTACGGTAGAAGCCTAGCGACTTGAGCATCGGCTTGTCATCAAACCTGTAGAGATACACGGGCCCACTTGCATCAGCAAAGTGCTGATATCTGTTCCAAGAAGGAATGGCGAATGTGTCACCACTCTGCCATTCGAACTTCTTTCCATCAATTATGCTATGTCCCTGGCCAGATACAACGTGATAGACAGACGATGCGGTCTCCTGAATTGAAGGAGAGCTTGCGCCTGCAGACAGACGCTCAGCAGAACCGCCTAGGATTTTGCTCACTGTATCATGAGTAACTATTTAGTATTCCTTCTTCTAGCAAGTGAAGTATATAGTTCCTAGGAAATAACGTACCTTCGTTTCCGTTGGCTTTCAAATATGGCTTGGATACCCAATCACCCCCGGCTCCATCCAATTGCGCCTGCATCTTAGACCAAGGGAACACAATCGGCGAGTTGGACGTATCAACATCCTCAGCTGGATACCGTGGCTGCTTATAATGCTCGACGAAATGCACAGGGAAATGGACAAAATTTGGCAGGTCCAGTCCGTCAAGCCAGATCATTGGGCCAGAGCCATCTTTGCCGTGGTCGTGCCAATTCCAGGTAGGTGTCAAGATCACGTCTCCACGCTGCATCTGAATACGACGCCCATGCACAGCTGTGAATCCGCCATTTCCCTCAATGATAAAGCGCATCGCAAAAGCCGTGTGGCGGTGAGCTGGAGCAGTCTCATTGGGCATAACCAGCTGCAGACCAGCATAAATGGTATCAGTAGTAAATGGAGCATCTGCAGGGTATTAGCCTCATAACCATTCACTAACCCATCTTGATAGAACTGTATTTGAACTAACCTCGCGCCGGATTTATTAACATCAACACTCGTCGCTCGGCTTGTTTCTCAGTAACGAGATCTCCCGCTCGGAGCAGATGTGGACGAATCTCATCATATTTCCAGATATGTGGAACAGTTTTAGGGTCTGGAAGAGGAGGGTTGAGCTTTGCCATCTGAGCCCAGAGGGGCTTGACATTGACTGCCTCAATATCTGAGAGTAGCCTCTCAACTGTGTCGGCGGCGGCCATGTTGTCGAAGATGAAGATGATATTATCTACAACACTTTGAGTCGTCTTATCATCAATCGTGAGATGAAGTCTATCTGCCTAGCTTACAAGTATATCGTAGAACTTATAATCTCATCACATCTTGTGTGAATATTGGGTATCTGCGGCGTGACATCCAGTCCTCGTAACTATCGGGACGGGTATAGACCGGAATGTGAAGCGGAAGCGGAGATCCCGATATGCTGTGGGTGGACTGTGGAGTTACCCCAGATCGTCGCAAATACGAACTTATCCGGCCAGCACCCGGTGAAAGAGATAGCTCTTCGGAATTGATCCGCAGGATATCTTGAGTAGAAGAAAGCTCGAGTAAATAATATAGCTTAGGTACTTATTCAAATGACCAAGCGACCCTAAGAAATCCCCGAACACAAGTCGGGTTATCGACGAAAAAGAAACGGGTCTTGCAGTTCAAGCAGAAAGGATGGCCAGTAATTCTACGGATGGAGCAAAGGCCCCATATTCTTCGGTATTCCCCTGCCTTTCCATTTATCTCGTTGGGCGTCTGAATGACCAATATTCTATGATAGTTTCCTTATTGGGAATACCCAACTCACAGCTTAGATTTCCTGCACGCATCTGAAACTCGCTGTACAGACGAAAACAAACCGGAACAATCAAAAGTGCTGCTGAATGTTGTTGTTGTCGGAGCCGGCCTTGGAGGATTGGGCACTGCTGTTGCCCTGGCACGGAGAGGACACTCCGTAACTGTCCTCGAACAGGCCCCCGCACTGGCAGAGGTACTACTAACTCCGCTTTCTTATATTCTTCTACTTATCATCCAATATAGGTTGGAGCAGGCATTCAATTACCTTCGAATACCGCCCGACTCCTTCTCCGATGGGGTTGCGGTCCGCATCTCAAGGGACAGGTTGTCGAACCTGAGAACATTACGTTTCGAAGATGGAGCAATGGTGATAGGATCGGCTTCACTAGACTAATACCAGACTTCCGAGAAAACTTTGGGGCTCCCTATTATGTCGTCCACCGTGCTCATCTTCATACTGCCCTTCACGAATGTGCAGTCGAACAGGGTGTCAAGGTCCTGGTGAACAGCAAAGTAGTGAGCTATGATCCAAACAGACCATCAGTTGTCCTGGAGGATGGACGTACTATCTCAGCGGACCTAGTTGTGGCAGCAGATGGCATTAAATCCGTTGCACGCGCCACGATTCTGGGAGGAGCAGATCGCCCACCTGCCCTCACCGGATTTGCTGCATATAGAGCAACGGTTGATGCCGCAAAAATCAGAGCTGATCCCGAGATCGCATGGCTGTTAGAAAAACCGGCATTGAATATCTGGTAAGTCACAATATTTATACAATTCGGATGTAAGAGGTATCACATACTTACTCATTGTGACTGTAGGATCGGGGAAGACCGCCATGTCATGACGTACACCATTGCTGCTGGGAAGTCGCTCAACATGGTCCTTTCTCATGTTGATCGCACTGATCCTCAGACCTGGAAACCAGAGGACGCAATTGAGCAGATGAGGGCATATTTTGCTGACTGGGATCCAAAGTGAGTAGTGCTCAGAACTTGGGAAAGTAACGCTAGGTCACTGACACTATTTAATAGACTGTTCAAAATCATTAAGATGATTGAAGGCACACAAAAGTGGCCTCTTTTAAGCGGCGTGTCACTTCCACACTGGTGTGCACCTTCAAAGAAGCTGCTTATCCTAGGAGACGCAGCACATGCTATGGTTCCTTACATGTCTCAAGGTGCCGGGATGGCGATCGAGGATGGTGCTGCCCTCGCTGAGGTGCTACATCAAGTCGGAACAGCCGAACAGGTTTCTGAGGCACTCAATATTTTCACACATGAGCGGATGCGGAGATCAGGTCAGATGCAGTCAGCCAGTCTTGTAAATGGAAAGATCTGGCATTTTGCAGATGGGCCTGAGCAACAGAAAAGAGATGGAGCAATGAGAGCCGAGGTTGAGGGCAAACCTTTCCAGAAGAGTGCAAATCAATGGAGTGACCCGGTCACTCAATGGTGGTGTTATGGTTACGATGCTGAGAAGGCTGTGCGGGAAGCTTGGCAGAAAAGGGGGCGAGCTTGCAAGATCTGATTTCATTCTATGTATCTCAAGTATGGCTGTCTATAACTATTTTATAATATAACATATCTTTTGTATGCCTCCGGGGGTCATATAGCTGTATGATGGGTATTAGCCTGTAATAACTTTCATGTAGTCTTGATGAATCCAGACGGCCTAGAGCTCCTTGCAATACTCTGGTATAAATTTATGATGATTTTCTGTTTTCATCGACTAGAAAAATAAATTACAATGGCCCAATTGATCGGGCTACTAAAGATGATACTTAACATCACTACAAGGTTTGCTTCTTAAGCTCAAGGGATCAGATCAATATTCAATAGCCCGATAGCTAAAGAACCTATCGAATACATAAAATGTCTATAGCACCGACTATTCGGTTTTCATCACTAAAACCTTGATTGCGTATCCTGACCTTGTTGCATTCGAAGCGATATTCCTAGACGAACTTAACGCCGTTTCTCAGAGTCCCAATATCAGAGATCCGGACCTCCATTTTCGTTCCTGGTGTAAGATATCTCGGTGGGTTCATGCCCGCTCCAACACCTGGATTGTCATTAGTATCTAATTTCATCTTATGCGTATTCCATAGAATGGCGAATCGAATAACGTACCTCCAGGCGTTCCAGTCATGATAACGCTTCCTTTCCTTAGAGTGGTTCCAGTAGATAAGTAAGAAATCAAATAGGAGCAATTGAAGCAGAGGTCTGCTACTTGCGTATCTTGGCGGACTTCGTCATCAATGATGGTCTGCAGATGCAAGCGAGCTGGATCACCGATCAGGTCGCTACGAACTATACATGGGCCCATTGGCGCAAAAGTGTCGAACCCCTTGGAGAAACACCACTGCGGAACTTTTCCAGCTTTAGCAGGATCTCTCTGAAGTTTACGTGATGAGATATCATTCCCAGCTGTGTAGCCGGCGACATAATCCAGCGCATCGGCTTCGCTGACGTTCTTTGCATCCTTGCCAATTATCAAGCACTGTTAAGCAGACACATACAAGTTAGCCGGGAGAATAATTTCAGAATCTCTGATCGGTGTAGTGTACCAGTTCACCCTCATAATCTGCCTGATCATCTTGGGCGATCCCAGGGATTTCTACATCACTGCCGTGGTCTGCGACGGTCGTGTTGGGCTTGAGAAAGATGGAGGGGAAGGGTGGCGGGGTACGGCCGGCCTCGATAACTGCTCATATGTTAGTCTGAATAACTTGATGTATGCCAGAACATGGGTTGCGCACTGTGCTTCATATAATTCAACCCAACACATCGCAGGATGGGAACATCATCAGGGGTCAATGGACCCAAGAGCTCACGGACGGTGACAACCTCATCCGTAACCTTCGTTTTACCCGTGGTGTCGTATAGGTCATCGCCAGATATCACCTTTGCTTTCAGGCCTGTCTCTTCCGAAACTGTGCCAAGGTCAAAGTCCTTCGATGGTAGAATGGGTTCGCCGTAGAGTGTTCGATCATCGACCGCAACAAAGCGAATGAGACGTTCCCAGGCGACTTTCATGGTTGGTTTATTAGATAGCAGTCTCGAAAGCATGAGTATGAAGACACAGTTCCACTTACAGACATGTCTCAAAGCCCTCTCTTGAAGGTGATAACTGCTGCTAGATCCAGATGCTCTTTTCCGTGTCGGGGACAGATCGGAGAGAATGTGCAGGCGCTGAAATTGCGAACATGAGGGGTCTTCCGGAGTGAAATTATGTGCCTGGAACATAAACTGATGATAGGCCTACTCTAACTGCACTTCGATGACCATGTGCCTGATTCCTGGCCCTCTCCACATCCTATACTCTTTGGCCTCTCTGGCCGTTGCTCCGCACCATCTAAATGTGTATACCGAGGCTATAGATTTCCATCCCGGGGAACCATCGGAATCGCTGAATTCGGTATCCGTAAATACGGTCAGTTACATCTAACGGCAGCTAAAAACCAATAGAGAGCTTGCCCGCATTGTTAGATAATCTACCGTATTGTAACCAGATCTTGCGCTATGAAGCTCCTGGAAATCATCCATTCATTGCCGTCATTAACTTAACATTTGCATTTTAGTGAAGATACAATCCTAGTCAGAAGAGATATTACACTCCTTCTATTATTTTTGACCTATACTTATCTTGATACTTCTTCCCGGAACGCTCCAGATGCCCAGAAAGGAGCGAGACTCTGGAGGGGAAGGACCGGATGTGAGTCCGGAGTATCCTAAACGACGTCGGATTGCGCTCGCCTGTACAGTCTGCCGGTCCCGAAAGTCCCGAGTATGTCTGTCAATCGCATCGGAGGTACTCTTGTTCTCGGATTAGAGTGGACTGATTAGCATCACTGTGATTAGTGCGACGGTGTACGGCCGACCTGCGGTGCCTGTAGTGCTCTCGGATTTGCCTGCACTTACAATGCATTACCATCCTCAACGAACGTGATTATAGGCAAAGAGTGAGTATTAATAGCAAGTGAGGAATGTTTATTATGATCTGACCTTTTCAGATACCTCGGAGAAATCGAAGATCGACTCGCAAAGGTCGAGCAATGTCTTTCTTCCATGAAGCAATCTCAAAATCTCATTGTCGACCAGAGAAGAGATGGCCAGCGGTCTCAGGTTTCGCAAAGCATATCAAATCAGGAGGCGGAACCGATTGATATCCAAGATGGCTCTCACGAGTCACAAATGGGAGAAGGCCCCTCTGACGGAATGGGGGCAATAGCATTCACCGACGAGCAGAACTCTGCATTCTTTGGTAATCCAGCCAGATGGACAATTGAGATGTTAGTGGGAAACTGAATTATTTTAGGACCTTCATCGAATATCACCTTCACTCGTCGTTTAGGAAAAGCCTTAGAACGTGCCTTTGACAAGACTCAGCCTTGGTCCACTCCTGGCACTATGGACAGCACGCAGATGGAAGGTGGTATTATCAGTGTCACCAGGCCATCCTCACCGATAGAGGCCGTAAACCATCCATTCCCAAACAAAACAGACCTGTTCAATCTGGGCCCTCATGAAGAAGTCCTACGACTAATCAATATATACTTCTCTGATACCGGGATGCTATTCCCCTTTCTTCACCAGAAAACAGTACTAGACAAGTACACAGAGTTCCACAATAATAACTTCACGAGAGTGCATCGGTCATGGCTTGGTTTGCTCAACATGATATTGGCCTTTGCGACGAGCGTATATATTGAAGGAAAGGACTCGGCCACGGAGCGTTTATACAGAAGCGATTTATACTATCAAAAAGCACTAACATTATGCAGTGGAATGATGACACGCGGCACTAGTCTTGAGATGGGTATGCTTCTTCGTATAGTCTCTTTACTTCAGATGGCTCTAACCATAGCCGCATAGTGCAATTGCTCCTCTTGATGAGCCAATATTTACAAGGTACCCAGAGGTCAGTGCAGACATGGACTATCCATGGACTAGCTGTCAAGGCCGCTTTTCAGCTGGGCCTTCATTCTGCCAGAGCTTCGAAATCTCTCTCTCCCCTTGAGCAGGAAATCCGGCGTCGGACATGGTATGCGTGTGTGATATTAGACAGGTACGCTATCATAAATTCCAGCCCTAGTACTGGTGCCTTTTCTTACACGGACGACTTCCAGGACCTTGGCTATGACATTTGGGAGACCAGCGACCATCCCGGAAGAGTATGTCAAGATAGACTTACCCCGGAATGATCCCGGCGTAATGTCTGAAGACACGAATCCGATGCATGAGACCAGTATATCCTTGTATAACTATACTATGTGAGTTTGCACATGCAAAGCATCCTTTTCAGCGACTAAACAAGTCATCCAGAACATTATATCGGATCATGCACCAAGTAATAACTACCTGCTATGGCTCCAACCTTGACTGTGAGACGCCTGTCACTGTCTTCGAGAGCTTGACACAAGTCCTGCAACTGGACCAACAGCTGGCTCAGTGGACACATACATTGCCTTCACATCTACAACTGCGAAAAGCTCAAGATATCTCCGATGACGTTGATAATAATTTTAGGGAGAAAGCACGTGTTATCCTGACGCTGAGATACCAAAACCTCCGACTACTTCTACATAGGCCAATTCTTCTTCGTTTTCTTGGATTTATCGGTAGAACTGATGAAGAGAGCCCTGATAGAGTAGCTCTCCAGCAAGTGGGCATGAACGATCTTTCAATATGCGTGGAAGCAGCTGCAGAGATTATTGGAATTGTGCATTGCAGCGTGACACCCGATCCTCGACGGCGTAAATTGCTAGGTGCATGGTGGTTTTCACTCTACTACAGTAAGCCTTCTCCCCTCTATTTTCCGGGCATCTTCTATGAGTATGAGTTCTAACAGAACATCCAGCATTTAATGCCGCTCTTGTCGTGTTCTCATGCTGGCTGATCAGCACCAAATATGGTCAGCCGCGCATTACAGAGTCAATATCGGCCGACCTCTGCAGCCTAACCTTCCATAACGCTATCGAAGCTCTACAAATTCTCGACAGAGGAAACGCGATCGCAGAGAAATGTGTAGAATATCTGAAGCAGTTAAGATACATAATGAGTACTTTCGGGGGTAAGTTCTTTGATGTAGTATATCTGCAGTTGTTCGCTTTTACTAATTCCTGCATAGCTTCAGGTCCTACAGGACAGGCGATCGACATGCCTTTCCCTCAATATATGGTCTCGGGAATTCCAGAGGACCAGCAACAACACGCCGCCAGCAGTATGGAAGGATATCCGATCATGTCTCCGTTCAATTTGGACCTTGGCCAATTCATGTTGGAGGATGATCCCCAAGCGTTGATGCGGGTCATAGAAGGATTGCGATAACCGCCCCAAGACTGTAATTGTAACAGAATTCACTTGCATTGGGAAGTTTGCGTTCCTGATCTTTTCCTTTTTATATTGTAAATTGTCATTTGGAATTTATACCCATAAATCGTTATTCCAATAGAAAATGTAACCTTTTTTTCTGAAGTATCATATACCTCGCTCCTTTGCCTGCGGTTTGATCCTCCCAAAGCATAAGGCGATCTAAAAACGGGCAATGGATATGCAAAGTCCAATCTCAACGTAAGACGATATAAACTAAAAATGAGGCAAAGGTGTAGAGACGAGATATAGCCACGTTACGACAATGGGACGCGGAGTGAATTTTACATAGATTTTCGTGCATGTGTACGTATTACGAAGATTCAATGACCACAGTCCTCACCTCCGGTAATACGATACATGCATCGAAAGGCATCAAAGTGACCGCGGTATTCTTACTAGCGCCTCGTCTATTATGATTAAATGTGGCTTGTATACGCTCTCAACAACGGCAGTGATGTTGGCAGAGCAGAAATTTGATACTGGTCGTCAGAAGCGGAATTCCAGTACTCAGGCAAGGCTGGCGGTGTGGACGGCATGGAGAAATTGGGCATGATTACCGGGGAAACTGGGAAAAGATGATAGGAGAAGAAAATTGAACTGCGTGCAAGGTCGCGCAAGGGCCTCCGCCCTATGGGGATGGACAGGTGACTTTGACACGGGAAGTTGCCAACTGTTTTGATGTCGGTGAGGAGTTGGAGATTTGACAGAACGTCGGGCATACGTCCTCTGGCTTCTCCAAGTGTATTATAGGCAAAGAGAGCACGGAGCACGCAGAGTATCAGATGCACCAGCGACGTGGACAGTCAATGGTCCAGAGAAAGGGATAAGATTTCTCAAACACGCAGAACTGTTCGAGAACCCTGGAAAGAGGCAAGCCTGTACAAGATGTGTTTCCAAATCCTAGATAGCATTAAGACCGCTTATAGGCAGACTTCTTCTCCTCGCAGCCTGAGGTGCATCTTGCATATTCATCTGGCATAAAATTCGCAACTGACGTCTCTCATTCCCTGTATTCTGCCTGCAACTGTCTGCAAGGCTGAATGGCGGTGAGACGCTTGGGGCCGTGCCGGTCCGTCAATGCGTGCGCCTCCTACATCACCAGAAAGCATTCGAGAAAAGGAGTAAATCCAGGCTGCACGAGATGTAAATCATTTCGTTTCGAAAGGCAATCCAGAACATTGTGGTCCTGGGTGAGGCTTACCTCAGGAAACGTGGTAAACAACGTCTTGACAGCGGGAGCAAACGAAATGATGAGCTTAGCTACCCCACACGAGGGACAACGACGATCTGTGATTTCTCTGAATTTGTCAAAGAAGATCCACTTGGATGCAGCAAAGGGCAACAACCAATGAGGTTTCTGTGACAAGCGAGATTCTGTGATGATGTTGAACTAGACGCGCCAACGAGCCGGGTTCAAGTAAATAGTGTACGAAGCTGATAGTCTCAATGACACGAGACAGCCGTAATGATGGGGCTAGTGCCCGCAATGCTAATGATGTGTAAACAAATGAGGGACAAGAGCAGCCGATATAGGGGTTTGTTTCATGTCCAGCGGGGAAATGGTGGTAATTCCGTGTCAGTTTCGATGATAGTTTGGATATGAGCTTTCTCTTGTTCCTGGGATAGCTAATTAAGGGGTAACAAGAAGCGAGAAGGATTTGGAATTTGAAAAAGAGACTACCCGGCGACTCCGAAAGATTGACGAAAGATAAGTTCTCTGGACGGCCTATATTGACCAGGGTCCCAAACGACGGGCGGAAGTGGAGATGGCTCTCTGGTAGTCAAAAATAGCACCATTGCCTTTGCTTGTACGTACTCCGTACGTATTATTCCGTGGGTAGTTATACAGAAAGATTGTGACTCTAACTAGTTAGACGACGCACCAGCATTAGCAAACAATAGTTATGATGCTTTTGTGCAGGGGAACCTGAGGCGGTCAGGGGAACAATTAATTGTTCACGATTGTGGCACGGAGCGCCCGCTATGGCCCCCAACGCCAGTCCGTGTACTCCCCCTATGGCAGCCTTGGCGACGGGTATCTGACAGGCCCACGTGGAAAACGGTCAAGCCATATGAAAATAGTGCCTGTTGTTTATGGCCCCTGCTCGATTACTCGGCCGTACGAAAGCTCCCTGCTAGGCTTGTATGATCGTACAGATGACCGTATCGACTAAAACGACCAGGATTGCAGAGACCGATTCCCTTTGGGCGTCTCATCCCAGACCGGATCTCCCAGGGGTCGCGATGGTTGTGGCTCTATTGAGCGAACCAGGAGACGAGCTCGCGGGATCGGTCTCGAAAAGGAAAAGGCGTTTCTTTCTCCACGTTGGGGCAGACAACAACGTGCATCATCGACTCTATGGAGAGAGCCAAGAGGCTCCGTGAGCAGGCCAGCTCGTGCCCCAAGGGAGACAGGGTAATAATCGCTAGTTCAAGGAAGATCAGCCATCAGTGCGTCTTGTGGTTTCCTTCGCCATCGCGGATTGAGTCTCTGAGTGCGGCAGGGCGTATGCTCCAGTCCAATAGTATCATGATTAGATCGTCCACGCAATAATAACCGTAGCAGACTTCCACAGGGCTAGCTTTGGCGACTATACCATAGTGTCTGGACGGTGGAGCGAAGAGAACAACACATGGGTGTCCGAGCGAGACCAGGCAGATAACAGTCGCCTGAGAAACAAGGCCGTAATATCAGGCATCGATACTGCTGACACCGGCGTGCTTTCCCGGGACAAACTACCGGCTCCGATGCGGGTACGCTAGTCCCAAAGAGTATTTAGCAGATCTGATCACCGAGATCCTCCGTCGGCCAATAAGCGGCCTAGAAATGGTCGCCGTTCAACTTAGCATCAGACGATCGACCGTGGCTGCAAGAGCGTTCGATGAGCGACCAGGATCGGAGAGGCTGGAGGACGCACAACCCTGCACACAACAACGATAATCGGGAGATCCTCCATCTTCCTATCGGCTTTAGGAGACGCATTTGGTCAGCTACGTCGCAATTACCAGCAGAGAGATCAGCACAAGCCTATCTGGTAGTCTTGGATCATTGATGGCTCACGCTATGCGCAGACCAACGAAGAGCTTGGAACAACTACTCTCTCGCTGCGAGTATAGACAAGCTAGGTCATCTCATGCTTCCCCGGATATAGCAAACAATCTTCACCCAATCATAGGTGCTGCTTTTAAGTTCCATCGTGACAAATTCTCGCTGCCGTTCTCCCCCCCACCGTTCGACCGAAACCTCACGGAAAAGCCTTGGCTAACCCTTATCGAGAACACCTTGCGAGTCGTAACGTCTTACACCCCGGCGATCAAGCAACAGCCCGAGAAAGCGGATGCGACTAGGACTAAAGGCCAGTCCGTCGTTGTTCGTCTCGCTTTTACCATGCCAGTGCCCGTCAGGGATTCCATCACAACTTGGCGTCAGCACCGACATGATGGGTACGCAGAACCCTGCAAGGAAATAATTACCTGGTAACTAAGTGCAGTATGATTATTACTCCGTATTGTTGAGAGAGGCTTGCTACGCTGTTGGACCTCGTATCACGACTCCAGCCCGACCTAGTACTGCCCCATGAGGCTACTGCTACTCTGCTGCTGCGGCAGACCATGGATCAGATCGGACCAGATCACACCAGTTCGTATGGTAAGTAATCTTTCTCTTAGGCGAGAAATTTCCGTGGTTCTCCCATCGACAGCGGTATGAAACGGCCGTCCCATAACATGTCAACTGCTGACCTCATGTCTAGTACTCTAGACCTAAGCGATAGTCTTAAGGACGTATACTTTACACGGGCGGGCGGAGCCTAAAATCGATCCAACCCATAATCTCTGGATCCAGCCACTCTTCCTGTCTCTCTGTCAGTGCCGCATAAGCATCCACATCACGAATTGGAAAACCGGACACTGATCGTTGATCGCACTCTTGCTCTCTCCACCACCCCGTCCGAAGCCCTGGTTACCTCATGAGCTCGGTACCAATTGACGATCTGCTCTGGATTTAGAGAGTACTCTAGAGGACATACAGTCTAACGGCGTGGCAACTTCTTCCGTTCCTTGTTCTACAGTAATCCTAACGATGATCCACTCTTCAGCAGACAAGATTGTAATCGCATGGGCCATTCTCAGCGAGCGGAAAAGATTTGCCTCGGGCTATGACCAATAAGAAGCCAACAGCATGTCGGTTTCGCACCACGCAAGTACTCTAAAGCTGACCAAGAATCACATCCCACCAACATCTCCGCTCAGAGACGATGGCAAAAAAAAAGTAACATTACAGGCGATGATGAAGGGGTAATGTACCGACAGGGATTGATTGAGACGCGCGACATAGACGCCCGGCACTCGGAGACTCCGGTAGCACGAAGGCTCCGTTCCCCGCCCTCTCGTTGTTTTATGCCGAAAGTTGCGCAACGGCTTTTTTTATAGATAGTCAAAGTGGATTTTGCACCCTGAGCCGATGCCCTCGACTCCACCTGACGAGTGGACCGTTAGCCTTGACTAACAACCGCTAACCACCAACAGGCCAGTAAAAATGCCATTTTGGCGAGAATTGTGCAGGGATGCGAACGTCAGATGGCCGGTTTCATTTAGAACCTCTGAAAATGTTCCAACAGTCGTTGAGCCTGGAACGAATCGGCCTTGCTTATTTCCCTCTTTTCCAACGCCTTCAGCTGATAGCTACTACCCGGACTGTTGGAAATCCTAGCGAAATAAACAGGGACTGGCTCCTCTTAATTAATCAACTAACTATCTGTAACTACGGAGTGCGTGCTATCACTGTATTCAATCAAGGATAGGATGTGGGGGTGTATGGGGAGGAGGGTTGAAAACCAAAACGGTACATCACCATAAACAAATAAACTAGAACTCAAAACTCAAAGAACCGAAACAGATCAGAAAATATCACTTTTCAAATTTAGGACCAAGACCCTGAACATTTGGAATTATTCAAATAGGGCTAGCTAGCTAGTGGTAGCACTTAGCACCAGGACGGAGTACGGGAGTACCTGTGCGGCACGGATGGTTCGTGGCCTCCTTTTTCCGGGAAGCGTTGAGTAGTCTACAGTACTAAGTATACCTAGCCCGAGCGTCACCATGTATCTACTCCGAAATACCTACTAACACTGAAGAGGAGGAGGGGTCGCGGCGCTCGGGATCTCGGGGGCCCAGAACTGAACCCCCCGCATATCGGCACAATCGACGAGATACACCAGGCATGGCAATATTATTAGTTTGTTTCGTTTGGGCGAGATTGAGCGATTGCGACAGAATATGTGTCATAGTCATGCGCAGTCATACAGTATGCATGTATGTATAGTACATACAGAGCGAGATGCAGTAATAATAATAACTAATGAGGGGAAAACGGGTGAGGGGCACGGACACGGATGATTCCATACCAATTCGACCTGCACGTAACTACTGCATTAATTCAAATTTACTCCAATTATAAACAGCTACTTGGTTGGCAGAAAGTGACGATGAAACTTCGAAACAAGAAAAGAAATGAGAGGTGAAGCGGAACATGCAGGTCTGGCCGCTGGCTTGCAGGTCGATATCGGGCGGTGAAGGCTGCAGCCTCAGACCCTGCTTCTGTAGCGTGCGATCTGGGCGTGTCTCTTGGGTCGGGGTCCGGGGGGAAAAGAGGGAAAAGAGAGATGGGCTTTCTTGCGACCATACATCGGGTGCGCTGACCGATTATTTAGAATGTAGTGTTACTACTGATCGGGGACCGATTTTGTTTGCCTCCCTCCCCATCCCTTGCATTGGGCCTCGTGTTGGCTTGCCGCATGTCTTTTAAGTTTAACGACTTACTCTACTGTGCTCTAAGACCGTTCACCGCACAATGCTTGCCGTCCAACGAGATGTAATATTTGTAAGGTCAGAACGTTGTGAGTTCTACTGGGAGGCTCAAGCACAAGTGGTCAGGATGTAAGTTCTGTTATTTGATAGATAATGCTATTGGTACAATGTCTTGGCGAAACCAAGGAAGAAAACGTTGCAGGGTATTCAATAAAGTTGAACAAAAGATAGACATATGAGATATAGTAACTGTGCAAAAGGGCCTCGTAGAGGCAACCAGGTAGTACACATTAGACCTGATGGTTCCAACAATCCTAATAGAACCCGCCAAAATATCGCTCACAACAACAGTATAGACCGGGGTATTCGAGGCCTATTAAAAGACCTATACAATGTATATCCAGACGCAGAAAATATGTACCAACGGGCTAATGCTCAGGCGACGAGACTTCCCGCGTTGTCATAATCATGCCACCAATATGCGGGACAGTGAACTCCTTCCAAGCCAGACCCCATGTAGAACGCCGTTTAAAAGAAGACCCAATTGGTGATCAGTTCAGCAATGAATCGAGACCCATGCGCGAGTCCCGACTTGGGGCGGCGGCTCCACAACGAGGCTCTTCCGAAGGTCCGGTCCAGGAATTCGACAGCGAGCTAGAGCGCTGGTGAGAGACAGACGATGGCAGACTAGGTCCCCAGCGAGGGAACAAAGGCGCATCTGCCCACTGCTCTGCGGTCTTGGTTTGTTCTTCGCGGAACTGCAGAGCAGGCAGGCTGCCCCTTCGTAGCTCTCCATAGTTGGAGCGAGTGTCGACAGGAAGGGGCAGGAGCTGCGGGGAGGAAAGAGTGCGAGGGGAGGCGGAAGAGATAGAGCTGTGGTCAGAGACCATCGATGGAGCGGTACTCGATGCCTCAGAGAAAGCCGGTGATGTCATGGATGGCTCGATGGGACGGGCGGAGGCAGGGTAGGTGAAGATAGGCGACAGGCGGCGCTGGTTGTCGATCGTGGTAGACTCTCTTCTCTCGTATGAGGGAGACGAAGCACCAGAGGGGATCGGAGACAGGTTGACGGAGGCAGAGTCAATGTTAATCTTAGGAGAACTTGCCCAAGAGAGACGAGGGCTGCGCATCGAGGCACGGGGGTAGGGCGCTTCGATTCTGCCATTGTATGTTCGAGAGGCAGAGATAGGAACTCCTCTCCTCTTGCGGTTCATGCTGCCATTCCACCAGTTCTTGACGGCGTTGTCGCTGCGGTTGCCCAGTCGTCGGGCAATCTCAGCCCATCGCTTGCCCATCTCGTTGACCATGCGCTCAATCATGACTCCTTCTTCGTTGGAGATGGGCTCATGGTTCAGAGAGGGCTTCAGGTTCTGGTGGAATCTCTCTCTGCATTGCTTGGGCGAGCGGTAGTGCATGTGCTGGGAGATGCGAACCCAGTTGTTGGGTCCTTGTTCGCGCACCAGCTGCAGCAGTGCCTGGTCCTCTTCAGGGACCCAAGGCCCACGACGGTGTGCGGGAGCCATTGCTATAAGTTTGAGAGTGGATTTCTAGATGGTTTGAAGCTGGATGCTTGTTAGCACTTGTCCTGAGATGTATGCACAAAACACCACCCCGGTGGCCTAGTGCTGACAGTGTCTCCCAAGCGAACCAGAGTCCGGTCGGATGTGCCTAGACAGGGAGGGGTAGAGAGGGTAAGGCAAGTTCGAGGAACTTACTTGAGGGTGTGGACAGAGAGTCAACTCAAGTGTTTGTTTGAGATAGATGGAGTGACAAATAGTCTGCAGGACAATGGGAATCTAGAAGGATGACTGGAAGAAAGGATTTGTCGTGTGGAAGTCTGGAAGAATATATGGAATTCTGAGGAGCGGGTGTCGAGTAGATATGCACACGAGAGGATCCCTTGGAGGATGCAGCGGGAGGAGACTAACGCTTCGTCGTACCGCGCTATGGGGAAACAATTCCAGATCTCAGATCTTCGGCCTGACAGCTTTCAGCCAACGAAGTGGGTAAAGTATATCAAATCATTGTAGCTAGGGTGTGGCTGTTCGCGATAATGCAGCCGCCATGGGAGAGAGTGGACACCAGCCCAAGTGGGTTCGCGGGTTGGCGGGAAAAAGGCTCGATGGGCCCCAGATGAGCGTAACGAAAGGGTACGGAGTATGTAATATGGGCCTGGGCGGTAATTTTACAAGGGACTAGTAACAGGAAGTTCGGTATCGCTGCCCGGTCTGCCACACCCTCCCTCAAATCCAGACTTCCCAGATCGTGGGGAGGCTAGGCCGCTTGGGTGCCAGCAGGGTGTATCCAGAAATTCGCCGGGGAGGTATGGTATTCCTTACATTACGGAGACCCTCCAGCTGTAACTTTCCTGTAATAATCATTTCTGCTGCAGGTGAACAGCGGGTCCCCTGACTTCATCTCTGTTCAGACAGAGCACACAGACCGAGCAAGCCTCGGGAACTCCGTCAGTCTAAGTGACACGCCGTCAGCCATGCATCCCTGCTCGAGTTGTACACTGATCTGTCCATGTGGAAATGGTCGTTTTAGGAACCGAAGATAGCGTACTCTGAGGAGTCAGCTTGACCCTAGCGGCCATCTAGCCCTATGGTTTCCAGCTCTTTCAGATTCAGCAAGTACTGGAGCACTGGCCTCGTACGGGACCTGGCAAACAGGGGTCTCATTCATTGTGTGTTTCGTACCATCGTGGTGATCGGGATAATACAGGGCGGCGGTTTGGACTGCGTAACTTACCGGGCATCATATGAGTAACCCGGGCGTAATAATGGTAATCATGCCGAGTGCGAGTCTGTCCGGCGCTGAAACATACCTGGACCTGCAGGTCAGATCCCGCTGTAACAATACTAATACATAAGTGGCTTGTGAATGTGTGGCTTGTGTAATATTCCCGAACTTCTTCGAGGCAGATCTGTCATCCGCTGAAGGGATCCCAACCTAGCGTCCAGATCCCAGGCCTCAATTGGGGGTTGCACTGGCCATTCATTGGCAGACAAGTCCATACCAGAGCCAGTAAGCCTGTTAGACCCACTGGACATGCTAGCAAGCAACAATCGAATTCGTTTATTGACTCCCTTGGGTGTGATTCTGCGAAATGTTTCAATCCCTACCCCGGCGGGTAGCACACAATTGAGATCGTTACTCCATTCGGGCCTTACAAGACTCGCATGGTCAGCCAGCCATGAGAGCCAGCGTTCACTCCATCGGGACTCCATCAACGCCAATAAGTCCTTGTTGGTAACGGAACCTGAAGTATGGGATCTGAGCCCCTTGTCATGATTGATCGCCCGGCTTCTGCCCTGCAGCGCTTACGGAGATCTTACTGAGTGTTTTCTCATTCCTGATGGTCTTATTGGCGCGGCTACGCGAGAAGGGTCCGCCTTCCAGATTGGGGCACACTCTTCCCTCCCGATTCTTCTCTTCTCATCCACAATTCACAACTCCTTGTGGCTTCGCACAGTGGATTTCAGCTGTGGCTCATCGGCATATTTGCTCGTATCACGACAATAGTCCAGAAAAATAATCTCATTATCAAACTCTACCGTTGCGTGTCTCCCGCTTGTATCCTCAGCCGTGGGGTTATCGAGTATCACACAAGCCATAGGCTGCGCCACAGATCGTATTGGATCTCATATTCTCTAATACTTTAAAACAACCCTGTGGCGTTCATCTTGATGGCTTAACCTTTTCTAGTCGCATTACATAACCCTCTTTCTTCAGCTCTCCCGTTCAAACGGGTAGCACGCGATACTAGCAGAGCTACCGCGCGGAAGATATTTGTCACCCTTGGCGATCAAAATCTCCTAGTCGAGATTTCCCCATCCGGCCTCTGACTCCAGAAAGGAGAAAACAAGCCGCTGTCAATGCACGTCAGTATCTGTCATCCATGGAAC
This sequence comes from Paecilomyces formosus, assembly GCA_029606185.1. Classification (NCBI taxonomy): domain Eukaryota; kingdom Fungi; phylum Ascomycota; class Eurotiomycetes; order Eurotiales; family Thermoascaceae; genus Paecilomyces; species Paecilomyces formosus. The sequence goes on from JAPVCB010000036.1 coordinate 1,021,464, forward strand.
ATTGATCCACGCTCCTCCGCAAAGCCCAGTTGAAGGAGTTATTGACGTTTGGAACCATTCCTGTCAAAACAGCCTGTGCACCGCTTGTCGGTTCAAGCCGCCAGCAACCATCTATTGGAATCAGTATTATTCATATGCGAACTAATGTCGCAGACGTCACCATATATTGTTCCCACTGCTTTCCTCTACAGGGAGCAGGGCGCATGTCGGTAATAAAATTGTGATTGGGTACTGCTAACCCTACTCATGCCATGTTTTTACCGTTGTCGTATCTGCAAACGGCCTGCAGGTCGCAAAGAAACGTGGTCCTCTTGTTGATGGTCATTTCAGGAGACCATTCTACAATGTCAGCTACGATTGGCCTATGTCGATATCAGAAAAACCTAGGGACGCGTGTTTAGAAATGTGGGTATGTATAGGGTGGAGCAAGGGGGAGGCAACAGTAAGTCCTCGGACAGCCGTTTCGTACTACTACTGTACGGACGCGGTGCGCACCGATTCCCTCCAGATAACCTTTCGATTGAATTCATTTAGCATTTGAGCATAAAGATTCATCTTTCATATACGCCCATTTCGTCTTATGGCTGTTCCTCGGGACGATCTGACAGAAACGTGATACTTGGAGCAAAGCCCTAATGTGTTCCAGAATATATCTTGGTAATTTTGCTCCGGAACACAATGTCATGTACGAACTATATCGCAGTACGGGATATAACATGAGAGGCCAAGGCACCACCTGAGCATTGATGATATGGTGGTTAGGGGATAAGTGTCTACACACTGACCGTCTTTGGGATTTCGATACAGTAGAATTGAGTTCAATGCTGACAAAAACTCCTTGATCTTAAGTGGGTCTGCGTTTATACTACGTACCCCATTTCTCGGCGCGGTCTTGGTACGTCCCAAGATTGTGAATGGTCGGAGCTACGCTCGGTTTTCTATTACTCTGTGCGCTTCGTTCTCGGGGTTAGAGAGCACATCTAATTGTCAGGGTCGAGATAATTGACCAGTAGGGTACGAGAGTTGCGACATGATTGGCACCGTCGAGACGATCTGGCAGATGTTCAGCATCCTATTGGACAGCCACACAAACCTACCGAAAACCTGGGCCATGGTCGATGTCTGGTCTTACCGGTTTTGACGCCAATAGTACGATATGGTTCAAGTCTCGATCCCCGATCTCCTTAAGGCTAGTTATTGAGACGTCAGCCATCAGCACTTACCAGGAAGCGCACCCAAATTTCAGTGAGCGATTGTCTGTGGGGAATAGCAGGAACTGCTGTTTTGAGAGCTCCTCATGAAACTGTTTAGGGGATGGCTTATTGCGACTATTATCTCTGTTCTCTGTAGGTGCGCAACCTCATTGGAAACAACCCATCATAAGCTCGGACGCTATGGTTAGTGTCGAGAATCCGATCAAATCCGCCAGCAAGGAACCTCCAAACAGTCCGCGTCTGATAGTCGTGGTATTCGATAGTGACAGCCGTTACCATGATCGGTTTAACTACGATCGTCAGACCGGGAAAGAAACAGTGGCGGTGCATTCTCCGCCATATCCCTCGAAACATTGTATCAGAGATCGACATTATCGAAATATTGAAGTTTAAAGAGACGGAATTGAGGCTGACGTTTTTTGTCATTATGGGTCTTCAGCGGCTAGTATGTGGCGGTGCGCTTCTGTAAGGCCGAATACCAAAGATACTGACCGTACTAGCCTGAAATACGTGACAGCCAGCATGCTTCGATAGTTGTAAAGTATGGTACGTATGGACTCTCTACCTGTGGCTCAACGGACCTTCCTCCAGGCCCAAAAAAAATGTCTCAGCCACAGCTCACAATACAGCCTGCCCGTTGGGCCTGTTTCCATGGTACAGCAAAGTGATATGGAAACTTTACACTCCCCGGGGATGATATGTTGAACACCATCGGAATTTTAGCATACAAAATACTGACCTACTAGACAAGAACCTAGTGACTGGCATCAGAACCGCTTCCACGGAATCTACGGTACTCGTCCCTGCAGCTGAAGGAAATTGGCTGGCTCGTGCATCGAATCGCTTCTAGGACAATAGCGGGATATCACTCAGGAAACCGTTTTCTGTAGCGAAAGTACCTACACTAATGCTTCCAAATCATGTTTCAATAGAGGCATGGCAAGGGTCAGGGGTGTGTCAATGTCGTGCACAGAGCCAGGCAGGGAGATCGGACTGCGATCTCACTAGTTCACGTGGAAAGCCATGCCCGTGCTCACGCCAAATAACGCTTGGACCAAAAATGCGGCACACGCCCTATAGGATGATCGCCGCCCTTATTCCAAATACCATGCAGAAACATCCTCGGGGCTTCCTATCATCTGTCGAGCCTTGACAGGAACCGTTCCCTCCCCGATCCAGCATGGTCGACCCGCCTCACGCTCTGGAATCTGCAATCCCGTTGATGATCCTATGCAGGATAGCACTGCCCCGAGCCGTTGGGTCCCAATCTCAGCGTCAATGTCCAAATCACATTTTCTACCTTGTTGACAGTCCTCGACAGGAGCGCGTTTGCATTCATCTACATCTTACTTCAAGCAGACTTCAGAATATCAAAAATCATGGAAAGAACCAACAAGTAAAACAAGCTTAGATGCCCGGCGCGCGGATACTGGCTCGGGGACCATTAGGTTCCCGATTCGCCGGCGGCTTGAAGCGCCCTGCACACTCGTGTAATGACAAATACTAGATCCCAACCTTACTAGCGTCATATTTAGCTCAACACAGTTGACCAACCAAGTCACCGAGTCCAGCTTCGCTTAAAAGCTCCCTGCCCTTATGGATGATGATAGGTACCTGAGATGATCATGTCTTCGTCTTCCAATCAAATATCGAGTCACTACGTGAACCCTACCCCCCAAGTGTGAAGTCATGGAAGAATAGAGGATGGCCTGATCTACCTGGCTTACAAGGATGTCAACGTCGATCGCAAGGTCGCCGAGCTTCTCCAGATTCCAAATGTCCTCCTAGTCCATCGATCTGACCGAACTATTGAATTTTTGTGGATCAGATACCATAATGTCGGTGACTCCGTCAGCTAAGGTACCAACTCAACAATTTGCACTCTGTGTACCAGTTCTTGCCCGCAGACCTACCAGCTCTGCAATATGCGCTGCTGGAACGAGAGTAATAACTTTATGCAGTTAGAGCTTCCAGAGTGCTACGATATGGGGATCCCCTTGCTGACCGGTTCCTAACGGCTCCATGCATGTCGAGCGCTTCCAAATCACCTTGGGGTTCCACTTGTCCTGTCAGCCAACAGAACGCGACGAGGGCAAAGGGGGGAACTCTCGGCCAAACGCCCGGGGAAACTCAATCTGGACGGTACAAACTCAATCTCAGAAAGGTTCCCAGGGGAAAGGTACAGGCGTACGCACCCCGTCCCAGCTATCCGCTAACGCGATCCTCACAACTCTGAACGCCTGTGCAGACGGATATCCGATGTGCTTAGTTCCGTTCACTGTGAAAATTCATAGCGCCTGCGGGGTTTTCAGCAACCAGGTGATGTCGTCGAAAAGAGACTCGTATTGTCATTATTCATTCAATGGTGTCCCTTCTTAGCTCTATGGCTGAAGCACTTCAGCAGGAAGCGGGGACTGGAGTTCCTCTGGACGTCGTCGTAATGCAGGCAAGCGCTAGCTGTTCTTGGACTCTCTCTCATTCTTGATAAGTGAGGATCCATCGCCAGAAGGAGTAATGGGTATTGTAACTCGTGGATAACAATAATAATAAGGGGACCAGTGCAACTTGATACGAGACCGCATGGGGCGCCAAGCTTTCCCATAGAAAGAAAAGGGAAGCGAGACTGGAGGGCCGAGGTCTGTCCAGGGCCTGTCACATCGATCGACCGTTTATATGAGGCGGTGCAATTGTGGCTTGATGATGTGGCTCAGAACAATGTGCTCTATCTCTTCCGCTGAACCCAATTTCGACCCTTTTTTCCCTATCCCGCACCTCCACCACCTCTTCATGCCATCCGCAGCTGAACACTTGAGGTACGAGTAGCTCCAGCGGCTGAATCCCGAAAAAATGGGTTGAAGCTGACCCTGGTCGCCTGTATCGATGTACGATATGCCTTTTATAGAATAGTCATGTATGTCGAACCCCGGTCATTCCATAGAAGGCCCAGAAATCCGGATTTATTCGGCTGCCAGATCATATTTTTACTACATAGTTCGATCTGCCTACCATGGTTCCCATCCCCCCTTAGGTGTGGACCTGTCACTGCCCATGTCAACAACAATAGTAATAACAATAATCATCCGAGAGATCTCAATAACGGGCGATGGGGCAGTCGTCTGGCAAACTCTAGTTGCTTCCATGGTTCAGCTCCGAGGTTATCTATCTACGTACCATCATAACTACGAAATTACACTTCTCTGGCTCAGGCAGCCAGAGAGTTTCCCGCTCGATCCAAAATCTCCGGGAAATGAATAATGGGAACAGCGGAGCAGGTATTCCATACTTGCGATTTTATATCTCCGAAAGTGGTCCACACTGTCTTACAGCATCACTTGTGGTGTATACTGTACAGTATTGGGGAGTATCATCATCACGGAAATGGGCGGACATGCCGGTTTTGTGATACTTTCATACTTATCCCTTGGTTGACAGCTGGAAACATGGAGGACAACGTTGTACGTTGTGGACGTCTAACGCTGACCCGACCCAGAAAAGCACAACCATGCCAAGATAACGCCTTTGCATGGCGGACGCAACTGACCCAAGCCTAAGGTATGTCATGTCATCTGCTGTGGCTAGAGTTCTAGGAAACGATCGGAGTTTATCGTCTACTGAGAAAGACAGAGTAAATAATCTTTGGTACTTTTGATTCTTGAATATATCCGATGCTACCCCAAGAGTGATGTAAGTAATAGAGTAAGTCTCTCTGTTCTAGCTTATGGTTATTGATTGTTCTAATCTAAGTCTCAGCTCTATGTATTCGCATCACCTTCCTTTCGATATAGTACTTGAGCCGGATGATCCACGAGAATCCTGATTATCAACGGCGAAAAACTGCCCGAACGTTATGTCCCAGACTCGCCATCTTGTTCAGCAGTATATCGCGCCGACGAATCACTTCCGCGTCCCTCATGATTTGGCTACCATGTAACTCGGAGATAGCTTCCGCTTGTGCAAGTTTGTATTTTTCTGCGATCTCGATTCTCTGCTTGATTCCATTGTAATCCAGCCCAGACGTGGCCAGGCAAGCAGAGAGGGAACTTAACCGGCTTGGACCAAAAGAGACCCCCGATCGGTTTATCGACTATCCTTTTCTCAACGAGCAAGCGCCAGGCAAGGGAATCGAGTTTTTCTTCTTCGTCTGTTGCTTTCCAGGTCTCATAATTAAATGAATACGCGTCGAAGGCTCTATTGGCAACACCCATGATCGTGGCGAGTTCATCGGCTTGGGCAAGCGCTTCGAGTCGGTATTTTAACATCTCGAAAATTCGGCCAAGCTCCTCGTCGCTGAACTTCTCTTTGTCATTGATCAGACGCATGAGTTTCCCATGGAGGGAAATGTTTGATGAATCGTTGTGTGGACCAGGGTTCGCACAGTGAAAATAAAATCGAGCGATGTACTTCAGTATGCTGCGTGTTCTGAGTGACCCGAAAAAACTAATGCCCGCTGCACCATGCCCGTCTGAGCCTGTAGGTTCCTAACCCCCTGTTGGCACAGAACGCAGGGACTTCCAGCGTGACTTCAATTGTGACAGCGGCATACCACTGCGACGTTTGAAGTGAAGCGCCCACTCACCACCTTGAGCAGAGAAGTGGATTTGTTGTCTATCAGCGGTATGATCAAGCCTTGTATACAAGTCGTTTATCGAGTTTGCAAAGGAGATATACGTCGGGTCCTGGCAAATTTCAACTATATCTTGCGGCTCCTCAATTGCGATACTGGTTTGTAAATTGCACTCGCAACCATACTTCCGCACGCCCGACCAAGGCTGGAGCTAAGTGGCCAAGATCTGCTCTGCGCCTGTGGTCCTGCTCCAGTTATTCCGGTCACATTGAGGTACTTGTGGCTCCATCACGTTTGGTTGAGCAATCCAGCCCCCGGAGAAACAAGATGTCATGAAGAACGTAATCGGGATGCCGGGATGAACAGCGCGTCTGACATCTTCTATTCGGAGGTTTGGTCTGTATCCTCCGAGAGCGACACCAAATGATTCCTCGTCTCCATGTCCAAAAATCAAGACAAGTAGGTGCTGATTTTCATTCTTGGCCAGGAGCGATTGTTCACGTAGAGTTGACAAGAAACGTTCTAAAAGATCTTTCCGTGGGATAACGCGTAAAGTACCACTTTGTTTGATCCTTGGCAGCATGTTCTTATCGAGTACAATTCTTCGCTCTCCTTTTGGGTCTCCATGCGCGTATTCTTCGTACTTCTGTACAAGGTATTCAGGATTTTCGCTGGTCATCCAGATCTGAGACGGTGCAGGCCCGTGCTGATGGGAAAAGAGGTAGTGAAACAGATAGAAATCTGAGAAGAACCAACCGTCCTCCGTTGGACTAGCTAGCTAGGCCTTGGTCATCGGTGATGCCACAAACTGCGACAAGGCGGGTTCTGGGGCAGATATCTGGTGGGCAGACTGTCACAAATGAGAGACCATTTAAGTCCTTTGTGGTTCCGGGGTTACTCCCAACGGAATAAGTGTCTGGAATATACTCTGGTGTAATGTTAGCCATTATAAAATAATCTTGCAGTTATATAAGAATAAGATATCTCGGAAGTCGACTGTGCGATTAGACCAAAGAGGAGAGCTCCTTAGAGGTCTGGTCCAGAGTCTTTATAAGATATTTCTTGATTCATCGTCAGTCCGCAACGGCGAGGGAATAGTGGATAGTGAATACTTATGTCCAACTCTTGTGGCTGCCTAGCGATTAGTACGGTGAATGGCTCTATGTTCCGTGGATTTTACAAGGTCCTAACATGGGTCTTCTCTCATGACACAAGTCTGGCCACCGTTAGTGTTCCACTGGTGTACTCCTGAGGGATAGATAAGTTGTGTACCTCAGCTAGCAGAATACTTAGTAAAGCAAAGTATTTCAGATAATTCCTAACTGTATATTAATCCCTGTCCAGATCTGCTTCCAGTCACACAGTTCGAATAAGCAAATAGCTAACCTAATCCTATATGCCTACCAAGTGTTACTTTTCTTTGTTATTTCAAGAGCGACGCCATATTTATATTTTTTGAATCCAGCAAGCTGAAATGGTGGTCTCAGTAGCAACCACTTTCGCAACTAGATATGAGACTCAAAAACCCTTCGAACCTGAGACCACATCATAATACAACAGTCTCCAACGACGCAAATCAGCTTCATTATCGCGTTGCGCGAATTCGAACCCATGAAAGAATGCCCTACAAGTAGAGACGTCTCCGATTCGGTGAGGTCACTCCGCACCCGCCCGCGCTTGTCCGAATCGGGTAGCAAAGTCTCGAGGTGCGCAGCTCCATCCTCTGCCGAGTCAGCGACCACGGCACAGATTCATTCCATCTACATCTTAACTTCATATTACTTTGTCTTTCTTACCTATATATCTGCTACTATAGATTGACTCACCTCACCGTCACCGAATACCAGTCCTTACCTACCGCTCGCCATCCCCAGTGCTGCAGCCATGGAAGTGGCCAGCGCTCCTCAATATCAAAACGATCCCAACGTCACTTCGAACGCAATGGATACTACAATGGACATTGACATGGACCTCGACTTAGGTCCACTACCTGAGCCGGAGGCCATTGAAACCGTGAGATACCAGCCGCGACTGCGCCCTTTCACGACCGCCATCTAACGCTTAACCACAGGAACAGGACCCAATGCAAGCGAGCGCTGTTGCAGAAGAAGGCACTGTGGATCACCTCGAAGAAGACGCGACGTACGAGAAAGTCCATGTTAGAGGTGTGGATGAGTTGGCTACAAGTGACATCAAGCAATTTGCGACGGAGCACTTCAACGTCGAGGAACCAAGTCGTATTGAGTGGATCGATGATACGTCGGCCAATATCGTCTACTCATCAGCGGAGGTTGGGTTACAAGCTCTAGCTGCACTTACTCAGGTCGGAGTAGAGGACGCGTCGGCGCTACCATATCTGCGATTGCGGAGTGCAAAGACACTGTCGAGCCATCCAGACTCGGTCCTGCAAGTGCGATCGGCCGTCAAGACAGACAAGAAAAAGCCACGAGCACACGAAGCGAGTCGATTCTATCTGATGCACCCTGAGCATGATCCTCGGGAACGGTTGCGCAGAGAATTCTCAGAGAGAGGGCGCCACGGTGGAAGGGACGACAGCGAAGGTGACTACACACGGCGGCGATTCGATGATCGAGAACATCGTCGCCGAAGAGACCGGGGTGAAGAAGAAGGATTTAGTGCTGGCATGTATGATGATGAGCCCTCAGATGCAGACAGGGGTCGCAATCGGTCTCGTCGTGGCAAGCGGGCCGAATTGTTCCCAGACCGCGATGATGAGTCTGGCCGTCTCCGTGGTCGCAGTGCTTCTCCAGGCCGTGACTTGCTAGATGAGGATAGCAGAGATGATGGAGACCGTCGCAGACGGTTCCGTGAGCGATCGCCTCATGTGCCTCGACGGAACGAAGGCAGAGAGCTATTCCCATCTAACGGAAGTGACTCAAACTCACGAGAGCTCTTCCCCAACAAGACGGCTTCTACCTATCTGAAGAAAGAGTTGTTCCCGACTAAAACTGCCAGTAACCATCGACGATCGGATGCATTTGATGCAGCAGACGAGACGGCAGAGTCCTTGGCGAAGCGAATCACCGTGCCGCTCGTCGACGGAGCTCACGATCAGGATACTTCGCGCCGGAATGCTAATGTCGAGCTCTTCCCTCAGTCTGGAGGGAATGGTGTCAACATTCGCGGCGCAGCCGCCCAGGATTCGGGACTGTCTATCCGTGGCGCGGCGAACGGCTTGTCCATCAAGGGTCGAGGAGCCTCAGTCCGGGAGTTGTTCCCATCGAAGTATGGAAACAATGCCGGAAAGGAGCTGTTTTCTGACAAGCTGGAAGGAAGAGGAGGCCGGCGTCGCAAGGCGGAGGATATGTTCTCCTGAAGAGCATGGTCGATGGTTGCATATTGCATATATCAGTATCATGACATGCTGGTTAAGAGACGTCTGCTGCTAAAGCATCTTACAAAGTCATAGGAGGAGTTCCGGGATTTGGTTCATGATATTATTTCACGTTTTGAAGCTACAGTGCGGGTGGAAAAATTACTTTAAAAACCCCATAACGACTCTGCGTTTAATAGATTCCCAAATATGATAAATGATGATTTCCGCATCAAGTAACTCTCTAATTAGACCCCGTAGCTCAAGAATGAAAGGATCTTTGTAGCTCGTGATAAATCTACTCTGCCTTGGACTTTGTTCGGCCCCGCGATTGCACACGCGGGGATATCAGTAATCACCATCCAATCAGCACATGCGGCAACTTCCCTCCGCCATCTATCAAGCAAAAACACCTTTTCTTTCCTCAATAATACAGGAAGGGCAATACAATCTTGGGCCCTGCCAGAAGAAGAAAAGTAATATGGCATCAAACACATCAGACCCAACGCAGTTACCACTCGCAAGCATTTTGGTGGCGCGTTTTCTGCGCTCCAACAATTACACGGAGACACTCGACGCTTTCATCCGCGAGGCAGGCCTTCCGCGTAACGTGGGACAGGTAAATAGCAAGACAGAAGGAGTAGATGGATGGACGATCGAGAGTGTTATTGAGGAGAAGAAGGCCTTTGACCAAACGGTGAACTTTGAGAGGTATGGAGATGAGGATGCACGGGAGAAGAGGGACCGGTGGAGTAGCCCAGGTGAGTGATCTTGGATATTTCCAAGCTTTTCTTTAGGTTTACCTATTACTTGATGGTGTTTATGTCGTAATATATGTAAATGGTGTCTTCTTCTCATTCTGGCATTTTCAAAGGCCGGGTCTGTGTTTTCAATGTTATGTGTTTAGCTTTTACCTCTTGTGGCTTGCCGATCATGAACTGTGACTGGCGAAGCTCTGCAGAGCATTCTAGCTGTATTCAGCTTTCTTATTCTTATTCTATTCATTTTTACTGACAACAATGGAATAAAAGCACCGTCGAAACCGGCTACGATACACACACCGAGTTCTTCCAATTTGCTCTCCGTGTCCGTACAGCCTTGGGAGCGCCAATCTGGAGGAGAGGCAGGGACAGATGCAGCTTTAAAATCGACCTATATCATTGCTACAGGAGCCGACAGACGACTGAACTTGTTTAAGACTTCTCCGGACCATGAGGCTGCCGCGTCATTCTCAGGACTGACTGATTCGCCCATTCTCTCGCATGTTACTATCCGTGGCGGAACCTATCAGCTGGCCACGAGCATGTCTGGACAGCTGCTCCTGCTTCGAGACTCCGAGGTCCTGCATCGACGAAAAGACCACACGAAGTATGTTGTCCAGGTTACTGCTCATGAGCAACCAGACTCGAATTCGGTATGGGTCGCGACAGCTGGCTGGGATGGTAGAATCTTGATATATTCTTTGGACCTTGAGCATGACGCAGGAAACCCTGCTGCTCCACTGACAATCGGAGAGCCGCGAGCAAGAATTCAGCTGCCAACGAACCCGGAATCGATTCTCTTTATCAGACATACAGAGACTGGGGAATTAATTCTTCTCGCCTCGAGAAGGGATTCTACTTATCTCTACTACTACGAAGTTTCCTCAGAGCCGTCCTCGACAGCTGGGGAGGAAAGCAATAAGCCATATGAGCCCCGTCTTCTGGGAAAGCAGAACTTGGCCCCGCACTCAAATGCCTGGGTTGCCTTCTCGCCGTCTTATCTTGCTCTAAGTCCTCATGATCCAGGGTCGCTGGCAGTCGCTACATCGACGCTACCGCATATGAAGGTTATGATCGTACGACTTCTATTCCCATCTCCAGATGGTAGCTCTACCGGTGACCCCTCTGAAGCCACTCCCGCGGAGCCAGAGACGCAAGCCACGCAAGCTATGGCGGCACTGGCGCTGCAAAACCGTGAAGATGCCGCCATTATGATACAGGCGAACACCTTAGCTCCCCAGACAGCGTACTCGACGCCGCAGGTTGTCTGGAGACCCGATGGATCTGGACTTTGGGTAAATGGGGATGATGGCGTCATTAGAGGTATTGAAGCGAAGACGGGGAAGATCGTGGCGCAGTTGAAGGACGGGCATGAAGTTGGAAGCAAGATCCGGAGTATCTGGGCTGGATGGGTGGACGTTGATGGAAAAGAAGAGAAAGAGGAATGGGTAGTTAGTGGCGGTTTTGATAAGAGGCTGATTGTCTGGAAGGTATGATAATAAGTATGCCCTGGAGGAGAAATGTTTCAAGAGTATGTATTATTGAATATAGAATTTCATTTTGAGATAATTGAAGAAGAAAGTGGATCAACTCAAGACTCTACGAGAACTACATATCTGCCCACCTACGAGGGGTATAAAAAGCAAAACAATGATTCAGTGAAAAGGGATGTAGCCCTCCGTCCATGCACCCTTTCGCCATGGAAAAGCAAGAGAAAAAGGTGTTTGGTAATAGGAGGGCTTGGGATTCTGATCTCGGCACGAAGATAATTATCCTTCAGCTGTCGCGTGTGGGAAATCACACGACGCTGTACACACAAATGCCTACTCGTAATGACTCACGAGTGATGGAAACGGAGAGTTGGTGAAGACAAGGGGTTTAGGGATCTAGGCAGATAGCGCAGCTTGGTACCTTGGAAGTCCAACGAGATCCTAGTAAGACGAAAAGCGGAAGTATGGACGGTTGCAATGACGTGGGAGAAAAGAATCCGACTTCGTGAGATTCGAACCTATACCTGACTGTAGAGGAAAAAGTGAAGTATGGTAACGCTTCTTTTTAGGCTACCTTTCAAGATGACGCCGCTGGTAACGAAGAAGGCTCGATGGAAACCTTTTTCTTTTTCTTTTCTTTTATCCATTCGATCCGTCGCGCATAAGGAAAAACATCAGTCAGGCCATGTCCGTCTCAGGAGCGTCCTTTCTCCCTTGCAGCCAGCAGAACTTTGCCCTCTATTTCGACATGACACATCATCGCGCGTTTTTCAAGTTGACCGCCTCCGGTGTTGGCTGCGTTATGCTTATGCGACCTCGCGCTTACCCTCCTTGCGCTCCTTCTGTGCGGTTGTTAGTTGTGATCCGTTCCCAGGGCCATGAGCGATCCAGGCATCCGAATGGAAGCGGCGGGTTCTATCATGCACATACCAGAGCCTTCATGGTGCCGTGCAGAGCATGTCTGTGGTTGCGGCGGAACTTGGGGTCGGTACCCTTCAGGGAGGGGTAACGGAAGGTCTTAGGCTTCTTGATGCTGTATGAAGTAGATGAAGGATCAGCAACTTGTCGTCTTCTTATCTTGATGACCGTCCCATTCGACCGGCGGACCGCATCGTTATCGAAACGTCGTGCCAATATCGATTCTCATGTCCGCCGACAAAAATATTGCGGTCTTAAGGGAAGACAAATAACGTACCCGTTTCTGTGAGCCTTCTTGGACTGGTTGTGCTGAGACGAGTTCTTGGACTCTGCGAGCAGGGTATGCGTTAGTAAAGTCCCAGAGGCATTAAATTGCAGCTTTGATATATTCCGAATCCACTGGGGTCACGTACTGGCCATCTTGACGGATGTGTCGCAACGAAGAGGGTTGACGTTGAACTGGTGATGTCTGTCGTTGAACTTGGATCAAGCAAAAGCCCAAAGTCCCCCCAGAGGCCCTCGGCTAGGGCTCGCGATGCGATTTGTGTGGGATCTCGCTTACGGATTAGCGCCGGCTGCGGACAACCTCAACGGTTCACCTTTGCCATAGCATCATAGTCCAAGCAATTCCACAGCTGTTCAAGTTCAGCAGGCTCTATCTTTGACTATTATTGAATGGATAATAAAATAACTATACAGCGATAATACGCTGGGATATAATCGTTCAGCTCCTACCATAATCCTATCCCATGTCCGCAAGGTTAATAGTTACAGACATGCAAGATGAGTGACGAACTCAGCCATGTGTTTGCAGCTCCAGTTGGTTCTTAATAGCTAAAAGGACATTGCCTAAATCATCATCTGCTTGAACCATATTTCTTGTCCTTCGTGGACAAGGGCTGATCAAGAGAATATATGATTACATGTTCTACTATAATCACGTGATACAACCGGTCTTCGGAGTTTCGGAAGTAGAGTATATCCTCTTTGATGACTCCTCCAAGGCCATATAAGCAGACCCGGTTGAACGGCGGTCTCTCTATTGGAAATGTTGCTATGAGGGGGTCTATAAACTATCATGAAATGTGGTTACTGCACAGTTCCTGGTAGACAATAGTCATCCGAACATATCCAGCTAGATGCTGTCACGGATGAGCGGATCCTGGGAATTTACCTGAACGCCAATGTTCATCATCTGGTGGCCTCTGCACAATTGTAGCTGCAAAGAAACATACATGTAGGCAAAAGAAGACAAAGTAATTATCTTTCAACGTTCCAAAATGCTCTCTCAGAGTAGCATTGTTGCTATCTGATATGACGCTGAGCCTTTCACGGCTAACAATCCCTCACGTGATGCCAAGCGAAACCTCCGACCGGCGTGGAAACTGCGGCATCCGACTTCGACCTTTGCAACTCAACCCAGCCTCTGAGGGACATCAATCACCATCTTCCTCTGTCTCCCAATTGCACCATGAGCTCTCTTCGGTTCGCCCGGGCTGCTCTCAGAGCTCGCCCTGCCGCTTTCCGCGTCCCTATCCAGCGCCGTGGTTACGCTGAAGCCGTTTCCGACAAGATCAAGCTCTCCCTGGCTCTTCCTCACCAGGTACGGCGTTGGAATCCATTGATGTTTATCAGACCCTGAATGAGATCGAGACTAACCCCACTGTGTGATATAGAGCATCTTCAAGTCCACCGATGTGTACGTTATCGCGTCCAATCCAGCCGTTTGACCGCGCCGCGCAACGCCTTGTTTTCAACGTACTGACGAGTCTTGGATCAACAGTGTCCAGGTTAACATTCCCGCCGCATCCGGAGAGATGGGTGTTCTCGCCAACCACGTCCCCTCCATTGAGCAGCTGAAGCCCGGTCTCGTTGAGGTCGTTGAGGAGACCGGCAAGAGCAAGCAGTTCTTCCGTACGTGACCCAGGACGTTCAACAGGAAACGGCTTTTGCGGAGTCGTCATTCCAGACGTGGCTCTGAGTCAACGAAGCTGGTACTGACTGGAATATCGGTATATAGTGTCCGGAGGATTTGCTGTCGTCCAGCCCGACTCCCAGCTGAGCATTAACGCTGTCGAGGGTTACCCCCTGGAGGACTTCAGCGCTGACGTGAGTATCACCACGTTAAACCCCACAATGGCAGGATACTTATCGGAACTTCTTTCAATATAGGCTGTCAGGAACCAGATTGCCGAGGCCCAGAAGATTGTCAACGGTGGTGGCAGTGAGCAGGACATTGCCGAGGCTAAGATTGAGCTGGAGGTATGTAAAAGTCACACCTGAAATATGCGTACATGGTGGAACGGGAGCTAACCTCATGACTTAGGTCCTCGAGAGCCTGCAGGCTGTCCTGAAATAGATTATCCTGATGTAAATATCCACTTGCGCTAGCAGTTGCAATCTTGAACGTGTAGAACTATCACTATGCCTGAAAGATCATCTTCTGCATAATTCATTTATATTTCCTCCCTGAGTGATTGGTATTGTTAAGTGCTCATTGATCGCGGCTTCCTACGGTTGGCACACTGCCATTATGCGGGTCCGCTTAGTCGTCAACGTTGCGTCCCACGATATTAATGTTTTCCAATATTCTGTTTCTGTCTCTTTCTGCTTTGTTTGTTTTCTGTTGCTGACATGAATCACACATGGTCACCAACTCTTCCTGATATCCTCTGACAAAAAGGATTCACCTCTTGGACTAAATCTCAAGGTATCTAGTGCATATGCATCCCGGCATGTGTCCAGGCAAATCTTAAGCCAGATATAGGGGATGTCGATTACACCTGAACGCCCTGTGCAGGCTAGGCTCAAACGCGGCCTTTGCGTCATTGACGAAACCGCAGCAGTCATGTCTTTCCAACCAGAAAACCAGGGTACACAATCAATGCAGCCCTTGAGACACGAGAACCAATCTCCTGGAAGTGACCTGGAAACTTCGCGTCGAAACGAAGTCGCTGACAATGAAACGAACGATGCAAACGCTGAAAGGTTGTCGCCGACGGATCGAGGAGTTCCAGGATCTTACAGCCTCATGCATCCTCACTACGGGCACAATAGCAGAAACACTGGACCAGAGCTGGAACCCACAGCTGCGGATAAACTGGCCGATCCACTGCCTACATACCCCAGACGGAGCTGTGGACGTCCGCAATATCCCGTTCATCCAGCTACTCCAAGGAAGTATCGCCTAAATCCTTTGATCACCACGGATCACGAACATGAAAGCCCTGCTCCGATCTCACTCGGCGCCAACGATAATGTTCATCAAGAAGTCCGTGAAATTGCCGCAGACGACACGGACTCTTCCTGGGGAAGTCCGGCTCTTTCTCCCATTAGAACCCCATACACTTATAAGTGGGATGATAGTCTGCCGGGAGCCAGGCTGGACTTCACTGATGCAGGGGCATCAAGGAGAATAGTCAGGAGGTGGAGCGTATCCGGCCCTCCTGCGGGCATACAAGAGGAACGTCGCTCGTATCCTCCGGTCGAACTGAAAGATGGCAAGCCCGGAATCATTAAACCAATTGCCCCCTCAGACTTGGCTCTCCCATTCGACCTCAACGACGAAGAGTCCGTCCATCGATACGTTTCGATGATCACCTCTCGCAACCGTCTATCTCGCTTCTCGAACATCCTCATAAACGTAAACCGCCAGAACCGTGAGAATACCATGAATAAAAGCGCCGCGGAAGATGCCAGGGTCGGTGCTGCTTTACAATTAGCTATTGTCAAATACAAGCACAACTCTCCGATCTGGCGGTCCGCATCTTCTACCGCGCGCTGGCTACAGATCATATGCACACTTACCCCCGTTGATCGGGCAAAACGTCGGTCTGGTAACGATCTGTTGAACAAAATTCAGCCACCAGATGATGGCCTTCTGTGTTTCTTCAATCTAGCCATTCATCCATCTATCGTGCAAACCGCCATTTTCCTTACCGCTCTCTTCGAACTCGTCTTAAGTACGGGCGTTTTCTCTGGCTTAGACGACCTGATTCAGCCATACGTTGCGAAGGTTTTTCATTTGCTGTTGTGGATTTGCGGAATCTTGAGACTCAATCGCCTTGTTCACATCGATATTTCATTCAACAGGTAGAAGTACAGAGACGTGGCGATCTATTCGATTCGGTGTCATCTTTGCGCCAGACCTAACAGTCACGGCTCTTCAACGGATCTACTGGTGGTAACTCGTGTTTCGAGAGTCTTCTTTTCTCTGTCTTTTCTATCCAGAATGATACTTGCACAACTATTCTTATTTTAGAGTTATAGCTCTCGGTAATACAAATCATTTCCATCAAGATTAGTTGTTCTCATTAACTCGGAAGCATATAATACATTCTCTAGGGAAACGCAAAGGAGACCAACTTCAATTCCCTCATACCAACAAGCAGGGTAAGATCGTTTAATTTGACTAGGTAGATGGGATGCCAGATATTGCTGCCCCAGCATGAAACCAAAAGAAGAAAGGGGAAAGGACATCACATTTCATAACAAGACGAGGCGAGGCAGGGCATAAACGGACATATACAAAACCCACATGAAGAGAAAAGGACATGTGTAGACATAGCAGTGACGTATCGACATAAAGGGGGGAAATAAATCCAAAGAAAAAGCAACCAAGAAAGCTAGATGGGAATAGGAATAAAAAACGCCAATTACACGAAGGATGATTATGCACCCATAATTTAACCTGTGTTCCGCCCGATCCATTCATTGTAAATTTTGGGTGATCTCACCCGTCGTTAGGCAAAAGTAGATGAGTGCTAGTGTTGTAATCCTGTAAAGAGATGGCGGGAAGGGTGAGATGAGGTGCGTTGGAGAGCATGATGTAAATAGAGGATGTTTGCGACTGGTTGAGACTTTTCTTCGCAGTGGAGAGAGACCACGAAAGGGAAAGAGAAAATAATCGCATAGGGCGACGAAGATATGGTCATGGAGGTGGGATAAGGCAGAGATTAGGTGAACTCGACGCTGTGCTGCCTTGCTTGTCGCGCTTGAGCTCTCTCTGCCCTTCTCCTTCTTCGATTGCTAGCGTAGTCACCGCTAGCTTCTGTACCAGTCCACGTTCCAGGGGAGGTTATACTCCCAGCGCCGTACGGTAAACTGGATGGAGGGATTGGTGGCACTGGGATGTCACTGGGATGAACGGGAGGGGGAACTGTTGATGGCGGGATGCTAGTACTTGGTGCAGGATGGGCAGTGGATGCGCCACCACCAGCAGAAGCAGCAGCTTCTTGCTCCCTTCGAATCTCCTCTGCCTGTTGACGCTCTATTTCCTCAACTCGACGCCATCTATCAGAACCTCCTTCGTTCCCGGACAGAGAACTGACACTACCATGACGGCGACGAGAACCTCTTCGCTCTCGATCCCTGCGCCTTGCTTCGCGACTAGCAGCAGCTTCTTCTTCCGTCAGTCTCCTAAGGGTAACATGTCGTCCATCGTTATGCATCTTCACTTTGACAGATACTGGTGGCGACGCCACATCTTCACGTCGCCTTCTGCTGGTGCTGCGACGACGACGAGGACGATGGCTGGACGCTAATGCGGACGCAGCACCGGCAAGCTCAGCCTCTGTCTCACTGCCAATAGTATGATCGTGATAATCGTGATGATCGCCATATGAAACCGGGGTTTCCCCATGCGTGGGTGGCACAGGAGGAATATCGGAGAGTGGTTGGTCCACGCCCCCGGAGATGACAGGGTCGCCAGAGAGGGCCGACTCTCCTTGAAGATGGCTGTGAGTTGGACGAGTAACATCAGTGGAAGTGACTTCCGTAGGAGTATAGTAGGAGCTATCTCTCCTATTCCTCCGTGGGAAGAAGCCATCTCCGGTAAACCTCCTTTTACTATTTGCTCGCGCCAATCTTTCCTCCTCAACATCATGGCGACGAACCTCGTCCACTCTTCTCTGCTCCTCTTTTTCCTTTCGGCTCTTGAAGAGATTTCTGACACCCGCAAAGATACCCGCTCCAAGGATTGCATCACGGATTCCATGGCCCCCTTTGTCCCCTCTATCGTCATAGTCCGTATAGTAATCACTGCTGTAGTCCATGGACCCCTGGCTGGGAGGCCTGCTTGGCGGTCTGTCCCTGAGAGGTCTGTGGCTTGGCGGTGGCCTCCCTTCTTCAACGCGACTAAGGCTATCTCCAGTCACGTCGGTGATATCGTCGCTCCTGGCATGGGCAGGTCGGTACCTTCCAGACTCCGTGTCGCTTTCGCGGTCTCGTCTTTTGTCGAAGTAGCGTTTGGCGAGACCAGCGCCGCCGACAAGGGCACCCAGCTCGAGTAGTCTCTTTCCCCACCCTCCACGACGAGGTTCATCAGAGTACTTCTCGTCAATGTATGAGGTTTGTGAATCGTCGTAGACGCGAGTTCTGCTTCTGCTGCGATCGCGGCGACGGAAAAGTGCAGCTAACCCAGCCCCTGCAGCTCCTACAGCAGCGGCACGACCGAGGTTGCTATGATGTCTGTCTTCAACGACAGACGGGCCTGAAGCGTAGCTGCCACGGCTGTCATAGTCACTCTCAAAACGGCGTTCTTCTGGATCGTAAAGATAGGATAAGATGAACCACACTGCCAAAAGGAGAAAACCAGCAATCGCATACAAAATAAAGAGCGATTCGGGAGATCCGTATAGCGTCAGACCCAGTGGTATTTGAACAATTCCTAAGATTGTCAAGGCACGGCCCAACCATCGGTGCAACTACAATCAGTTAGCTCGTTCTGTTCAGGAGCCATTGAATCGGCTGCTTTACCATGATTTTAAGCGGGACATGGAATTTCCGCGCACCCTTCTCCGTTTTATGGATG
This sequence comes from Paecilomyces formosus, assembly GCA_029606185.1. Taxonomy (NCBI): domain Eukaryota; kingdom Fungi; phylum Ascomycota; class Eurotiomycetes; order Eurotiales; family Thermoascaceae; genus Paecilomyces; species Paecilomyces formosus. The sequence continues at coordinate 1,040,556 of JAPVCB010000036.1, forward strand.
ACCCAACCCCAGAGGACTTGGGTGATGACCATAACATAAATGGCCAATCCGATTCCATGATGGGGGTTTGTCAAGCTCCGTTGCGGACCGACAGCGAACCATCCCAGGACGAAGACGACCGTGGTGAGAAGTAATGTCAATACCTGACACCAGACATGCAGCTTATAAGCCCAGAATGGATTAAATTGTGTGTAATAGCGCATAAGGAGGACCGAAATGGGCACCAGCCCTAAAAATACGATAGCTGCTATGACGCCGTGCGCTATGATCATAGGACGGTATCCGGCCATCTCCCTAAAACGATTGCCCATTCCTAAAATATGTCAGCCCCACATAAAGAACAGTACAGTATTCTTGCAGCAAATTCGTCGTACCATTATATCGCATTGTATCAAAATTGAGGCCCATCAAATTGGGCAAAAGGAAGGTGTTGCGCTGCGTATCCCATGTCCCATCCCCGACATACATCGTGTTGGACGAGTACGTACTACTCCCCGGAGGGGTGAGATCTGGATTGGGCGACATTTCCGTAATCAGCACCGCTCTCTCTCAGCGTCTTTTCGTCGATACTCCGCTCAATGGATGCTTCCGAGACGTTGGAATGTCGGCTTTAGCGGAGGGAATCTCTGAAGATCCCCACTCCGTGGAATGCACCATGCGACAGCGAAAGGCGAGGCGCTTCTCCTGCAGAGCTTGTAAGATACTTGAGGCCGAATTGATGATAGTCACGATGATCGTGGAGATTGAGTCTCTCGTAGGGCGATAGCTGTTATCGTCCGCTACGGCGGTGAGACAGGAAAGCGGGGAAGCTGGTACAAGGAATGTGGATGCGTACGAAGAGCAATTTGAAGTCCAAGCACGACGTCGCCAAATATACCAAACGGGTGATATTTCTTGAGAACAACAGAGAGACCAGGCGAAAGAGCAGAGGAAGACAAGGATAACAGGACTTGTTTTCCGACTTGCCCTGGCAGCAGACGGTCGAGCCCAAAGACACGCTCAGCTGAAGAGGCTGGGAGGTCAACGTTTTTCCATTTGCGGTTTAGCGCGACAACTCATAACCAGGACAACCAGCCGCTTATGTCATCAATGGCCTTGTTCCTGAGGCCGAAACTGCCCCACCGCCTGCCGCACTAAGCCTATAAGGACCCACCAATTAGCATACTCTAAACAGCTAGACTGGTTATCTAATCAATCAGCTATCGGAGCTCACGCGGACACCGCAAGTGCTCGTGCAGAGGGCTTATCTCGACCGATCATGTTCTCCCTGAGAGCCAACTTCCCCTAGGCCATGTCCTCCTTTGGACTTCCCATTCACTCGAAACCATATGTCTTCAGTTCTCGCTCTGTCACATCGTAATGTCGCAGACTGAGATCTTCGTCAGGGCCCTCTCGCGGTAAGCTAACCTGGACTCTCGATGATAGCGATAGGTAGCTAACTGAAACATACTCAGGCTTCTAGGATGGATATAGTATGAGACAAATAATCGGTGTCCCTGATAGTAGTAGCTGACCATGTCTTCCAAGTACGATCTGCTGGTCAGCATCATTCTATCCACAACCGATTCACAACATCCAACGCCGCTCGACTATCGGACTTTCCATCGACTTTCCCTCCGTTAATGTCCTCGGATTTGTGTGTTACATGGTATATACGGCGGCGTTCCTTTACTCTCCCGTGGTTCGCGACCAGTATGCGGCTCGTAACCCGGTATCACCAGAACCTACCGTGCGTTTCAACGACTTTGCTTTTGCACTCCACGCTGTGGCCCTGAGCGCTATATATTACAGCCAATTTTGGCCTTGGATATGGGGTTTCAAAGTGTCTCGCTATCAGAGAATTAGCAGGCCTGTCGCTGGTATATTCTGGGGCTCTTTGGTAGCTATCGTGATCGTGGTCTGCATCGTAGGTTCTAAGAGCCCCGATGGCGGCTACGATCCCTCATCGTGGGCGTGGATTGATGTTGTAAGTCGAAGCGGTTTGACATTGTTTCATATATATCCACAGTCATACTGATATGTCTAGATCTACACAATGTCTTATGTGAAGCTCGTCATCACTGTCGTGAAATATATCCCCCAGGCATGGGTCAACTACAAGCGGAAATCCACCGTTGGTTGGAGCATTTCCACAATCCTCTTTGATATAACTGGTGGAGTCCTTTCTCTCCTCCAACTGATCATCGACTCGAGCTTCCAGAACGACTGGAGTGGTATCACAGGCAACCCAGCCAAGTTTCTACTGGGCAATGTTACTATCTTCTTTGATCTGATCTTCATCGTGCAACACTATATACTGTATCGTGAGGCGCGTGAGAAGAAAGAGGACACTCATGCATCCACATTACAGACACCTTTGTTGTCTGCAGCTGGAGAACTGCCGAGGTAGGCGACGGATTATCGACCTGATAACCACATAACCGCCACTTCTGATTCCCACGAAAGAAGAGAATAGACAGCGGATAGACTGTATCGTTTCTCTGTCATGGGACGGCTCGAGCTGGACGAAGCTCCGGGAGAGCAGCGATTAGTTGATAGCCCTCCCTACAATTGACTTTCCCTTCTAGCCCTGAGACAGCGTCTCGATTTTGGACTTTGAGGACAACTGGACAAAACTTCTCCAAAAGAGATTCTAGACTACCTTCGCTACATCAGAATACATTCTTAATGGTCTTATCGCTTCAGCGTAATCTGTAAGCCCCAATTAATAATTCCGACTAACTAATAATAAAAGATACCATCTTCTTCCATCTTCCCGCTGTCCTGCAGTCCCTTCAACGTCTCTTTTATCCTCTCCACCATCGCCTCCCCATAACGGGGCCCCAATGGCGGTGTCGGTTTTGACAAATCGGGCCTTAACCAGGGGACAGGTCTAATGCCCTGCGCTGCGTCGCGCATGATCTTAGTATCCTGATCATTGTATCCGCCGCCCAAGATGATGGCCTGGACTCCGCGGGAATAGTCCCTAGATGCTAAGTCGCTATCCGAAGATACGTTCGTCTCGCCTCTTAGCAGGGCGGGGATCTGCACTGCGCCGGATTCAGGTGTCATAACGAACTGGATTACTATATTCAGACTGAGTGTTTAGTGACTCTATATGTTTACACAAATGACAATATATGAGGAAAATAGGGTTAGAACAATGGAACAACCTTCATATTCGGGCTTTAGACTTTTGATGGCGACACTGCCAATCCTTTCAGTCTTTCCGCAGAGAATCACGGGAATCCGGGAAGCCATGGTGATAGATGATAGAAAGTCGTGCTAATACGAAATATGAGACAATGAGTATATTATCTTATTTAGACTGGTTGTTCAGAAGGATATAGATACTGAGACTCGGTTCGTGGGACACCGCTTGGTGGGGTAGGTTCGTTATGTAGGTTGTTGAGATGAATAAGCTCCCGTGCTAACTATTAAAGTTGTCTCTCTCCTGTCTGGCCTATCCGATACGCTGATTGGTTATGACTGTATATATCTAGACGGACATCTCTAAATAAGAATGGTATTAGACGTGACAAACTACACAGTAGTAGTTTTATTTACCTAGAGCTAGAAGATCTATATATCAAGCAGTGAATAGGTGCAAGATGCTTCAGGTTATGTGTTCTTGGCGGAGCCCCCAATTTCTTAAGAGTAATAATATACTTCATTCAACGGTTATATAAAACGGATCCTTCGAGATATTTTTGCAACTGTTAGCCTCACAAGGTGCCCCGGTTACACAACGCCCTACTTTCTTGCATGTCTCGCGGGGAAAGGCTGTGCTCGCGTTCATGCTTGCATGAGGACATGAGAACTTTGGCACTGCGTATAACTGAATACTGCATTATATACAAAGCGGAGCAGTTTGCAGATCCTCACGGAGTGGAGTGCCGGATATGCAGATACTGATCTGCCTTTTGATTCTAGGCGATAGATGCGATGTGTTATGCAAAGTGCCGATCTAAGGATAGAACATTCGAACTACATCTTGATGAATTGATCTGGATGATTGAGAAGAAGCTCCACGCTCTCACTCATGGTGAGTCGATCTGATGGAGAAGCATGCCATATTTATTCGAGACACCGCTATTTCTGGCCCAGCAAAGCCACCACCAACCTGAGGAAGCAACATCGCAGTGTAACTCCCGCGCCGGAACAAACTCGGCCCGGGAGACGGATCTTGCGGGGAGTGGGCCATAGCGCCCTGGGCACATGATGATTGGCAACCGGGAGCCCTTCCCCAAACATCACAAGTGACTATGGGAGGCCTGATAACATCGCTCGATACGGTGTACAAACACCTCTGCAGACCTTGCTGTAAAGGGCATGCAGTATGCTAGACGCGATATTCGACGTTTCTCTACCGACTCAGTCGCTCATCTCCGTATCTCGATGATCTAACCCCCCAGCTAGGGATCACTTCCCCGTGCCATGACGGCATTAGATGCTTTGAGGTCAGATATTGTGACGCACAATGTGGCAGTGACATGTTCTTCTATATGCATGGGCTGAATGTTACTTCGGGGTATTGATAACGATGCTTCTGGATGGCACGCAGGTCGAGGTAAGTTCATCGGTCAACTTCGCATCCCTTACTTGACCAAGTTAGAAGCTTATGATTCAAGCTTGTGCCTGCATTATGCCCTGGACACCTTTCCGTAGGGCTGAGTCCTTCCATATTTGACAAGGTGGGAGCACCTAATGCTCTTCGTAGGTTGTCTGTTGGATTTCAGCTGACATCCATTCGAACCCTGAAGTCGTCAGCCGGCAGCAACCATACGCTGGTTTGCCGGTTCAAGAACTCTGGAGCCACCAGTCATATATCTGGATAGCCGGAGGGAGACATTTAGTTATCTCATTCGACGAGGTGAAACTCGTGCGGCAGATGGGTGCCTCCTTTGCTCTTGAGAATGCTCTCGAGGATGTTTCAGCTCGGGATCCGTTCTAACTGCAGTGCGTCTGGATAGCCAATCGAAGGACATTGACTCACATCGCTATTGCAAAGCCAGCCAATTCACGAGAATGCTAACGGCTCGGGACCATGCTCTGTTTATGCATACCCGCCTGTTGGGGCCTTGGTGGCAACCTGATGTTGCAAACTGGGTGATAAACCTAGGTCAAGACCAGCTTCACAGATCTTCAACGGCGTCTCCGAACGGAAACCCTTTCCAATGTATCTGCTATGTCTGTCATTTCCATGTTTGGAATATGTGAACACAGGCTTCAGAATGTGGCTTGATTGTTTAATGATCACCAGCTTATCTCGACCATATGAGCCGTGTTCTTTAGCTGTACGTTTGATATGCAGCGAGCAAGACAGCCATCCAAATATACGAATATACGAATATACGATCCTGCAGATCACGTACACTTCTAATTGTATGAATACCACAGCCATATCTCTGAGGACACCCATAGTAGTTGAACCCAACGGTCGTTACCTTTTGCGTCTTCTTCTATTCCCGACCTAGGACATGTTATGAAGTACGATATAGAAGTTTATTCCATTAAACAGGGTAGAATGTCTTGCAGAAACAACTGCAGCTAGCAAAGCATCGGTAGCGATGGCTGAAGATCAGTAAACTCTATCTCCGAGCCCGGAGACCCCATGAAACGGTCGTAACAGTTGTCAGCCCGAAATTATCAGACACAGCCGCATCTAACAATGGCAACGGGGCCCGACTCTAATTCGGAATTCGAGAAATCCAAATTCGACAACGGTCTAAGCCTTACGGGTACCCCTGCACCTGCGGATCCTATCATTTGTTGGGCGCAGCCCCCATGTTCTTCGCGGTCGAGCCGGACTTGGACACACCATGTCTTGCAACTGTCCTCGACTATATTATAGCAAGAGTTCCATGCACAACTTCTTCCATAACAATCCAAGCCTTTCATGTATTTGATGCCTTCCTCAACGTCTCCATTTGTATATGAGTCTACCACACGAACAATACTTACAAAGGATCACCCCTCCGGTCTCCCTCTACTGTACCTCAACATCTGGACTATTTTAGTACCTGTCAATGCCAATGTCATATTCAGCTGAGGCTGCACGCTCCAACATGGCTGGTTTTCGCTCTTATGACTCCGAAATGGCTTTTCCTGTCGCCTACGATGATTCTCAAATATTCTTCTATCCCGAGCCATCCTACACATTCATGGCAGCCTCTCCACCTATTGACCCCTCGATCAGAAGCAGCCAGGCTCTCCCCGAGAGCGGCAGTAACTACACATTAGTCCCGCCGGAGCTATACACAGACAATTCCATGATGACTGCCTATCCATCACCAACACCCACATCATTCCAGAGCTGCCCCATGGATATACCACAAATGAACTCGCAGCCTTCCTCATCCATGAGCACTGTGGGGTCTCCCTTCGACGCAGAAAGCTCTCAATACACATCCGGATCATCAACTACTGGATCTCCAACACCGGGTTTCAACAACCACAACCATAACAACAATACCTACAACAACAATCCAAACCTCACGAAATACGGGATCAAAAACCCCGACGGAACCTGGCGCTGCGCATATCCAGGCTGCGCATCGCGCGCCGTGTTTACACGCGGCTGTGATCTCCGGAAACATTTCAACCGGCACAGCAAGCATCTGTTCTGTCGCTACGAGGGCTGTCCCCAGGCTACGGAGGGCGGTTTCTCGAGCAACAAGGATAGGACGAGACATGAAGCAAAACATAATCCGGGGATACTGTGTGAGTGGGATGGGTGCAGTCGGGTTTTTAGTCGGGTTGACAACATGAAGGATCATGTGAGGCGGATTCATAAGAAACGACGGACATGATTGAAGCAATCCTGAGAGAAAGAGGACATACGTCTGCACGTATCTGATGAGCATTTCTACGATTTTTTTCTTACTCTTTTGGTGGTTATGATTAAGGACGATTTGCGGGACGAGTCTCCTTTACACCATTTGTCGCCGGCGTTTGGGAATAAAGCTAGGTATTCTGGGGTTGCTTACTGGGTGATGATGATGACGATGATACTACCTGCATAGCGTGTATACGAAAAATGGATGATGACTGAGATTCGCAATATAGGACCTTTCTCTCTCTCTCTCTCTCTCTCTCATTTTTTTTTCCCTGTCTTCTTTCCGTTTCGAGACTGTCTAGATCATTTACAAATACTCCCGAAGCTTGATCATCTCTAGCTCCGAGAGCTGAGAAATTATTCCTTCTGTTCTACCGTGGCGCACAGGGCCCTGTAGGTACTTTGGTGACTGCATCAGCCCGCACCGTGCTCGTACCACGCCGACGGTGCCTATTGGTAGAGACGCATTAGCCCTGTTGATCGTCATTGTCATTCTACACGTGAATGAGGATTCGAAACCCTGCAATCCACACCACGGGGTCCAGATCTGTCAACGGAAGTGAGTCTCGAGCATATCTCGTCTCCATAACTGGCACGAAAGAATTGATTTCTAAGAGCGAGAGAGTAGGCATCCTTCCTCGCACAGCGCTACCTGTTGCGGAACCGGACAACATCCTTCCTGAGAACCCACTCAGGCGTTGCTGACTGGGGACGAAATTCATGGCGAAGCAGCAGAGGCTGGTCTGCTCGTTCTAATTTTCGATCACCATGAATGCTCGGGTCCGACCATTTTGTGCTAAATGCGATCGCGGGCAATCGGAAGTGGAATAGCTGGGATGAACACAGCCCGGACCACTGCCAATCGTGTTGTCCTGCCGTCGTCTTGCGGAGAACACGATTATACTTAGACTGGGCAATAGACACACTTCCCTTGCGGCTGGAAACTACCCTGCCGTCCCCGATTCAAGATATGTCATTCTCTGCCCCAAAGGTGCATTAAGTACTCGCTCGGTATTCGTCCAGGTAATACCGAACTATCCTCCGTTGGCCAATGATATCAAATGGCCCCCAAAACCTTGTAGAAGCGCGACAACTCGGCATGTTTGTCCAGAAACGGACGTTCGCGGAATTGCGGCCGTGAGCTGTGTTAATACATACGTTATTGGACTCTAGACTCTGGATGCTGAATAGTTAGTTATTTCTTTGACCATTTACCATCGACCACGCGGAAGGAGAAAGAAGCGATGTCCTTACCCTTCCTCCTCCGGTCACACTCAAGAATATTAAGGATATTACTTTGCTTTCCTCTTCTATGTAGAGTCTTGCGCAACCACGAGAGACTGCTTATTTCGGGCTGGTGATTATTCTAGCCGAACATGAATCGGAACGATTTCCGGATGTACTCCCCTTATAGAGCCAGTGATCCATAACCGTATACCAGGGATACACACCAACGTAGGACAGTATCGATTAGAATAGAACTTCTATCCGCTGTAACTATACCTAGTGGTGGACACATATTGTCTTCTCCAGAATAGGAATGGAGTGCGCAGCAGAAAGAAAGCGGGAATATCACATTCCCGACAACGTTCTGTTCTGTCAGCACCTTGACCAAATCAATGGAATCGTGCTGGATGGGGCCGCTAACGGATTTAGGATATTGTTAGTCTCGCTTCTCGAGGTACCTGGTTCGATGATAATCTGCACGATGCCTGTGCACTCCCGAGCGGGGAAGTTAGTTGTCGTCGCAATCTTGCGAAAGAAAAGATCTGCTCCTGGAAGACATTTGCAATAATTGAGGCTGAAAACTGTCGATCGACTTGGGACACCTAACTAACCATTGCTGGTCGACCAGGTCATTTCATAGAGAAGACATATCTAAACGGGGTTGTCCGTAATCGCAGTCCGTACCAAGTAATAATGCCAGTAACTTATGATCGCTGGCACGTCAGCAATAAATTCCACTAGATATAGCTTGTCATGAATTGCTAGCGGAGGAAGCTAAATGATCCATAGCCCGAGTCAGTGCAAACAAACGCAGAGATCCACGGGTCGGGGACTCTGTATTAACGACGGTCCGGAGGCCATGTTTCTTAGCCCCGGTTCATTGTCCCGTTATCGCGCTTCAGCGGGAGATATCTTTCCTGGCTTCAATCAGAGAAAAGCCACCATCTGTATGGACAACTCACGTCTCGGTTACAGCCTAATGGGGTTATCCCGAGATGGTATACTTGGCTCGACACTCGCTTACCACAACATGGGGATTTGTCTGGAAGGTCTCGGACGCAGGATGAGAAAGTTGTGGTAGCGGGCAGGGATACCGTCTGGTAACTCTGGTTCAGCTATGCGTAGGGCTGAATAGTGCCAAGGGGAGCGAGTTGCAGTCATCACGGCTCCCACGAGCACTCCGTGTCTACTGCGTAGAGGGATACACACCTTCAGAACGATCACAACGAGTTAAGACGAACGGTCCTAGGGAATCACGCAAACTCTCCTAACGGCGAGTCCGATGGCTTAAGCCAAGCTTTGAACGGTTCCCGCGGGACAAACTGTCATCGCTGGCCGATCCTTCGTCTAGTGAAAGCATTGACCTCAACCTTGGACCAACCGTTCAATTAGAGCCATAAGCATCCCGGAGCCCTACACCGTCCTATTCACCCAGCACTGCTTCCTGGACGGGGTCTGCGAATGATCGTAGTATCGTGATTGCATGAATTCGTAGGCCCCGTAGTGTTCGTCAGTTTCCACTTGAGCTTTTTAGGTATGTCTCCATCGAACATCTGCTAGCAGTACGGAGTATGTCATTGGAGATTTTGAACCATCTTGAAATGATGTTGCGAACAGAAAGAATACCACGGCTGCAGGAGACGCGAAGACGCTATAGATTATCTTCATTGCGCCTGACGCCATGCAAGCCACTTACCCTAACAGTCAACGCCAATTCCGACACGCTGCGAATCATGTAGAGAAACAAACTGTTCGATTGCTGGGAGGCTTGATAGTGGCGTGGCACTACTGTCAACCTTTACCGTCGCACTTACCGCCGGAACCAGCTTAACCAGCAGTAAGATTTAAGTAGGTAAGCGTCCCTTTCCGCAGGGCTGAAATCCATGCTCGTACATATATACGCGCCTCCCAATGGGATCGAAGGAAAGGAACCCCTCCTCCATGCGACTGCACTATTGGATGATCATTTCCGTACATGGAGAATTTGTCACTGCCTAATATCAGGCTATCAGTGAGTCCCAGAAGGAATCCAGTTGACTTGGCCATGTCTACGAACGTTTATGCGTCATCCATATCATGAGGTTCATCGTGCGTTACATTGATGCCGTCTATTTTTCCAGCTGATGAACCTTGGGGATATGAATTACTAGTGAGTTGGGAGTATGGTAATATTCTCGAAGCCAGATGGTTGCCGCCATGCACTATCGCTACAGGAAACTGCATGTCGTACAAAATAATACACGCCTGCCAAAGGGCCAGTTTTAGGAGAGGAGCACCACATGACATGAAGCTCTCAGCTGCACTGAGTGGCCCCGATTAGTAGCGGCAGTATTACTAAATGCTGCGTGCTCGCAAGGAGATCCTGTTTGAGACTCTATAGAACCGGAACAGCAATTCCGGTTTGATTGGCGTGATACAGATTAATAATGCGAAATCAATGGGGTCGTTAATAATCAGGAACTATTCCGTACAAAATGTCTAGCAACTCGACCTTGCTTATGCTGACAAAGTCGCTCTACATACTTATCCGCTTTAGTCCGTGAGAGACGCTGGTGTTTCGACACATATATGGTAATCAGACGCAATATCATATCAAGATTCAAGTTATTCAATGTTCGTCCTAGCTAGAACGTAGATATTGGATATTGCATTCGATTGTTCGCTTTCTGATCCCTCTAGCACTTGTAAATTCACGAACCCGATTCTTGTTATATTAGCTATACCCCTCCATTACATAGCAATCGGTCGTGGAATGCCCAAAACAAGATACGCCTCATTCCAAGTGACTATGTGGTAATGAAAGAAACGCCTTTCCAGCCCAATTCTCGCAATCTCTCCTCGATATATTTGGCTACACTGCGGAAAGTGGACTTTCCACCTTTGCAAGCTCCACTCTCGAGATGCTGAGCGAGCCCACTGAGAGTGGAAAAGGATTTCTGAACAGCTAAGCCTTTGTGGTTCATGGGGGCAAATGATATCGGACAGTGGAATATACGAGGTGCATGCGCAGGTGATTCCAGGTGCTGTTGAAGCGCTCGGTAGGTTCTGAATGGCACACTTCCCAAGGGGCACAGCGGGCAGCATGTGCTAGACTGCAAAGTATGACCATCTTCAGATACGCGTAGTTGCAGAGAGGACTGGGACATCGAACCACTATCCGGAGTGTGAAGCATATTCCAACCAGATTCCACACTAGGCGTCGAAATCCCGGAGCCACTAGGAGTATAAATAACGTTCCAGTCGGACTCATCGCTAGTTATAGAATTGTTCGATCTTCCAGCAGCTTGTAGTTTCTCTCCAGCTTCTAGGATGATTGCGGACACCTCGTCAGTATTGCTGATGAGCCGGTCTTGGTCATGCTCTTGGACCAATGCATTGAGAGTACGTCGGTTGATTCCAGAAGAACACAAACCACTTTCAAGATGGTGTAACAATCCGGAGGGGCTTGTGAACTTCTTTCCGCACCCTTTGGATAGACATTCGAGATTGCTAATAGGTTTATGGATCAAGGACTTTTTATGCTGCTCGAGACCACGTTTGTTCTTGAACTTGCGGCCACACTTTTCACAAGCTGCGCCTCGCACAATAGTATGGACCTTGTGCATAAGGTGCTGCTCCAGAGCATTCTCAGTGCTGAAATCTCGTTCGCAGTCACAGCAACGGAACTGGCTGGTTTCATGGACGCGAGATTGAAGATGGCAATAAAGAGCTTCTGCAGTATTAAAGAGTTTGTCACAGTCTCCACAATAGGAATGTCCGGTCGATTTCTGATGTTGCGAAAGATCCCAGCTTTCGCGGAAACTCTTGCTGCAATGTGTGCATTGGAAAGTATGTTTATCTTTCTTATGCTGCTCGACTGCAGATAAGCATTTGAAGATACGGTCGCAAGAGGAACAGGTAAAGCCATGTCTTTGCGATCTGTGTTGCTCTGCAATATCGACCGATTTGAACTTACGGTCGCAGAGGTCACAATAGAAATGGCTCTTGTCCTGTTGATGTTGATTCAATGCTGATTTGTTGGCGAACACGGAGCCACATTTGCAAACCGCCATGATGATAGATGCTGTTCAGATTTCCCCTCTGCACCTTGCCCTTAGATCTGAAAGGAAGAATGAAGCTGGGGAATTTTGATTTGTCTTGAGACAGACTATTCAATCGATGGAGCTCGCTGAAATGAAGCGTGGGAGAAACACGCGAGGATCATCCAAGGTGGGAGGGAGTCTCCCAGAGAAAATCTTCGGCTGAGCCTTTGTATGTTTGAAGAGAGAATCATATTGTGAAATTAGAATGAGGGGTTAGATATCAGGCCCTTGGAGAAGTCGCTGTTAATTCATACGTCACGTAGCCTTGTGCACTCCAAGTTCCATGGGCCTGGACTCAGTCGGTTACCCATGACAGGGATATTTGGCAGCCTCACTGCAAAATGCTTATCGCGCCCATTCAACGCTGGCCACGATACTGAGCCGATTTTAAACCCCAGTATATTGATTCATATCAGATCCGATTTCATGCGTGACACTTATAATGCTAACAGCCTGCGCTATTTATCAATCCTATCACTGGTCTTTAACTTTGGAGGACATGACCCCCGGCAACATATGGCCTGCAACGAATGGTCAACGAACAGAGAGTAGTTACAGATCATATGTATGCCGGTGCTGTTGCGTTTATGAACTACACAAACGTCAACAGCTAAACCCTGCTAATCTGTTCCATTCCAATAGCTACCCTCAAATCAATTTCTAGACCATCATCTCCTTGGAGTTGATGGCGATGATGGTATGAGACTAGACTGTTTTCAAGCACAAAATCCAAATAATTCATTTCTTCAAATAGCAATTGATTCTTGAAGAATTTGTATGGACTTAGTGAACTTCGAAGCTTTTATCCTACTGTAAACAGAAGCTGAAGGTTCCTGAAGCATAGTTCCATCTTCGTTGACTATAAATGAAGAAATCTGTTTCCAGAGTGTTGCAATCTATCTGTACTTGACATTATCTACATACATTACCCTTTATGGATTTACCGTGTCAATTCTGGTCCGTACAGTAGAGGTCACGCTGGTCTCATAGGTGACGCACTCTGTTTGTCCTGGGAGTGCCCATTCACTTTGGATTCACCATCATCGAACGTTCCTTCCTTCAACACCAAGTCAAGCAATTCCACATTACCTCTAGAGCCATATTCGAGATGAATGAGAGATCTTCTGCAATGAGCTCTTCTCTGGGCCGTCTACCGCTCGAATGCAGGCGGAATATTTTGTCTTCCATCACTGACGTGCCAACTCTTCGAGCCGCCATCTCGTCTCATCCTCTATTCTACTACGCTTTCCGCAACCGCAGCAGCTTCATTGTCGAGAAGGTTCTGTGTGGCGTGGTTCCCCAAGAATCATTCCTTGAGGCTATTTCGGCCTTTGAATGGAGACGCATAAAACCTTGGTCGTTGGAAAAAGCGGTCGCTATCCTCAACTGCTATCGCAACAATGAGATCTCACCGACGTTTGAATATACCATCCAAAATGCTCTCGCAATCCAGAAGCTCAATGATGCTGTTCTGTTCTGTTCTTTGCGAGTGATTTTGCAACGGACGCATTGTCAATAAACCCCTTGACAGACATTGATGAGGATCCGTCCAATTCACCACCTCTGTTGCCCAGTGAATTACGCCGAATTACCAGTTCTTTTTATCGACACGAGCTGTGTTCAAGCATATTTCCCAAAGGCAAACGCTTCAGCGACGCGTTCCTGGTTACTCTCAAGGATGAGGACGATATCTACGACCAAGAAGTGGATTTTCTTTCCCAAAGGTACCACATTTGGGAGATAGAGTAGGTGGCTTGTGTGCACGACTATTTGTTTTCGAAAATATCAGAACGTGAGTGCCTCACGTTGGGGTTTTATGTTGCTAAACGAAATCGAGTATGCTAATCAATTGTAGCTTTCGACGAAGTAGCTGCCCACGACATAAAATGGGGAGCTTGGAGAATCCCTTACGATGATGATACTTTTGAAAGCAATAGAACTAATTTTTACAAAGATCATACAGTCAGTACCTATCCTTTGCTGTTGGGGAATACTGACAAGGCTAACTATTTTACACATATATCTTGCGGTTTACGTTTCTTGTACCAGACTATCCGAGCAGAGACCTATGATGAGAGATATAGGGTCCTGGACTCCAATCTCGGCGAGGCGGTATGGACTTTACGCGATATTCTTGGTTCGTGCTGTGACTACGGAGGGTTCTACAGAGGGTTGACGACTCTCGGAGAATACTCCCTGAATCAACAGATTGAGCTACTTAGGCTTTCAGACATGGATGCAACGGACTCCGACCAATTCGAAGCCTGGAAGTGGACGCACCTCGAAATGCGTACCAACAAGTTCATTTATGGTCCTTGGACTTACAATTTGCGAAGGGCTGGGTACGTTATGTGGGATCATTCTCGACCTGCCAAATGGGGCTTTTTCGTTGGCTCTTGGCAATTTCCAGATTGGATATCTGCTGATATCACCCGAGAGAAAAATTCGAAATGCAGAAGAGCGGATGAGGAAGTTCCAGGATGAGAGATTGGCACTTTACAAGCTGGGTTTTTCGGGATGGTACGATCCAGAAGGCGAGCACAGGTTGCAGTAAACGGAGCGAAAGCCGCGAGTTTCTTACATTCGTCATGAATCTATTCTCATATTTGGCATAAGGACGCCATGGGTGGAAGGTTAAGGTACTCCTACCCTCGTTCATACACAAAATAAAAAGATTCCAGACTATAGATAACTGGAAATTGTGGAATCGTGGTCTCATAATATTCGTGATAGGAAACTAAACTAAAAACACATAAGGCCGTTCTGGATCTAGGCACACGGTACCGAATTGAAGAACGAATGGAAGATCAAAAAAACGAAGCTCATTGTAGATACAGCTGTTCTGAAGTGGGTAGCTGAAAATGCGTGGGAGTCTGTCTTTACTCCTTACCCATCATATTTACCGGGTCAATATAACTCTGAAAAGGCCTTTGTTCAGCCAAACAATACCCGTGACGAAGATCCATCAAACAAGAATCAACCAACATACACAGGATAGAGACTGGAGTCCGCGCTCGCTGTCAGCAAGGCAAGAGAACCTTTCAGTGGTTTATCACTCTTCCGAGGTAAATGGGAGCAAGGGGTTAAAGAACCACCCCGTTTCTGAAATGATCGGAAGTGTCCAACGCTTAAAAACTGCGAATAGAATCAGATCCTCTTGAATTCCACAGTAAGCGAGAGAGAAGTTTTGCCACGCCGTAGTAACCGTATTTTCCGAATAGACGCCCTGCTACCTGTATGTATATGTCGCTCAAAAAATTATGGAACATGAAGTAAACAAGGCAATTTGTCAATCCAAAAAGAACGCCCCAACACCATTCAAAGTTAGAAATAGCGGGAGGAGCTTGAACATATACTGAAGAAGAATAGACATGCCATCGTCAGAAAAGAATGATCACTATAACAGTGACCTCTACACACCTGGTATCGCTCAAAAAGCAAATGCTGTTTCACTGTGGAAAGGAAATTGATTCACACAGCAAAGATAAAGGCCGTCCATCAAGGCGACAGAAATGAAATAATAGCCTCTAAAATCATCTGGGGCACAGAATATCGAAGAGGACGATCTCCGACGTGGTTAATGGCTTGATATGGGTCTTCGTTGCGCTAAGAATGCGCTCGTCGTCTCCTTCCACGTGGGCCGCTTTCAGGTCGCTGAGCGAGGACTCTGCGGAGCTCCGGGTCGTCTTTACTCTTATCGACATGGTGTACCCTGACGTGTCTATAATGGCACGTAAATGTCAGTCAAGAAAGTGGCAAGCGTTCAACGAATATCGACTTACCTTTGGAGGTTGTCTGGTCGTGGATATCGATGCTGTTGATCCGTGCAGAAAGGACACACGTATCCAGGAGAATCGTGCACTAGACCGTGCCGAATCATTTCGTTCTTTCGTTTGAATCCCTTTCCACCGACCCCTCTTGGGCATCCTGGTATAGGACAATAGTGGGGTCGGTCCTGAGAGTGTACGTTTGCATGAGAGCTGGATACATAGTTAGAAAGGTACACAACACTATCGTGATGAAATAACGTACTTTAGTAGATATTGAGTCTGGAAAGGCGGAGCTGTACAACCCTGATAAGAACATTTGAACGAACCCGCTGGGACGGGCCCGTTGGATTGACCAGGTACAGAGGGGTATATTGAACGTTCGGATTCGTTTATTGGTTTAGGCTCTGTTGGTGTTGGATACGAGGTAGCTGGACTATTGATTGCCTGCGGCATATGCGGTGAATTATCATATGGAGACGTCATGTAAGGCATTTCCGGTTTAACGGCAGATGCTGGTCGCCAGTAAGGTGGCTGAGATGACGGCGGTGACATGGCGGATATGTCTTTTGTGCTCGCGGGGGAAACGTGAGAGTAGGGACTGGGTATTTGAGGTGGTGGCAATGGTCCGGATAGGGTTCGTTCGTGGCTCATTGCACCCCGATTGAGCGTGGGCGAAGAGGCTGGAATCGGTGGTAAGTTATGAGGTGGACCGTTGTTGATTCTGCTCGAATGATCTTTTGGTGGTGCCTCTAATAATTGTTCACCCAAGGCCGATTGTAATGACGGAAGACTTTGAGGGTTTTCCGGTGAGTTCGCAGAGATCGATTGAGGAGGCGACTGCAGTGCTGGAAGCAGTTCCTGAGCCGAACGCGAGGAAGCAGGTATTGCATATTTCCCCAGGGGGGTCGTTTTGAGAGTATCATCGCCTGGCCTATGCTCGGAGGCGACGCTGGGACGATGTTTCGACTCCGCTGGTCGAGGTGATAGAGGTTCCGCTTTGATATAAGAATCATTGTGCTCAGAAACTCGACGGGGTTTCTCTCTATCATTAAGGAATAATGCCGGAGGACTGCCGTCAGTCTTCATTGGCGGATTCTCATCATCCGTCCTCTGTAACTCGGGGAGCAGAGACAAGGCTTTCGAAGCGATGTCTGCTTCTGAGGTTGGCTGCTGGTTTGTTATGCTTCCGGTCCTGGTCTCTTTGGTAGTTTTGCCTTGCATGTCTTCATTATCGGGCCATTCTGGATTTAGCGGATGCTCTCTGATCTCATTGGCAATATCCGGTCGGCTTGGGGCTAGATAGCTGATCAGCACCGCGTCAGCCAGAGAGGACTGGGGCGGGGATTTGTGGTCGTTCTTACGGGAAGGTCCTGATGGACTTCCCCGGTCCGGATCGTTCTGGCCTCCCCCCTTGGGGGAGGGAGAGCGCTTGCGCACAAACGGAGGAAGCGATTCCTCCAGCCTGTAGTTTATTTTCTGAGGCTCCAAGGGAGGTGAACGATTGCACGCGTCATCCGAGTCGTACGTATCGGGCTGCATGTAGGCGGACGTTGACCACGCATCAGGCACAGTAGCTGATGAGTTCTTGATGGGCTTTATTTGTTTGCTGTTACTCTGGAGGCCTCTTCCTCGGTTCAGAACTCAGTAAGTGGATGCAAATACCCAGTGGTGCTATTTCTGTGATTTTAATGGCACGCACGTCAAGCTCAGCTGCAAATGATCAGTTCGTGTGCTGCGCAAGAAAATGAGTGAAGGAGAGAAAAGTGATGACGACTACAGTGACCATGATCGAAGTGAAATGCCATTGAAGAATTATGAAGACAAAAGACAGTAGTACGAGAAGTCACCTTTTCAGGAGACCACAGCAATATCATGAACGGCCTGGGAAGGCTAGATAGCGAATTGCGGGGGAGGCTGTGGCCATGTAGACTATTCAACGACAGGCGACGGATAGACTGGACAATCCAAAGAGAGAATGGAGCTGGTATGGGTAATAAACAGAGAGTGATAAATAATAGCAAGATGAATAATGAGGCTATACCACAGCGCAGGGAGAGTCTAGAAATCGAGAATGATGCGGTAGATAAGAACGGCGAGCCATTGGCTCTTTTGAGACGATCAATGGGAAACAGGCATCAACATTGTAGGAGCACAGCAAAGCAGCGTATATGGAATCACCACGAGAAAAAAACACAGCACTACAGACACGCCAGCTGCTGAAGAAAGACATATACATACCGTGAGTCGACGTTGAGGGTGGCGGAGGTGCTGCCGTGACGCTGCTTTGCCGCTTGAGTGGAATGGCGGCAACTCCCACGAGCCAGGCAGACGGCTGGAGTGCCCTTCTCGAGACTGATGGGCCAGGTTTCGAGATATCCCACGTCGTCGAAACAGCAGACAGGGAGCAATAATACCAGCTCTAGTGGAGGCTGGCGCAAAGAAGACCAAACACGGGACCTTGCACGGGCTGAGGCGAAACAAACTGCGAGGCTAGAAAAAAGACGGAAATGCCCGTTCGGGCTTTAGGTTGGCCAGGTCGAGCGGTCAGCGATGCTCTCTGCTCAGCCTTCTCGTGAGCCGCCATGCAGACAAGTCGATAAGAAGGGGAGATGGGGACAGGAAGAAACAGCTCGTCTGTCTCCAGGTCAGTTAACTAGTCCCTGGTACAAGAGAGACCCCACGTCCGCGATCTAGTCCCGACTTGAAAGAGCGCACGGAAGAGGCTGGCGATGGCTACGATGCGCCACACAGAGGGCAGCGCGGGAGAATCCCGTTTCTCGTGTCCTCTGCACCGGGTCCAGAGATTGCAGTGTTCTATTCTAATGACTCTAATTCAACGGACAGACGAAGACCAAGTGCCACGTCCTCCACGAGGCCCGAACGAAGCAGGGCGTCCACGCGGCGAGTGAGGCTCTGCTGGACGGCCTCAACGCATCGACCAAAGCTTGGAGCCGGTGGGACAACAGCCGTCGGGACGATTGGCTCGTCTACTGAATCGCTCGACTGGTCGGCCCGCGAGCGATGGTTTTAGGTTCGATCAGTGCTTCTCTTATTCTTCCCTTCCATACAGGATGGTGATCCACCGCCTGAAAGGTGCCCGTTGCGTGCTATACTTACTCGGCACAGGACGGCTCCCATCAAAATCCCAAACATCAACTGGGGACATGGCGGGAAGACAAGACGCTCGCGACCAGCAGAGAGGTCGATGTTTCTCGGCTCCTGTGGATTCCGACAGCTTACTTTAGTGTCGCACGCCAACGCAGAGACTGCTCTGGAAGCGTGCAGACCAGCAGGTGACGGGTGAGTTCTGGACAACAATGAGCCCTCATCAGATTAACAACCCTGTCGAGAAGGGACTGGGCACCATGATCCATGGCTGGAAGGACTACTGCTGTGACTCCCTGCCTGGCTGTTCGACATGGCTTCCCGCTGTGAATTTCAACGTCCGGATTACTGAGGGCTTTCGGAGCCGCGACGAGACAATACCCGGTCTAGCTTCAACCGCAAGGATATCATGCTCAACGGCGATGCAGTTCACCCAAGAACCCTGCTCTATCCTGCCACCTAAACCCCACATGACCCCTCAGGACATCACAACCTTGGTGATCCCTCCTGAAACTGGAATTTCGCAAAAAAAAGCCGATCTTTAAAAATGTAATCATACCAGGAAAAAGCTCCTGTTCTGTATAGAATGAGAACGCAGTGCCTGTAAGTATATGTAGCTATTACGGAATGTTGACAAAGCCCCAGGACTTTGGTTCTGGATCTACATTAAGAAAACACCTTCTACCTTCTGATCCAGAACCGCCTACGCTCCGTTTCGGGTTTACTAAAGGGAACATTTCGGACCAATGCTATTGTGTACAATGGTATGATTGATCACAGGAAACGCTGCATATGACTGAGAGTATTACCCTCTCGGGCCATCCAGAATGACACGCAGCTTTCACCATCACATCAGGTAGGCGGCTGCAGCGCCCATCTCATTGGTCGCAAGTTACTCCAGGGGAAAGCAGCTTCTCTCATTCGTCCCCGGACTGTACAGAGCTTTGTCTAGTGAACTTCCGATGCTGGGCATTCAGCAAGGGGCCGTCAGCGTTACAGATCAGACCGAGAACAATTTCGCCGGATACCGGTTCTTTACTTGGTTCGTGGGGATGGAATCGTGTTATTGAGACACTGGGTCGGTGAATTGACGATCTCTCCGGGGAACATTCTCACGTCAGACGGTTGGATGCAGCGCGTAAGGCTTCGATTAGCAGTGCGCCCAACCATTTTGAAGGTCCCAGCAGAGTAGCATTTTTGAAGAAGAACGGGAATTAGGCCATGTCCAGGAACGAAACCTACGTCTATCGTGTACAAGTGTAGGTCTAGTAAAGGTGCAGTATTTTCAGCACTTTGGGCTTTGACTGTCTACATGAGCAGCGACAGGCGCGAAGAGAGATCTGGAAATAAGCTGTTCTATATATACAACTCTACAGCTTCGCCGATTTGTGAGCTGCTTCTTGTACTCTCTTCACTCGTTCCCATGCCATAAGAGCAAATGGTTTCGTGTATGACGCATATTCGTGGGCTCTAGCGCTACTGGCTTGCCGCAATGCATACCTGGCCGCGATACCCTGCATAATGACGGAACTTCTGAAGGCAAAGAAAGCGTCACCCCATAATGTGTCGGGGGCAGGGTCCCATCCAGCCACAGCACTATACCATCGAATACACTCATCTCTAGTTGGCAAACCGGGAACAACTCCTGGCTTAAATTTGTCCATCGCGTGTTCAGCACCACCGAGGAAGTAGGGACTTGTCAAGTTACAAAAGTCCGACAATGGGTGTCCTATCGTTGCCATCTCCCAGTCCAAGATTCCAATGACTCTGGGTTCCGTCCTGTGGAAAACCAAGTTATCAATCTTGTAGTCCCCGTGGACGAAAGTGCCACGATCTTGTGGCTGGGTCGCCTCGTTGGAGAAGAAGTCCACCATATCTCCAAAATGCGGTAACTCTCCCACTGGCTCCTTCGTCTCAACGTCTACTGCCTGAGCCTGCGCAGAAGAAATCATCGTAAATGTGGAGATCTGCCTGTTATAGAAGCCCGATGGCTTTCCAAATCTTTCCATTCCGACTGCCTTCGGATCTACCCTGTGGAACTTGGCTAGTGTTCGGACTGCATCGTGCCATCTATGTGATCTCGTGAGTTAAACCACCCATCAAAACATGGGAGAGATGTGTGCAGCGTACAGCTCATTGCGCTCCTTTGCGCTTACTTCAGGAATTGATGGATCCGTAAATATTCTGCCGTCCAGAAACTCCATTATATAGAAGGGCGTGCCGATCACCTCGTTATCCTCACAGAGACAGTAGGTCTTTGGGACGGGAACATCGGTATGTTCGAGAGCATGGATAATCTTGTATTCGCGCTCAACCCTGTGGGCAGTCTTGGACAAGAGCTTGCCCGGGGGCTTCTTCCGTAGCACGAAGATCTGGCCATCTGCTGCTCTGAGCTGGTACGTCGGGTTCGATTGTCCAAAACCGAACTTAATGACGAGACAAGAGTTAGGAGCGGCCCATATAAGTCACAATTAAACACCAAAAAGTATTTACCTGCTTCACGTCTAGCGGCGTCTTGATAACAGGCACATTCTTATCAATGTACCGTTCCAACGACGGTATATCGATGGGCTGGCGAATAGCTCCGGCCATAGTTCAGAGGGGAAGGGGAGTGGAGATGATCACGGCGCAATAAGTTCCTCACGCAACAGGCTCCTCCATCCGCAGAAACTGTGGTTGCGTCAAGGACAAGTAAGTATTCGAGCTTCAATTATAAACCTAGAGGAGGAATAGGAAGAAGAACATCCAGGACTTTTGCCCGCGGGTGTTCACACTCGTATCTGGCGTTCACATTGCGGTTGCAACAGCCGGGGCCGAGCCGAGGTTTGAGCGGCATCCAAACACAGAGAGCAACTAGAGTACTTAGCGCTGAGCCGGCGGGGATATCCGGTGATCAGGATGATCCGTGCCGAAAGTTGGAGAAGCCGGCATTCGCCGAAAACGGCAATATGAGGGCTAACCCTGTGCTGTCCCAAAAGGGAAAACAGGGTACGCGGTGCGCGTCTCTCTCGTTGACGCGCTCCGTCGGATCTACTCTGGTATTATTTATGTCCATTGAAGGGATGAGCTGCATCGCATCATTTCACGCCATCAAAAGCGAAGACACCTTCCACACCTCAAGTAACACTTCTCTGTTCATACCCCTCTAGAACACAACCCAATTCCTCCGTATCATGACCAAGGAGACAACCCCGCCTCCAGCAGACGCATCTACTACTACTACTAGCGGCGTCCGTGAACCACCATCTCTCCCCGCCTCTCCTCTTGCCAAACGCCCCAAGACCGACAACGCCAACGAAGCCCAAGGCACCTCTATCGACTCCGTCATGGCTTCTCAGAACGCCAACGGCACTGCCGTCACCTCGCTCTCCCAGCCCGCCCCTCCCCTCCTCGTCAAGAAGCTCAGTGAGGCCGGCCGTGCCCCGACGCGGGGTTCTGCCTTTGCGGCCGGATACGATGTCTATGCTGCAAAGGAGACTGTGATCCCTTCCAAGGGAAAGGCCCTGGTCAGCACAGACATTGCAATTGCTGTGCCGGAGGGAACCTGTATGTGGAATCTGGAAAGAGGACTATATCTAGGGTTGAGAGCGTAATTGACTGATGACGACGAAAATAAACAGACGGACGCATTGCCCCCCGTAGCGGTCTGGCGGCCAAGAACTTCATCGACACTGGTGCTGGTGTCATTGACGCCGACTACCGTGGTGAGGTGAAGGTTCTGCTTTTCAACTTCTCTGATGTTGACTTCACTGGTACGTATCTCCTCCCCGCAAATCCGAATAACCACTACTTCTCAATCGCATGTGCAACCGGCTAACCTTGTCCGGAATAATAGTCAAGGAAGGAGACCGTATCGCACAGCTTATTATCGAGAGAGTAAGTCGAGGATCTCACCAGACTTTGACCAAACGATTATACGTTTATGTCCACTTAAGAATGGTTCCTAACATCATACGTTGTAGATCTACACACCCGAAGTCGCGGTCGTTGAGCAGCTTGAAGAGAGCGTCCGCGGTGCTGGCGGATTCGGCAGCACGGGAGTCAACACTTCCAACTAGGTGTCTCGAGACATTTGTCCGTCTCTAACTATTATATGAGGCGCAAAACAGCGGCCTGGTCAGAGCCTTGAATATAAAGCGCATATGACGCATACCGAGGAATAACAGCTAGGATGATCTTATGAAATAAGTAAAAGAAAAGAAGAAGAGACCAGGAAGGAATAGATCGTTATGGTTTTTGGTCCCCATTGGCGTTTCCATGTCTACTTTAAGGGGAAGGAATCTTTCGGATTAGATATCAATCAGAGATACGCGATTTAGCCAAGAAGCAAATGTTCTATTCATGAGAACGTAAGGATAATGCAGGCATGCGTCTCCTCGCCTACTGATCTAGAGGACTCTAAACATGCAGCCTCCTTCCCCTTTCACATCTATACAAATGTTTGACGCCACTTCATGTTTCTCTTCTTCCCTCTCCTCTTCTCCAACGTTGCTGATACAAATCAAGACAGGACACTTACTCCGACCACGCTTGCACCTCGAACTTGGCAACAGGATCACGCAGGAACTTGACGTTCCTAACGAGCCGTACCTCCGCTGCTTTCGTCCTTCTCAGATGCTCACGCTTCTGTGTGGCCTCCTCGCTATCTGCAATAGGTTCTTCATCAGCACCAGCGGAACTTCTCTGCAGCTCCTCATCGCGCGCCTTCATCGTATTCTCCAGCACACTGTGCATGCTTGCAAGGACCTTGACGGTTGCTTTCGCGAGCGGCAGTTCCGTAGCAGGTACCGAGTCGGGCGACACCCAGGATTTGGTATGACGCAGGGCTGGATCAGCAGAGAAAACGGCCTCGCGGAGTCGTGCGACAGTCAGAGCGGCGAACATGTCGCCTGTTCCGCTGAAGAAGCAGTCGAGGGCCGGGACATCGACGCGGAAGAGGCGTGGAGTGCCATCGGATTTCGTCGTAGAGCCGATGATGGTCAGAGTGGAGGGTGGTGCGGTGGTCGAGGCGGAGTGGTCGAGGGTCATGAGCTGGACCGAGGTGACGATGATATGCGGTACTGAGTACGTTTTGTGGATGGCCGTGATGGCTTCAGCGAGGGTGTGGAGAGAAGTGATTTTGATGCCGGATAGCAGTCTATAGGAGGGTTTTTGGTGTCAGATAGCGATGCCTTCAGGAGTCCAGTCGCCTCAGGGGAATCTGTCTAGTAAAGTGCCAAAAACACAATAGACATGCAGCTTGCCCCATGATCTGACTTACTCTGCCTCGAACTGATTGGGTAAGATGAGATCCGCATGGTGTATGATCTTCTTGTATGCCGGAACGACGTCCTCATTCACGTATATCCGTCCCTGATCACCCATCACGGGATCAAGTACTGCAGACGACGGGCGACGTCAGGGTCTCAGTCCAATATTAGCAACAGAGCACACAGCACTTACTCCAAAAGAAAGAACCAGGCTTCTTCTCCGCTTTATGCTGCAGATCCAAGCCGATCTCGCCCACAGTTTCGACAGCAGCGGCACTAGGAGCGTACCCGGAGAGCAGGACATCGAAATCAGTCAGATAACTTTGCTGAAGACCCTGGTAGAGATCACGAATCTCCTGTGCCGTTGCTTTTGTTCCCTTGACCTGTTTGTAGCCAGTATGGTTGCCTTGGAGTATGGATTAGTCGTCTGGATTTACTGAACGAAGTGCCTTATCTCGACCGGAAAGCAATCAAAATCACTGGCTGTCGCCAAAGCTCGACGGAAGCTCATATAAAGAAAATAGGGATCCCTACTGAAATGGACCGTATTCAACGCAGCGACCTCACAGCCCAATGACTGCATAGCGAACGTTGCCATAGTATTTCCGACATATCTGACAAACCAATTAGCATTCGAAGTTGAAGATAAGAACATGGAACTGCATGAAAAGGTCTAGTTGTGCAAATGAAATGAGGAATATCGTAGGTATACGACAAAAGCAATCAATAACGTTGTTTGCGCAAGCATTTGAACACTGGAAATGCACAGTAGAACGAAACGACAAGTGATATAGCAATAAACGCAGAGATATCGTGCATATTACGTACCCATAGACGACCTTTATACGGCCGATTCACCTGAGTCAGTATCAGCCCTCGAGGAGAACAAGCGGCTCCTGCATATGCCAATAGCATCTTTCAAGGCTTTTGAAAATCCAGGGATGTCTGCAGGGGAATGCATCACATACATGGCTTGCTATCGCAAGGACCCGCGTCTCGGGCACCAGAGGCTCCGAAGACATTGCAGACGAGACGAGGATGCCACGATAGGATATACAGGAAGTGTAAAGCAAGAAAAGGAAAAGTAGTAAAAAGAAATGAATGACCCCTAGTGGGAAATTAGGAACAGTCGCCTTGCGACTTTTTCACGATATATCCAGCGTCGTAGATTTATCACGGTGACTCGGCGGGCGAAGGCTCTAGTGAGATCTGGACCGTAATTAGCCGCGAATTAGTATGTGGGAATCGGATCGGGATGGGTGACGTACAAAGAGGGACATTGGGCGGGTAAGTACCCCGCGATAAGCATTATTCACACCCACGAGAGCCGAATATTACAAACCACCGCCATTTATTGATCGATGCGTGAATGGTCTCCAGCATGCTTAAGTACATACAATCTGTAACAGGTCTTTTGAATGTTCTACAATAGGATTCATAAGCCTCACTACCTGAACTGGTTGTAATCCAGCCTCGCACAATGCGGGGTTCTGACCAGAAATAAAATACATCGCTCACTAACGAAATACAGAAAATAAACACGTCTTCGAGTTTCAGACACGCTGGAAATAGCATTGCTTCCTTGAACATCCCCTTTCCAGCAATTTCTACATGTTGATGGTGTTGATGTTCGATAGATCCGCTTCTAACAGAGCCATAATGTTCAGGTTGCCTGCAAACCAGTCTCCCAAGGAACCAGATGCAGCCATCCCATCGTATTCCGAAGAGGGCATCTCTCCTGCTGAAATACCGCCGTGGGGGAAGGACGACATTCCTCCCGCTGAGGTGAATCCTAAGGCACTGAGATAAGGGTCGAAGTCGTTTACCGGGTACATGGTGTTGGCGCCGCTAACGGATGCATCTTGGTGAATGTGCACATTTGAGTTGCGTTTGATCTTGGCGTCGATATACAACTCAGCGACGCGATGGAAGACCTGGCAAAGACGGTATAGCTTCTCAGTGGCTTCAGAGACTTCTGATACAGGTTGCAGAGAGGAAACGAATTCGCCGAGAAGCTTAAGGTCGGACAGGTCAGCAACGGCGATTGCTTGACAGAACACAACCAGGAATGGCGTGAATGGGCAGTGCATTAAAGTCCTATGATGGATCGAAGTCAGTATTGTAGTATATTGAGAAAAGCATATGATCTTCTCTGGAATGTAGCGGGAAATACTAACCAGCTAATATAACCATTCCAAATGTAGTTGTTGCTTTCTTTGTATCTGGATGAATTTTGGTAATGTGCTCTTAGAGTAGCTCGAGCGGTCTCAATACAGTCATTGCTGAAGATATCGGAATGATTAGAAGGATCCGGTGGTATAGTGCGATAAACGAGCGTCAGCACGGAATAATACACGATCGCGCAAGCGGATGTTGTCGCCTCGAAATAGTACGGGCTATAGACGGCTTTGTGGTCGGTCTATCCAGTATGTTAGCCCATTCCCATCAGAGCTTAGAACAGTCCGGTCTGGGACGATATACGTACATCTAGTATTCCCTGGTACCAGCACTGCATATCTCGTATGATATCCTTCGCTCGTTGGACTCGATCTGCCTCGGAGTCTGACAAAGCTCGTGCAGAATAGAGCTGTTCATAGACACGTCCGTTAAAACGTGCCAGATCGATCCAGAAGTTGTACACCGTGTCCCATGCACGAAGACCGACATCTGAAGACTTTCCTGGCCGCTCGAGCGTGATATCGTAGTCTTGCAGAGTGGATGACCTTCCCAGTCTCAGAGATAGGCTCTTATCCAGTACATAGACAAACCAGAACATCTTTTTCTTCAATTCGATTTCTGACCGGGTGTCTCCTGGTGTTGCCACGGATCGGTGGTATCCCAATATCTGGCACAATCGTGCCGCGTTGGATGCGAGAGCCCAGCATAGCGAGGGTCTTGAAATATCGATAGAGTAGAAAGCCTGCGGGTGTCAAAAGATGAGCCTTTGAACATAAATATTGGAATAAGTTACTCACACCAAGACACAATGCTTGGATATTCTCCAGCGTAGGCGCAGTGAGCACATCGAATTTCCCAATCGTGTATTCAAAGTTGGAACGGCATATCGCCGCACATTCTTTGAATTCGGCGCTATTTTGCCCCCGCAACATGCAGACCTCAGAGAAAAGATAGTAGAGACCGCCATTCACTAGTGTGAACAGAGCCATGGAGTAATCTTCCGTAGCGAAATACACCTTTTTGCACATATCGTCAAACTTCATATAGTCCAGAAACGGTAGCTCCAGAAAATTGCTTGACATTGTTTCTAGATATGGTAAGTTTATGATGACAGATAGCAAACATGTTCTGGAATTTTAACCTTTACAAAGCCTCAATAATGATACCACCGAAGCCATTGGAGGCATCTTGACCTGGGAGAAATCAAGTGCAGGAGCTGCTTTCTGGCCGGGGAACCGCAAATCGTGATTGACAGATAGAGTATTCTGCTTTTCGACTAAGCTGCGTAAATTGGATATGGCTTCCTGCATCTCAGGGCTACGGCCCACGAGATTATCCACACTCATGGCACGTTCGAAGAGCTTGCTGGCATGGACAAAGTGCGCTCTGAATGAGGATTCGCCTTCGAAAGTCTTATTCGCGGTCGTCATATCAGGTTCTGACGGCGGCTGAGCCACCGGCGGCAGAGAGGCTTCCTGCATGGTGCATGATGGGTTCACGTCCGCGCGAATCCTTGTTGGAAGAGTCGCTATATTCGAGTTTGCAGCAAGATCCTGAAGCAGACCTTCAATTCTCGAAAGGCGGTCTTCTATCAGGGCAATCTTCGTTTCACTGGGTCGAAGATTTAGTTCCGTGATAATAAAGGAGAAAATGTAGATGAACATACTATTGATTGGAAATCAGGATGCGCTGCCGCTGTTCCCTTGGCTTCTTCGCCGTCCGACATATTGCGTTGGATACGCGGCAGTTAGAACACGGGGATCGTTTGTCACATTTGATCTACAATGGTAAGCTCTGGTGGTCTATATGTGCGGGTGCAGAATTGGATGAAATATATACCTTTCTGGCACGACAGTTATCGCACTGATAAGCTCTCACTGATTAGCCGGATGCGTCTCCATATCTAGGTTGGTCTGGTGTAGCATACCGCACGCCAGGATGGTGCTGTCGATTGATCCTCACCGCCCGTATCGTCAGGGCTCTGGTTCATCTTGAAATCAATGCGGCGGATTCCGACAGTTATCGTCTACTAATGCAGGGCTATTTGAGATCACCTGCAACAGTTCTGGTCCACGTTGGGATGGGTTAGATTCTGAG
The DNA here is from genome assembly GCA_029606185.1 of Paecilomyces formosus. Lineage (NCBI taxonomy): Eukaryota > Fungi > Ascomycota > Eurotiomycetes > Eurotiales > Thermoascaceae > Paecilomyces > Paecilomyces formosus. The sequence goes on from JAPVCB010000036.1 coordinate 1,069,081, forward strand.
TACGGCAAGCGACCATCTTCACCGGCGTCCTCGGCCTCCGGAGAGGAAGCCATCCGGAACACGCCAAGTGGATCTCCGACTCGGCTGTCAAATGGAAAATATCATCTTCCTGACCAATTGCAAACTTGCCATTCTAACGATGAATATAAGAATGGCTTGTACCTGCGTTAGTAGCACATCTTTGCTACATCTTCTAGATACGCGAGACCAGTTCTATCATCAACAATGCACCTTGTTGTATGTACTATGAAGAAGCGTCAATGGAAGCGACAAATTGAATCTCACGGCCAAATTCATGGGGCCCGGGAATGATCTATTCACTGTCAACAATGCTTAGTAGGCTTCGTTCAGTCAAACTTTACGAAGTCCATGCACTCTTGTTGCTTTGGGCCAATAACGTAAGTCTCTTGGGATCTTTTGTGACCTATCGAGTATAATGGCAAGGCGGTCCCTCACCAAGTCCACGAGACCCAGGATTTCCTATATGATCGCATATTGGAATAATTTGGATCCCCAGGAAGTTGGCTTATTTTGTATTTGGTCAGCATTGTCGCATCATATCTGACAGAAGAGACCCAAACTCGACCACTACAGCGAGAGGAGTGTACCAAGCAAAAGGCTTCGATGGACGGTAGTGTTGAGGGGACGTGAGATGATGGATTCTCACACAATTCCATGCAGAAAAGATGAACCGTCCTATAACATTCGGTCAAGAGTAGGCACGGCGTATCGCTCCCAAAAGCCAGATGCCGATCATGGCAAGGGCAGGTTGGACTTAGGTGTGAACAGCAGAAGCCTTCCAAGCGCACTGGTATTTAGATTCCGTTGCAACTGGTTCTCCAGTATTCTATTTTAGGCATTCCTCGAAACATTGGACCGGGTCACTCTTCCAGTCTCTTTTACTGGCATGCTTGCCGTTTGCTGTTAGGACAAAATGGGTGTTGCGCCGCTGGTGTGCTGCATGCAGGTCAAGGGTTCCGGCGCCAAAGTTATGGCTGAAACGAAAAGATCTTCGAGATGCACTAGATGATATGCATGTAGCACCCCAATGGATAATTAAATGGTGTGGATATGCATCTTATCAAATCGCCCTAGCAAGACTTGAACATGCGGGACAAAACGTTGCACTTCGCTGCACTCATAAGGTTTGGTCTTCGGACAAGGCCAAGCTGAGGGAACACACTCGCAGACTCCTTCAGTTCATGTTATTCCACATACTAGTATACAGCGTTGACATGCTGTTTTGAACTGGATAAAGTAATTTGTTTCTTCTGAAGGAGGCATGGTATGTAAGCACACATTCTTCCATCTGCCTTAGTGAGTGGCAGCTAGGGTCGTCCTAATGTTTCGGATTTCCAGGGAAGCTAGAAAAGAATTGTAACAGATCCCAGAAAGGTTAGACACAGGGAGGAGTAGTTTGTACGACAATCTGAGATGGCAGGGAAAGCGGGCGCAATGTCAGAAAGCTAGATGTTGCCAAAGTGAGCTATCGTCCACGGCTTTGTTGGGCAGGTAACCCATACACCCTCCATGGTACCTCCTGAGTCTCAAGTACCAACTGGGTATCATTCTTCATTAAGTCCAATTTATTTATCATAGCCTAGATCAGTATTTATCTCATCGCCCTCTTCGGCTTCTGCACGATACTGACGCTGCCATAGTAGTAAACATCGCCTGTCTTGATAATATAATTAAACCACCCGACTTTCCGAGAATCGACCCGTGTCGTACCGGTATAGTGCAGAAACCCGTTTAGGTTTCGCCCATGGAAGGTTATAAGGAATTTAAACAAAATAACGTCCATGGTCGGTTCCTTTGTCCCCACCATAGTGTGCTCATGTGGAGCATCCTTTCAGGAACAGCCGGCATTTGGTAGGGGGGGGGGGTAAACTTTGGATGAAGCGGGAGCCCTGCCGCCACGAAGTGACACAATGAAAGAAACAACAACCGGAGCAGTACTTTTGGTGCTGTGTACACCACTTTCTTTGGCTGATTGTACTCTCTGCCATGTTACCTGTCTTGTTGACGTTGACGAGAGGAAACGATCGCATTTCTGTTGGCGGTTGCAGGCATGGAAGATCGAATGTTCTCGCCCCGGATCGGCCCCTGAACCAAACAGAGTTCTCAGGCCCTCGGACCATCAACATCGGCGCCAAGTAGAACCTGCCCGTGGCGCCAGCAGATGCAACAGTATTGGACCATGTTGGCAATAGAGATTAAAGGTGGGGATAGTCGAGAGAGATGGTCTGTACTACTCCGTAAAGACTTTCTTCTCTCATCATATCCCCTGTCTGTTTGTAGTTAGATGCCTCTGGTCCAGGGAGGAACTGCCGTACAAACAGCGCCAGAAGAGCACCCACACTCCCTAGGATGGCCGTTGGTCTGCTGTTGCTTATCCACAGTGATCAATAATGGCCTGAGTCTTTGACCCCAGGTGCTAGATGGACTAGTTCATCCTGGTCGTAGACTGAGAACAAGAATAACCTGAACCGCCGGGGCATCCTGGTGCGACTTGCACGACTTGGGTCAGCAACTCCGCCGCTAATTAGTCTATTGGGCCTGGAACCATAGAAGTCATCTCAGGCTAAGGCGACCAGGCTGAGCGTATATTATCACCCTCAGCCCCGAAAGTTGAAGTGTCGCTCAACCACCGGCACGAGGCTGACTGTCACGGACGCGAGGGGAAACGGTGACCAACAGTACAACTGGACCGCTATTGGAAGTCGAGACTTGCTTCCAGCACGAGCAATCGTTCGATACGACAGAAAACGTTGTCTTTCTTTGACAAGTCGGTTATAGCCCCTGCGCATTCCTCAGCCGTCAACTTGCAAACGCCGCCCAGTATCGTCTCGACTCGATCCCACCAAGATCGTAGACAACGAACACGAGTGTCTCCTGGATCTCCAGGACTCCAGAGAGCGGCTGGTGATTTCAGTGACGAGGTCATCAGTCCTGTCTTTTCAACACCAAAATTGCTTCAGCGCATTGGTGGATCGTATACCATGTTGTGACTGTTATACCTCGTCCTCCTTTCCCATCTCTAGGCCCTTACGGCGATTCACTCGTTTAGCACACACAATGGAAGCCTTTTCAGGCTCTTCTCTGGGTTTCCCAGATGTCCTTCGTTCACGATCTTCATCCCAACGCGGTCCGTCGAAAATGTTGTCGCGACACCGAACACCGCAGTCTCAAATGCACCAACGAGAGTTACCGACTCGCTATACCTCCTTCTCCACGAAACTATGTCTGCTTCTCGTATCAATGCTCCTAATGTTTTATACACCTGTCAGCGCCGCAGTTATCTCCGTCCGATCTTCTGATGCGACGATCTCAAACGGCGTGGCCGATTCAGCTAGAGGGTGGGAGATCATCGTTGATCGCCAGGCATCATCCCCACTTCACCCAATTGTGGAGGAGATCCAAACAACTACAGACAACAACGATCTGGAAAATCACAACGACGAGAAAGACGAGACCCTAGAAAAGTTGTTGACACACATCAAAAGAGCGGATTCGTCGCAAATTTCGAGCAGGTCCGCATATAGCACCTCTCTCCAAGCCGAGTCTTTCCCAGCTCCTTTCGACAGCGCGACTTTCGGAAGCAACTTCACCAGCGACAGCTGTCCGGACTTCATTGAGAAATTCCTGAGCAACTCGACCGTCACTTCTTGCCATGCTGTCTCCCTGCTTCTCCAGAACTCGCAATCTTGGTTCCATTCGCTGAGCTCAGCGGCTGCCATCTCCAACAACCTCGATATCGCATGCTCTGCTCCCATGGCCTCATGTACGGATATCCTAGCGGATCTTGCCTCGCAACTCATCAGCGACGATGCCTGTGGCAAAGACTACAAGCAGGGGAATCCGGTCGTTGAGAATGCCTACACGGGCATGATCGCCTACCAACCCATCTACCGTGCTTCGTGCCTGAAGGACCCCTCTACCAACAACTATTGTCTCTCAGAGGCGGTGCGCAACTCGAGCAGTGTCATGGACTACTCTATCTACTTCTTGCCTCTGGGTATGAACCTCCCCGCGTCTGGTCGCGCTACCTGCAACGCCTGTCTGCAGGCTACAATGCAAATCTTCAGCGAAGCCAGCGAGTCGCAAGGCCAGCCGCTCACCAAGACATACATCCCTGCGGCCCAGCAACTGAATCTAGGCTGTGGTCCCAATTATATCAATACCACTATCCCCATCGGTTCCAAACAAGCCATCGGCGCGGGCAGTCTGACAAGTCCCAATATGGCTTTTGTCAGCTCCGGCTTTGCTTTCGTCCTCGGCACGTGGCTATTGGGGATGCTGTGATCACCTGGATCTCGAAAAGAAAAAACGAGGCTACTTATGCTATTGCACAACCAATCTCTCTCCCTTATATCTATACCCAAACCATTTAATTTCTATTGTCTATTTTTACATAATCACATTTATCTACACTAACCCATACGTACTTCCGTACCTATGTTCGTCCATCACGCCATTTTCGGCAGCTCTACCTACTCTCGCTGTGCACTGTCTACATGTCATCTATCTACCTCTTTTGCCCGACACATCCCTACATTTCAGGATTTTCCTTTTGCCATTTACGTCAACTGATCAGATTCACTTATTGAGCGAACGTACATAGATGGGAACCACGTCTTACGAGCGCAAGACTCCTTTATCGAATTTTTTTTCTTGACTCATTTCCTTATTCTTGTTGTGGATTGCTATCGTTCTTTTTCTGGTTGTGTCAATATCAAGACCAGACCAAAGTGGTTATGGGTCCTAAAACTATAAAGTTGAAATGGAGTATCTTCTTTCGGAAACTTGTGTTTATGTGGTAGTATCAAGTTGTATTTGAAGCACGTAAAGCATGCAATGTAAGATCGAGGTATCATGAGGACTATATATTTTTCAGTGGTACAAGACAGAAAGAGGTATATGCATGGATCTCGTTGCAATGCACTGAAGCACACTTTCGCGTAGCTCCGAGATCGTTCGTGATTGCGTTACATATGATGCGGACACAAAAGATATCACATGAGAAATTAGAAAGGTAAAAGAAAATTAGATATGAGATAGAGTTATTCCAAAAGGTATAATGCAGCAAGCAGAATATTCAATATAGACGCCGTGTTGACTCAACTTCTTCTTGGGAAAGTCGTTTCGCCGAGAGCGACGCCAACAAGACTCTGCTGTGCTTGGCTGCCAAATCCCATCCCTGGCATTTGTTGGATGGGGCTCAGGGTAACTTCCTTCTCACGCTTGAGGCGGAAATACGCCAGCTTCGCGAAGCGGCTCAAATGGTTCCAGAAATGGCGACCAGCTTCATGAGCTGCGATGCGGTCGAGGAGCTCGACTGTTGTGTCGCGGACGGCGGGATCAGGGTGAAAAAGACCCATACTGATGTAGAATAAGCCTGCTTGGCTTTCAGGAGTCACGGTGAGCAGTTGGCAAATGCCGGCGTAGTCCTTCACGGCATGCGCAAAAGCGAGATAGATGGCGCCGGCGTCAGCATGAGAGAGTTTTAGTGAGCGTAGCCGATCATGATGGTGGTGTAGGTCAAGCTGTTTAACAGGCCTGCCAGCATAATACATCGAGGCCACGTCCTGGACGAAGGAATAATAAGAACGTGTATTCCGCCATCCTTCAATCTTCGAGACAGAAGCCGCTAATTCTCTCTGTTTAGATTCCTCGTCTCGCCACACATAGCCATGCCCACGGAGAGAAGACGGATCAGAGGGGTCAGATCTGAAGCCGCTGGGACTTTCCACGGATGGAGATTCACCTGGCCCGATAATGTACAGAGCCGATGCCCCATATACCGTTTCTTCAAATGCAGCAGCAACACGGGTGAACTTTGTAATATACGCACGCCATTTGGCACGGACGGCACCTTCACCATGACGCTGAGTGATGCTGCGCACTATGTCTTCCATAAAAAGGTTGTCACCAGTCGGGTCCGCGTTGGGCCCAGTAGGAGGCGGGACCAGAGTGTTCTGCTGCTGGAAGTATAGAAGTCCTTCAGTAACTGGCGCAGGTTCAATGCGATTACTGATCTTCATTCGCCCGGTCGGCAGATCGCAAAGTAGATCCCACCACTCATGATGGTTGGCGAAGGTCGGATTTGTTACTCCTGCAATGAAACCAGGCACTCTGAGAAGGTCATCGATTTTCGTTAAATCAGTGTAAGGGAATGCGTGTCTGGTGAATCCTCGCAGGACGCCGCCAGAGGCTAGGGCGCAAGCAGCCAGGACCGCCTCAGCAACTTCTCCAGAAGGCCGGTTATGGCCTAGGAAGATGACTCGTTTCTGAGTGAGCATTGCGTTAACAAGAACGATAATCGGGTGCGTATAAGCACCGCTCGTTGTGAGATGGGGGTGAAGAGCAAAAGGTTGAGGTGACGAGGCATGAGGACCAGCAAAGATCTGTATGAGCTTAACCAGAGAAAAGTCGCCGACAGTCTCTGGCCATATTGCTGTTGGGACCTTCACAGGAATCGGTATATCATTGTAGACAACCTTCGACTCGAACTCGTGCGTGTCTCTAGGGAGAGAGTAGCGTAGCTGGGCCTTCGCAGGTGATTCTGGGGACTGCTCCCCGCTTGCGATCTCGTCAGAAACCCGTTGCTGGATCATCCGCTCGAACTTCTCAATGAACATATCCTTCGAGTCGCTAGCTTGCAAGATGTGTCGTTCCAGAAAAGAAAGCTTGGGCATCAGGGAGAGATCCATAGCGTTGACAGCATGATAAAGGCTTGCCAATGTCTCCGGGTATGGCGATTTAAAATAGTCTTCTAGCGCCAGCAGAAGCAAAGGCTGAAGCTGTCAGTCCCATTTCTGGGCCAGGATATAGTGTACCGGACTCACTTTATATATGTGGAGAAACGAATGTCGCGTACAGATTGCCATAGCTTTGACCACAGCACCGCTGTGACCCGTTAGCATCCAAGCTTTGACGATGTTCGACTAACATAGACTCACCGTCTGACCGAGTTATCCTGCTTCGTATTCACAAGATTCAGAACGTACATCAGCGGCGGACCTTCGCCTGCGTGGTCTTCCTCGTCGCTACTCTCTTCACTCGACGCCTCGTCATCCCGCCACACGCCCGTATCGCCTTCTTTTTGCTTTCCTTTCCCTTTCTTCCCTCCTGTTTCATCGCCCTCGCCTTCTTCTTCATCTTCGTCACCCGTATCCTTGTGCAAAAAGAAAATCGTCCAATCCTGGCTTCGGACGTGCGTCTGATCCGGCAACATGAGCTCAGCCAGCATGCTCTCATCGCCGCTAATGGCAGAAGGATATTGGTGCTCCATTATGGGTCCCCGATCGATGTGAAATGACGCGACCAATATGTATTCGACATGGCGCTCGGGAGAATCCAGGGGATATTGTGACTTGTGACGCCTGCGCTTTGGTCGAGCGGTTTGCGGCACGGATTGCTCAGTCGATCGGCGACGTGAGGAAGTGCGCGAGCTAGTCGGGGATCGTTTCAGGAAAGAGCCTGCTGGGGACAATCGTGGGAACCCATTGTGAGTTCCCTGGCCAGCAGATGTCGACAGGGAGGGAAAGGGTTCAAGGGAGTTGCGCCGTTCATGAGTCGAATCGTTTCCGGACGTGCGATACGGCAGCGCGGTCGACATGTTTCTGGATTATTGCGATAGAAACCCCATTCAGGTAAAACTCATGCCCCTCTGTATCGTCTGATGGTAGCCCAGCTAGCACAAGTCAGCGGTGCTTGTCTCAGGCTATAGATCTATGGTTCAGGGGGAGTATAGAGCGCGGAGGCATTAGGCGCACCGACCTTTGCGCGGAACTCAGCAACTGTCGTATCAAGAGAAATCGTGTGAAAGATACCAAAACATTATATACATAGAAGTTAAAGAATCGTTTTTCATGCCATCATGACAGATATGAGCGCATCCAGGGGCATTGGACTCGTGCACGGTGTTTCATCTACGCTTTCCCTTCGCTCCCTTTACGGGCCACTCCCCGCACGTGCCTCACTCGCTTCCCACTCGGAGTCGGTCTTACTTGGCTCCGGAGGCGGTCGGCAGCGGCAGATCGTCCGTTTGTTTACTCCGGGGACGATAGCAACCAGCAGGTAGATCGAGTACAGGCTTCACCACGACCGAAAACTGCTGGTATTCGACGGTTTCAGAGGGTTTTCTCGATATATAAAAGCTACTCCCATAATACATTCGTGGATGATAAAGCTGTACGATAGGAGCTCTTCATCACCAAACCTTTGCCCATCATGGTAGGTTGCATCCCCGCTTAGCAACGAGGACGATTAACGAAGATCCGTCACTGATACAACTCATACAGGTGACTCCCAACGGTACTTATAAACCGTCTCCATTGTCGTTTGGATCGCCTCGTGCATCTCCTTTTCGCAGACCCTCAACCCCAAATTCTCCATCGACAATTGGCCGACCAACCACACCGGGCAGTTCCCCAGGGAAAGGACACACCCCGATTCAGTCACCAAGCAAACTGAACCAGAGTTATACCGCTGAAGATGAAGAGAATGCCTCGAGTAGTGCTGAACGCATTCCACAACCAAAATTTCGGGAGCCTCCAGCATCCCCTACTCCGTCAGGGAGGACCAGTGGCCCGGGTAGTTTCTCTTCCACCATGGGTGCTATGTCGGCCGCACGCGGGCCGATAGAGAATGATTCCCTCTCCAGGCTGCCACCAGCGCAGCTAAGGGAGATGCGTGAAGCATTCCAAGTTCTCGATCGCGATAATGATGGAATAGTGAACAGAGAGGACGTGGCCGACGTACTGAGGAACTTAGGTACAGACAGTCCGATAAAAGCCTCTAATCATTTTCTGACTTCCCAATAGGTCAAGACTCTTCGTCTGCTGCGACTGGGCAGTATTTCCCTCCGGGGTCATCTCAGACCATTAATCTTCCCACTTTCCTGAATAGCATCTCCACATTGTTGGCTCCTTTGTCGTCTTCTCAGGAACTATTGAACGCCCTCGCCGCATTCGATGACGATGACAGTGGTCAAATCGACGTGGCAGAGCTGCGAGATGCACTCCTGCATACAAGCCCTGAGGCCGGAGAGTCCCCTCTTACGGAACGAGAAATCGACGATGTCATAGCCGGCTTCACTGGGCGAAGAGCATTTGGACGAACTGCACGAGGCAGTGGCTTTGCAGGCGGTGCGAAGAAAGGAGAGGTTTTCCGCTACCAGGAATTTGTTGCTAGTGTCATGGGCGGCACAGACAGCGACAAAGCAGGCGGAAAGTCACAAGTGGATGCTATGCGAGGTTGAGACGAGGTCGAATCTATTTTTCTTTATTCGGGGTTTCCTCGGGTTACGTGTCATGGAGTTCCGGATTGGGATGAATGAACGATACAAACTATTATGGGCGAAAGCTGCAGCTGCCATTCATAATTCACTGTTACCTGTATATGCGTCTGCGATCTGTTGTATTGTATATTCTAGCACAATAATACCGTTCCGATAAGGTGGTAGGTAGATTTCCGATTTCCGATTTCCGAGCGGAATCAGCATGTCCGAAACGCAACGAGATACCGTACCAGAGCCATCTCCAAGGCAAGTTTAGACGGCAGCTCGTCCAGTAAGAGTATCATCGGAGGATAATCAAGCGATAGTATGTGGGCGGATCGAGACCTAAGCAATTAGGTTGATACTAACCATCGTCGACTGGGGCCGACGCAGGGACCCTTCTCTGGCCTTCCCAGCCTCTCCAGCCATTCTGCGCTCGAATCGCGCGTCGCGTGTCCCCGCATCCAACGTCTGGCGAAGAGAAAGCACAGGACATCCAGCAGAACCAGCTTGGCGATCGCAATGCTCTGCTCCGCTAGTGTAAACTGACTTCGTTCACTCGATCCCGAGGAGTCTGTTGGATGCAGATGCTAATGCTGCTGCTGCAGCATACGGTCTCCCCGCTCTCAGCGTCATCGCGACTGTCACAGTGAGGAAGATGGCGAGCAAGCCTCCGTCGCAGTTCAATCCTTCCAACGTCACTGTGCCCCCGTCGCCTCGAACTGCCAGGACGCTTCGGAAGTTCCAGTCGCACCAGACGTTGTACTCAAGCTACTCGTCGATCAGCGGTCAGCAGCAGCAACAGCCTTCGAATGACTCAAGTCCTTCACGAACTTCTGGCCTCGATTCTCCTTTCGATGCGAGAGCTCAGTCTCCAACAGCCACTCGACCGCGGAGACGGACGAGATCGAACAGTGATGCCAGTGTAACGGCTTCGTCGGTCGTCCATCAAACCCCTAAACGACCCGCGAGGAAGACAGGGTCAGGAATAGGGTTGAAAAGATCGAGTCTCGAAAATCTATTGAGGGACGGGCCGCCAAATGGCGATGTTAGCGGAGGCTTGAAGGAATTACGATATCTTGTTTTGTCGTCGAGGGTGGATGCAGACAGCGATGGCATGGTAAGGATGTTCTCATTCTTCCCGGATTGTACCATGTGTCCATTTTGGCAAATACTGATCCTGAGGCATAAAGTCCCCCTATAGAATATATCTCTGGCTTGCACTGCTTGATATCCCCGCCCTACCCACAGACGAATACCTCTCGTTGGTTCACAGAGGGCGTTCTCCCGCCTATACAAAGATCCGCAACGATACCTTCCGTACCCTCGCAACAGACCCTCTCTTCAAACGTCGGGTGACGGAAGCAAGTTTGATTCGATTGCTAAATGCTGTCGCATGGAAGCTTCACGATGCCAAATCTGGTACTACGAGCTCACGGCCTGGTTCACGGAGGCGTGAACTCGAACTCGCGATTGATACCCCTCCTGTCATAGCTGAAGAACCGTCCGGCGAGATACCCGAGACGAGCTTTGGTCCACCCGTCAACTTCTCTCAGACAGCTGTCTACGTCCAGGGCATGAATGTTTTATGTGCCCCATTTCTCTACGCCGCTCGCAGCGAAGTCGAAGCTTTCGCGCTTTTCCACTACTTCATCACAAAAGAATGTCCAGGTTACATTCGAGGGGCTATGGATGGAGTACATAAAGGTCTGAAGCTCGTGGATCGATGTCTGGAACTCGTCGAACCGAAGTTGGCCAAGTATCTTTTCTCGAAGGGAATGTACGCTGAGCTTTATGCATTTCCCTCGGTACTCACGCTCTGCGCCTGCACCCCACCGCTACCAGAGGTCCTACATCTGTGGGACTTTCTGTTTGCGTATGGACCGCATCTCAACATACTGTGCATCGTGGCTCAACTGATCAGGATGCGGGATACGATTCTAAAGAGTCCAAGGTACGCTGCACGTTCTCAACACGGTATTGTCACATGTTCCTAACTCGAATTCCCCACAGCCCTAATAAGGTCCTCCGTTCATTCCTCCCTCTTAACGCTAAAGAGATTATCGCCCTCACCGTCCTCCTTGTCCGCGATATTCCTGATGATCTCTACCAGGAAATGGTAGACCACGCCAAGTAGTCTTTACCTCGAAAGCACTCCTAAATGCCTCTTCTCGGCTTCTTGTCCCTAAGCTTCGTTTCGATTTGTCCTGTGTTGACCTCTTCAATTTTTACTCCTCTTTTTGTCCTTATTTCCCTGGTGGCCTCATAGAGGCTCAAGGTGACGTCTTCTTTCTCGATTTGTGATTATATCGGGTATTTTGTCTTCTCTTTTTCCACCGTGTCATTTAGCATTGGGCTTCGGGGTTCTCTACTGGCTGGAGTTAGCCTGGTATAAGCGATCTTCTTGCATGTATCTGTATTTATAGCCTGTTAGAAATGATAATGACCACTGAATGCAAGAATGAAACGCTTCTGGGGAAACACGGATAGATGAAATCTACTTTTTATAACTTGGGTAGGGTATCTAAACGACATTTCTTGCTCCCCACTCATGATCTAGAACTTTATATGCTATTTCGGAACCACATATCTCCTGGCGGTCATCACTCCTCCAAGGACGCCTCCCACAAACACCTCTCGCACAAACATATCCCACCAAGCGCTCCCTTCGCCCATTCCCTCCTCTTCTTGACACTCAATCCGATATCACAATAGTGATTCAGAATCTCCTCATCCTTCTTGATGCCCCCTCTGTTCCTTCTGGTCTCCTGTCCATCTTTCTCTTTCCACATCGCTCTCTCCTCCGTCGTTCGCGCCATGAAGGTGATCTCTGCACCCCATTCCCACCTGACATTCGGATCACACGAGTGGTTCGCGAGACACCAAAGTGGATGCACGGCACAGACTTCGGGGCCGCCGTCCCATGTGGACAGCCGGCCTGAGGCGGTGCCGCGGAATTTGGCGTATAGTGTGTTCAAAACCCAGGTATCGTAGAGGGAGAGGGTCGCGAAGGGGTCGAGGCCCATTTCTTCGAGGATACGCATCGGTTGGAGAATGGAGAGCTGGAAGGAGAAGGGCAGAGTGGAAGTCGGGTCTGATTCCCAGGGTAGACTCTGTTCAGCAGCTATCGCTGACGACGATGTGGTGGTAGAAGAGGATGAGAGGTCATGGAAATCGCCCCAAATATATTTCACTTCGGGCAATTCGAGAGGGTGAACGTCCTGCGTAGCTGCCATGGCAATTGCTCGGCCCAGGAGCAAAAGATACAGGTAATCCGCCTTGTCTTTGGGGTCCGGAATATCTTTCCCAATGGACTCGAGTCCTTCCTGTCCGCAGACAGCGGCATGGTATACTTCCTGTGCACGATCATGACATTCCTGACCGCAGAAGATGGTATCGTCGCACTCCTCGCATGCAACCGGTGGGTTTTCTGACGAGAGTTCAGGCAGTGGACCATTGCAGGCGTCGCACAGGTCGTCGTGCAGACGATTCGTCGCCGTCAGGAGGGACGTTTCCCGCAGGATGATCTCTCCAGGCGCGATATCTTCCTTAGCGAAGAGACCTAGCTGAATCGATACTTCCTCGCTTTCGATTGCATCTGGTGTATCCTTCTTGGACGAAGACGAAGAATCGTTATCATGCAAAGCCGGCAAGGCGACAGCTCTGACTTCACACTTTGGCGCGACATCTCTAAGTCGTCCATTCAGCAATTGCAGCGTATCAGTCGCTTTGCGATCCGGCTCATGCTCGTTCCACGGGTACAAGACCCTGCGGGCATATCCCTGAGCATTGAGCGCTGTTGGGTCCAATCCGACCTCTTTTCCGGCTTCGCCATTAGCATCAGCAGAGTTCCCTCTTCTCCCTCTCCTTTGCTCTTGAATATTCGAAATCCTCTTAATCTTCTCCATCTCTTCCTTCAGCCCAGCCGCCTCCTTCTTCACCAGATCGTTACCACCTTCAGCAAGGAGGTTCGTCCCACGCAAACAAAACTCGTACGCATCGCGCAAACATCCACAACGAACAAGACTCCTCACCAGAAGTCCATACACATCTCCTATAGATGAATCGTACTCTTCTTGGGAAGTCGGGATGAAGTTTTCCTCGTCATCTTCTTCCTCTTCGTCATCCTTTCCAGTCTCTTTCTCAGATGCGTCCTTTCTCCTTCTAGCCAAGAACTCACACCCATCCGGATCAACCACAGACTCGAAGAGTGTCAAGGCCCGGTAGGCATCCGCAGCCGCGAGGTCTGCGTATCCCAATCGCTCATGGACCCGGCCACGCTCAAGATGCAGCAGTGGATTATGCGGATCTGCGTATAAGCGAGCGGTTGCTTCCGCGCGTTGTTGGAGCGTGGAATCCATTATAGAAGAAGAACAATGAGAAAATATGAATGCGGGGGCGTATAGGCGGGGTAGTACACTTTTTTCGCCTTCGTTGTTTTTCTGTTGTTCTATTTCCTTGATCCCCAGAATCTCTCCTGTAAGGCAAGTCAAATTCACAGCATTGCTCGAATACAAAATCGAGGTAGAGGGGGAAAGAAAAGGAGAGAATTTGAGGAGAAGCGAAATTCTTATCGGAATCGGATAGGCGCAACGACCCCTCGAAACGGGGAAATTATGATAAGATTTAGAGTAGCTAGGAGCAGCAGAGACCTACCCTTGGCCCACTTCCTTTTAATGAACCTGAAATCTCTGCGATTTCAAAAGAAAAGCTGCCTGCTCTACTTACCACTTGTATTTCTTTCCCCTCAAATCTCTTAATTTTTTAAGCTTTTACGGCATTTCGATATCACGTGATTACCTTATCTACATTATCTAGACTGCAATGCGAAATGAGCCATGGTGATTGGGGAGAGACAAAGAAAGGGAAGAAGGGGATAGGGGTGGAGATGGAAGAGAAAGAATCATGGATGAAAGATGGATTAGATTAATTGTCTGTTTCCCACTTTCCAGATTTAAGATTACCTATGGTGGTTTGAGTATGCTATCTCCAAACAAAAAGACAAAGGAGAACGTAGAGAAGAAATAGAACGCTGTCTTGGAAACTTTGAACCTGCTGAATGGTCCCATAGCCATGTCCTAAATTAAGGAAGAAGTGTGTATGCTCTAGTCGGTAGTAGGGCGGTCGTCATCGTTGATTATTCTACTATCCGTAACTCACTTGTCGAGGAGATTAGTTTTTCTAAAAGGTCTGTTAGCTGACCAGTTGAGTTCCTTTGGAAAGTCAAATTCTCATGGTATTGCGGTGGTAGTTTGGAGGTGACTCACTCTCATAATCGATCACGGTTGTGATATCCTTGGTCTTCTTCCCCGTAACTGATCCATTAACGACCAAAGGCCCGCTCTTGGAGTCCTTCGAGGATACCTCACGCTCTATGCCCTCGTCCACAGTTGTTGTCTCACTTGTTGTGTTTGAGTCCGTTCTTTCAGTCTTCTCAGTTTGGTCTTTATCTTCCCATTGTACGGAATCGTTCGAGCTACGCGATACCGGGGCATCCCTATCAAATTTCACTCGAATTCTCGCACCCATGAACACTGTATTGTCCAACTTGGTCATTGCCTGTTTTGCCTGTTCCATATCCTGGAACGTTGCCTTCGCTTGGCTTCGGCGATGACCGGTTCTGCGATCCTCCAGAATCTCACAGTGCTCAACCGTCCCTGCAGCAGCTAGATGGGATTTGAGATCCAATACGTCCGTCTGTGGTGCGAGATTCTGGATGAAAACATATCTACTGGGCGTATAGTGAGTCGGGGACACGGAATGCGTTCTGTGTCGACTGTAGACAGACTGGTAGCTCCGCTCGGATTTAGTACGTTGATAGTTTGTCCGCCTCCCGGTTGAAAATCCACGGTTTGATGCCTCGTGCGCGGTCGGTAGCCATGATGGCGAGTAAGGGAATGTAGGAAAGTTTGAGGAGTCGTAAAGCAGAGACGACATAGTCGGCATCTGCACTGGTGCAGGCGCAGGCATAGAACCCTTGCGGTTGATCATGATAGGTGTTTGGATGGAAACTGATGACATGGGAAGTGAAGGATGATAAGCAATTGTCGTTGCACTCGGGATGACTCCATAATCTGCCTGGGGATATGTGGGAGTCGGTGGCATTGGGGGCATTCTAGTACATTGGCAGCGTCAACGAGGGTCACTTTCTGATAACACAGCGATACTGGACAGAACACAAATAACAGAGAAAAGTTGAAAGCACCTACTCTGCGGAATGAGATGAACTCGGGGTAGTTATACTCCCGACTCTTGGTGGAGAATAGCCTCCTATATAAACAGGCTGCGCAACGCAAGGCGGACCCTTCGTCGGCCCAGCAATTGGTCGTGTAGGTGAACTCATCCGTGACAAAGTTACAGTCAAGCTCTGTCCATCCCAGCCGCTACTGGCTAATCTATCTGCAAGTAGTAGTCAGCACCGTTGCCAGGTATGAGTTTCTGGGGGTTCAACACACGATAAGTACGCCATGCCTCGTCCTCATTCTTCACAATAATCTGCCCAAGTCCCGTCGGGAATCCATGCTGATCATCATACACCACAGCTTGCCGGATGTGTAAAGCAGTCTGGCGTACCAAATCTTTGAGCTCCTGCCATCGACAATGTGCTGGGATCTGGTATGCGTGTAAGACAACTGGTCAATCATTGCAGCAAGGAATGCAGTATTTTCTGCAAGCTTACTTACACCCTGGATAAATAAGACAAACTCAGTCTCGGAGCCTCTCGTCTTTGGTCGTCCCCTTTCCCGTGGCGGAGAAGGCATGGTGTCTGTTGGCTGTTTTCTTGTGTCCACGCTGACACTAATATGCAGCAAAAGTCAGATTCGGTTCTAGAAAAAAAAAAAAAAAAAAA
>JAPVCB010000036.1:1085298-1132557 GCA_029606185.1 Paecilomyces formosus
GGGTATCACACAAGAAGGGGAATAACCTCATGAGGTGCTAGCTAGATCCAAAGCAGCTTGCAGTCTGACCGCTTGTTTGGTGTTCGCTGGAGAAGGTATATAACTGCGGCACCAGACCAGAAATAAAGGAACAAAGATCAAAGACTGGTACCGGCAGTGGATGAAGTCGCTTGTTTCATCGATGTAATCATAAAGAGACAATGGAGAGCATAATAGTCTGGCGAACACAGGCGGCCAGGGACCGTGGACAATAAGTCTGCTATTTCAGCGCTGGCAGCCGCTAATCAAGTCCGTGCAGAACAGAAATTGTTAAAAGGGCTAGAATGCCGGTTTGTACTATGTATGGGCCTGTTGGCCGTTTGAAGCTTCTTCGGGAATGATGTGTGAGATCTTAGAAATCATTTCGAACGAAGCGATCGAAGGCATACCGCACAAGCATGGCCTTAAAGGTATACAAAGAAAACGAAACACTAAAGCCAACCCTGCATGCTGTCAATGGTCCCACCTGACGGGTATCATACTATTTGTCACTGCGGCAAGATCCCCGGGAAAGACCAGATGGCTGAGGCTGGAGATACGTCGCAGGGACAGTGGAGGAAAGCCACAGATCGCTCCTTCGGCGAATAAAGGGCCAAAACTGATAGGATCATCGTGGAGAAGGAGCATGACTTATGCATTCTCTTCCCTTCTTCCCGATTTCCTTCACATCATGTAGGTCACCCCGCTTGGTGTGCTATGGTCCCGGTTTTGTAGGTATTCGCAAGTTGTTTCCTGGACCAGTGCGGAGCAAGGTGCACTGCTCCCGGTGCATGGTATGTCTTTTTCGGGGAGATCTACCGACCTTGGCTTTGTTGTTTAGGTACAATCTCATATTACTAGCTGGTCCGGGTCGAGGTATTCTCGGTTACGTACGTCTTCGCTTTACTCCATCCGTCCAAAGTACCAAATGGAACCAGCGACGGTAATGCCGAGAGAACTGGCTATTTTCTTGTTGTGGCCACATACACCGGTTGTCTGGTAGCAAATTGCATATTAGGGCTATATGGCGAGGTATTTGAAGAACATGGTAGACCGGGATATGGTACACTTAGGTTCGGCGGATGTGGCTTGCCAGAAGGAGCGACAAACCAAGCAAGCGTCATGACAGGTGGACCACTCTTGTCTGACACTGCAATGGGCCGAAGGTTATCACTTGCTGCAAGGCGAGCGGTCAGAGCGTTTGCTGCTTTCTTTTTCGTTTCCTCACTTTTTGCTTTTTCGCATTTTCGCATTTGATTTTGCGGGTTGACGATAGGAGTATCCCTGCAAACCATGAATCTATCCCTCAATCCAGACTCGTACACAGGTATCGGATTAGATCTGGAAAGCATAAGGTCGTAGCTGTACCCTCAAATGGTCGTGTATCGGGAGGAATGGCATCTTGAGGTTCCTGTCGCTGCACCCCTTGATCCGCTGAAGACTCCGATGATAAAACCATTAGGTCCACGCTTTAGGTGACGCAGATCATTGCGATCGTCGATCGATCATTGTCAAGGGAATCCCTGGAGGATGAGGGACATGAGTGCCATAATAATCAGTGCGTGTGAGGTGTCATATAGTATCACACTTCGCAGCGCTTAGCGCTCTGTATGTCGAGCAGGGCCAAAACTGCCGCGACTGGAAAGGGGGAACTCTGGAAGCAGACTTGGCATTGGTGGCGCAGAATCCCAGATTAGTCCCATATTACCAACAGGGTATCGCAAACCGCTGGTTATGGCCTCGAGGAGTTGTCCCCAGCGTGGGTGTCCGCAGACAGCTACTTCATGCTATCATTCAAAAATGTGAAGCACGAGAGCTTGCAACATGCGACCTTGCAAATATGGTTGATCGGGGTTTGCGAATCTTGGAAGACTTAGCCAAGAGTCCCATCTGTATCGTCGGGTACCCCGGTTCAGCAGTGGAGGAAACTGTACTAGTGATGTCGAATCTCACATTCTGCCATCTTAGTGAGAATCTCTGTTCCTTGGCCCGGATCTGCGCTGCATACGGATCTGGAGATCGTTTCAGCTTACGGGAATGCCGTCCAGGGAACTGGCTCGCAACAGTAATTAACTGTGATTGGATCAGATGGTTGATCTCAAGCCTCGCAAGATTGTTCCGGGCATTGACCGTCCCAAACCGTGGAGCATCTCTCAGCCCTTGCGCTAAACTGGCAGCGGTCATCGAGGCTGAATGGCACACATTAAGATAGGCGCCGTGACCACGATCTGCCACATTGGGCCCCGTCCGCGGGAAAATGCGAACGAATACTCCGTAATGCCTTTGGTGGAGGCTGTACAGATGAACTTCATGCAGTCAATCTGATAGTAGGAAACTTCCCGCTGCCGCGATTGCGGCGGTGCTGGAGCGATCACCCGATTCGGTACGATCCCGATTATCCAGGACGAAAGGAAAGGCCCGCATAGGCCATACACCAATGGTTAGGTTATCATCACACGAAGCACGGAGTACTCCGTGCTCCGCAAAGTATACGGACTCACGGAGTACGAGTACAGCGTAGTATCGCGGTATCCTCTAGTAGTCTACTCCGTACTGAGTAGCCGCAGACCCTAAGGCGTGTCACTTTGCGTTCTATAGGCTTTTATTCTTCCGAGATTGTGGCTGGCCACTGGTTGCTAAACTGAATAGTATCAAGGAGACTCCATCCCGTATTGCAGGTGTGGCAGCTGTCACTGCTGTTAGGAATCTGAGAAGTTTCG
Source organism: Paecilomyces formosus (assembly GCA_029606185.1). Classification (NCBI taxonomy): domain Eukaryota; kingdom Fungi; phylum Ascomycota; class Eurotiomycetes; order Eurotiales; family Thermoascaceae; genus Paecilomyces; species Paecilomyces formosus. The sequence continues at coordinate 1,088,037 of JAPVCB010000036.1, forward strand.
GCTCCTTCTACCGGAACGAAAAGCACGCGTAACCTAACCATCTCGGGCGTTCCTGGCTCCAACGTTGAAGCTACAACGTAGGACGAAGGCGCTAACTATGGCTTCTTGCCGTTCTGTATCACCACGCAGGGACCTCCTTTTCCTTGACCTAACGGGGCATGTTGTATGATTTAAGAATGTTGTTGAAGTTCAAGTCTCCACGCTGAAAGCTAGGAAGCTGATGATCCAAATTCCAGTATCATTGCTCCTTTCGTGCGAAGAACGGCCGATTGCAGTATTTACTTGCACCTGCACTATCGAGATTAGCACCACCAGGGAATGACAGGGTCAGTGATCCTGTCGACCCAGTCTCAGCCTCGACAGACTCGACTTGATCTCCTTTTGGCATTTCCCCAGCCTCAGGGTTGCTCGTGCGTGATCTGCATTCTCCCCCAGGAGTGACACGCGGGCGCTGCCTTTCCGTTTGCAAACGAAAAACATGGCAGGCTCCGTACTCCGTAAATGAGTGGGCAAACTTGTTTTTGTGCACAGCAGGGACGATGATCATCTGTGGGTTTTTACCCCATGTCGCTCCCTTCTAGAAGAATTCTAGGACTGGAGCCAAATAAGGTTCATGATCATTTCTTCTCGAATGTCTGACATTTGATGCACGTGCGTTTGTGTTTCTCCGACGTGGAGATCGACAGGACAGATGTCTTTGACAGGTTGGAACTTTGATTATCACTCCGTGTTATCTTTGATGGAATGATAATAAGGGTGAGTTGTTATTGTTATCTCCTTTTCCTAATTCCCCTGTCTGATAATCATCTGAGACGGGATGCTAAAGGCAGACGGAGATAGCGACGACGGAGTAATTACTGGCGTCTGGATCTACAGGTACCTGCTATAGATGGAAGTGATTATAGTTCGATGATCGACTGGCCCAAACATGAGTTCTCGAAGGCTCTTTATGCGGATAATACGATAAAATTCCCGCTAGACGAGCATGGAAACCCGTGCCACGGTATACAGAAAGAAAATAACGACTCGGATGCTCGCGGTTGTAAACATCCATGAACAGCAATCACGGGCAACTGTAATCACGAATTAGCCTTTGCCAAAACTAAGTATTATTCCGCGAAGTTCCTTATTGAACATCATATGACTGCTCTGTAGGCTGGATACGCCTATGCTACTCTGTAAAGTAATATTACTACTTCCTTCTCGCACCATCTAGACGACTCCGTCTGCATGCATCCATACTTACGGAGAAGAGTAAGATGGGTATCCAACCAAACTCTCAACGAAACCTAGTAACGGCAAGCTTTTGGGGCCAACAACTCCCTAACAGCAAGTCATGTCTTAGATCTCGACTAACTAACTAACTAACCGTCAGCTACACGAGCTGCAGGGGAAGTTGCAGAATTTTTCTTTTCCCTCCCCTGATCATACCGCCGAGAGAGCGCTCGAAGATTCGAAGCCACCCCCGAGAACAGCTCTAAAAGTGGTGTGGCAGGTGCGCACACGCTATTACTTACTAGCGCCAACAAAATAATGCTGCGACCGTGAACGTGCGGGATAACCGTGTTGGGCTTGGGCTTTTAGCGGGAAAGTGAAAGTTAGTTATGGAGAGTGAGTTGGCGCTACTTTTCTGCCCCGGAGCGTACCTGAGTGGCAAAAAAAGGGTTAAAAAAAATTCAGAAGCCTAATTAAACACGAGAAAGTTTACTTTTTCTTTTCACCCTTGTGAAAGGAGGTATGTTGCCTACCGGCATTAGGTATGGATATTCAGGGACTGTTTCCGTCCTGGAACGGATGGATGGAAGAATAACTATCTACTCTAGTCTCTGACTCAGCTATGTCCCTGCTGGGCTCTATGGAGCGTAGTCAGCAACCCAGCTCGTTTCCGGATCGAGCTATCCCGTACTCTATCGGAATCAGCAATGTTTGCGACCGGTAAAGAGAGCGATAAAAAAATATTTTTACTCCATAGACTAACTGCCTAAAGTTTGTAAAACGGTCAGTCACACCGTTTCTTCGACGTTTGTGTTCCTGCAGCCCTGTTGCCCGGCAAGAAGTTGAGGTGAAGCCCAACGGTCCCGACGCTCTGGGTCTCGACCCCAAGCAAACGTCATGAAATCATGACCTGGCTTTGCCAAAGACCGTCGGTGTGCATTTGCACCCAGAGGCAGCACGCCGTATGACTCGTGGACAGGACAACTACGAGCCCAAGTCGATGAGGCGAAGCTAAGTGACTCTAGGAATGGGCAATGCTCATATCCGCCGGGCGCATGTGCTTGAGACCGCCAGAGAGGCAAAAGGGCAGCAAGCAGAGCAGGGGAATGTGTATGGAAGCTTCTTCCGCGTACAAATCTAGGCCCCAGCGTAGAACGTCTGTTTTGAATCATGCAGACAGAGAATCCTAGTCGAGATCTGTGGTAAGCAAGCACAGTCACAATTGTGGCGTTGCGGCTATGATTACGTGTGGCCTTACGCAGTGGCATCAGATAATATTCTCCCCATTTGGATATACTTACGGCTGGTGACGAGTCGGACGATTGTATGATAGATAATCCGAAAGAGGGACTAGGTGGATGGATATACGATGGTTACAATTCGAACACTACGAAAGCGTAAATAGAGGCAAAAGTAGTAATATGATAACGCCGTCCATGCACTGTTCCTCAGTGACCAGGAGTATGGATAATATGGGTATCTCAGAAGTGCATATCGAGCTAGGGACCCAACGGTCCGGACAGCGTAGGAAATCTCTCAAGTCTTGCAAAGAGCTCATCAAATGAAGATGTCTGAATCCTTTTCCAATACGAGGATAGATTTAACAGGAACATGAAACATGGAAAACACATAGGACAAAAATCCCCAGTCAGTCCAATCTTGGAACTGACCAATGCATATCGCTCAACAGGTATATATAAAAAAAAACCAATATCAATAACCGACCGCTAATCCCGCTCATAACCATGCAACCATTGAAAAAAATCACAATAAGGAAAAATCATCACAAATCTCTAAAAAGGGTATTGGATGAGTCCAGCTCAGTCTCCAATAGGTTCATTTCGAAATAGCCGCGACCTCAAGAGAGTAACAATCTCGCAGTTGACAGGTGTTCAGCGTCCTGCGCTGTTGATGCTCGTTTGTGTTCATGTTCTGTGGGATAGGTGAAGCTGAGGCCCCAGCGAGTGATAAGGGCCTTGTTGTGGATTGCGTTGAAGTACGCATATTGAAAGTGTCGTGGGGCTTGCGTCCACGAGAGCTTGACTAGAGTGGTCACTTCGTTTCCAATGTGTTCTCCTTTCCTCTCTTGAGTGTCGTGTCATCGCGGGATTCGCAGATTGTCCGCAAACAGTGCCACTAGCGTTGTGCTTTAGGGTCAATGAGTCTGATTGGACTTTCTTGGGTCTTGTCGCTTAAGACTTGGGGTCAAAAGAATGCTGCAGAGCTTTCTTGAGGGTTGAGTGGTCGTCTGGTGTTGTGCCTCCAGAAAAAAAGCGCACCGTCTCATCGGTTGAACCCCACCATAGAAGCGCAGCGGCTACAGTAGTAAGAATTCATGCCGAACCGCACCACGCCTGGCGAGGACGCATTTTCCAGACTGAGAGATCGTTGGCATCTGGAACAACGAACAATGTCGAACGACGCGATTGCGGCCGTGGCGTCTGAGGAGCGTGGTGACAGGCTTTCAGCGCCGTTGGTAGCCTGAGGTTGTAGTTGAACGGACGGAGAGCTCATTGTGACTTGTGCGACGAGGTCTGCTGAAGCCTCCGTGGTAATTGTCGCGGGGAGGTGTAAAAAAAAAGTGTTTGGAGAGTCGAGTCGATTCCAATGGGTTGGCAGTCTGCTTTCTTTTCTGTATTTCGGGAGGCGAGAGACACTAGTAAGGGCGTTGGGCGCGCTTCTCTTCTAATCGTAGGTATGGTATGTTGGTATGGTAGCAGGAGTATGTCAGGCAGAAACCATCCAGGAGAGGCAGCGCAGTTAGGAAGGGCCAAGGGCTATATAGGAACAGGAGGCAAACGGGAGATTATATCCACCTCGACTGGCTTCAGGACGGCTCACAAAAGTGGTCAAGGACGGATGTGCCGGACAATCATGAGAGATAAACGGGCAACTGGGGATGGAGACGGAGTTTAAGGCTTAGACCAGGTGGGCTATCCACCCGCGGTAACCATGGACAGGACATCGACCATCCGAGATCATGGTTTCGACGACCCTAAGGCGACTACATTTCGCGCTGCGCCGTCCATTCCGAATTCGACCTCCTGACCAGCCAGATCGCGCTCCTTGCAGGCTGAAATGCCCGCTCGTCGCATCACCAGCGAACCGGTCGTGTCGTCATCAGCAGACCCTTCGTTGACAGGGCGGCCTGTCCATCGTGCCCAGCTGATCGTCAACGCCGGACGATGGGCTCATTCGTCTGGCGCTCAGGAACAGAGCCAATGTCGTGGGCATCACCATTCACTCCGTGCGCGCTGGCTCTCAGGTTGGATAACCCGCGGTTGCCAGTGGTCGGTAGACGACTCTAGCGACAGTCCGGTCATGACTGGTCTGGGCGCCATGACCCCAAGAATCAGACACTTCAGAATTACTCCATTATTATTATTCTTTAGGTATTATTATCGCCCTGCAGCCGAACGCACAACTACTGATCTTACTCATCCCAGAAGGATCTGAGCACCGGGCTGAGCCTTCATTAAATTGCGCTCCAAGCTGGCGGTGCTGCGATGCGTCCCTGTCCCCACCACGGTCGACCTTGGGCAGATAACGTCCCGACGCTCATGATCTGCTGCGGAAAACGGAGTATTATCATATTACTAGATTATACTAGATTACTCGATGCAGCCGCGATTATCAAGATCATCCGTGACTCTGATCAGCCCGATGTGAAGAACACAGGTCCTCATACAACACGCTGCCTCTAAAAATGAAACTACGTTTCAGAGTCGGCATGCCTGTCCGGTTGGTCTGCTCAGTGGCTTGTTGACTTGATCAAGGCTCCATCCCTACATAACTTAATTCCCCTCGTCGCGAACACGCCTGAAATGAACTCCAGTCGCTTTAGTTACTAGTGGAACCAATGGGCCAGCCTACTTGTGATTTAGTAGACCGGCGTGGCTGTCCGTGGCGTTTAGCCCATCGGGCTGTCGCCAGGAAATTCCACGCGGTCGCTCGTTGCATTTGGGCTGGTCTGCAATGCTGGACCGGCCGTCCAATTGGCCCCGGGAGTGCGTGCCGATTAGGGCCGTCGCCCTTACGCCTCCCCGAGTTTGCCCCAGGTACATCTCGGCCCTGCTTCGCTGGGAGCTGTCGCCGATATGAAGCAGATTCGGGGGGAAGTTTCGTTGTCTCTTACGAAGTACTTGTATAACTGCTGTTCATCGGCTTCTCTTACTTGTCCAGCTTGCACGCACCTTGCCCCAGAATGGCAATACGACTCCATGCACAATATCCTGTTGCTGGACAAGAGTCTCTCCAATAAGTCCGGTTCTATGCCCTCCAAGCATACACCAGCATACGCCACTCTCATAGGTGGGATGGCGGAACGGAGTGATGCAAGGTCGTGTCAATAGAGTGTGGCATCTACATCCGGTTGCAAGTCCCGCGGGTACCCTCTGATAATGGTGATATCAGACAGTTTTACCTTCTTTTTTTCTTCCAATTTCCTGTTAGTATACTCTGTGCCTGTCGTCAAACACCAGCACATGTGAAGGACTTCCCCGCTCCGGCTCCTGCGATGCACAGTTTACACTGCTATCAGGTTCCCCATATTTACAAACCTCCATATTGGAGCAGTCAACCCAACAATGACGTCTATATGCGTTCTCTGCACGTGAACCTTGCTCACACTCTCCGGACTACTGCTGCAGCTTGAACGCCTTCGCAAATCACCGAAGCGGCTTGATTCCTGAGATGCACGAAGGGGTTGCCGTTATCTGTGAATCGCAGATCTCACTTAGCTCCGAGGTCTAAACAGACGGTGCATAGAGGCTTTAATCTTAGTGGATGGCTGAAATGAGCTCGTCGCATGGGCGCATTGACGCTTTTTTCATGGTCAAAACATGTCGAAATACTGGAGCCCCGCGCCGTTGCCTCTTTTGCGGGCAGGGGCAGAGTTGTCGGTCTACGAGTCCACGGAGACCGCAAACGGCTTAGGTTTTCGTATTCTCCAGTTTGGAGGACTTGAAAGGCCAAGTAATACGGGACAGGAAGAGACGGACTGAAGCCATAAGAAAAGCCCACATATAACAATAATGGTCCAAGCCTGGTCGTAGAGTAGAGACCGTTTCACATATAGTATCCCCCCATTCTCTTTTCTAATCTTAACTCAAGTGGGCAATTACTCTGGGGGGGGATCCAGATTTCATTTTTCTGGTCATTCTGCAGCAACAAACGGCTTGCGGAGAAAGTCTGTTTGCGCGGTGAGACCAATTTACTTATCTCCTGGGAGATCTGCTGGTTCCCGAAGAGCATGAATGGTTGCTTCTTTCTCTACTTCCCCTGACTCAGAATTCACCTATGAATTCAGATCTCTTCAAAGAATATGTCACCTACTAGCAAATAAAGCCGAAGTGGCAGTGAGATAATACTCAAAAATGACACAGGATGGAATATGTGTGGCGCACATCCATCGCTGGCGGGTGGTTGCCGACAATGGCCCTTATTATTCGCCATCCAGACACACTTATCGTCCGTTCCAGGGGCCAGGACAGATGAACAAACGTCATTAAGCATGGGCTCTTTGGAGCTCTAAGCTGACCAAGAGCGCCGTTTCAGGTGACGGATAAGGGAGTAATGAATAATCTCAACCTGCGGTTCCACCATGCTCTTTCCACGAGCTTCTGAAGCAGCGGGACCTACGGAATAGACACCGGCTGATGGCTTCTTGACCTTATCTACACCGACAGCGCGCCGTCTTCTCACTGCAACGAGCTTCAATCTGTCATTGGGAGACAAGTATAACTCCATCACTCAGCTATCGTGATCTCAGCGCGCTTCCTACTTCATTTTCGGCTTGCCGTTGCGAGAGATCGTCCTCTCTTGAAGAATTACCATCTTTACCCCGCTACCCCGCCAACACTTTTACGACACCTCTCAAACTACACCAAACGCCCACAATGGCGGGCGCACCACCCAAGCTGTATAGCTTCTCGGACACCAATTCTCTGGCGAAGGAGCTAAGGAAGTATCTCTTGAACAACCAGAACACTGCTATTGCGCGCCACGACAACTTCAGACTAGCTGTCTCGGGCGGATCGCTACCGGACACCTTGGCCAAAGCCCTTCTTGCCCCCGGCAACGGTACTCCGGAAGACAAGCCTCAATTCTCCAAATGGGACATCTTCTTCGCCGATGAGCGCGTCGTGCCACTCGACCACCCGGACAGTAATTATCGTCTGATCAAGGATGAGCTCCTGGACAAGATCCCCGCTGAGCTGGGAGCGCCCAGAGTCCACACGATCGACGCGGAGCACGTCCACGATGATGATCCCCAGGAGGTTGCGGATTTGTACCAGGAAGAGCTGATGCGATCATTCGCAGCCAAGGACAGTGTCAAGCTTCCCGTGTTCGATCTCATCCTCCTGGGCTGTGGTCCCGACGGCCACACTTGCTCTCTGTTCCCCGACCACGAGCTTCTCCGTGAAAAGGACTCATGGGTGGCAGCTATTTCGAACTCTCCCAAGCCCCCGCCAAAGAGGATCACTCTCACTCTCCCTGTTGTCACGCACGCTCTGTCCATTGCCTTCGTCGCCACGGGTGGAGGCAAGAAGGAGATCCTGAGGAGGATTTTTGATACGGAAGAAGGCCACAGCCTGCCATCTGGTCTTGTCAATGTCGGTGCTGGAGACAAGGTCAACTGGTTCACCGACAATGCCGCCGTAGAAGGTGTGTCCTTCCCGCGACGAGGCAGTCTGTGATGGAGGATGTGGAGGCACCAGCTATCTACTGAGACACGATCTTACGAGGAGTCGACTGTTGGAAGCAGCATGTCAGGATTCTCTTTGTTGGGTGATAGGGGGCGAAAACTTCACTGTTCCAGTGATGTCAACTTTTACGATGTTAAGGCAAATCAATACCAGCTATCGTGGTCGATGAGATTTTAATCCAGACTATTACTGTGCACTCTCTCGATAGAGGACATGACATATTTTTCGTAGTAGAAGCAAGAGTAAAAGTGTTCTTTATTATTTCCAGACAGTTTCGTCGCAATCTTCACATTACAAAAAAAAAAAAAATCATGACGTATTATAATCATGATGTATGCTATGCATACTCGAAAATATATGTTACCTCGTCAACCACCAAACAAATAACACAGTGAGTTTCCTGGGTTTTACAATAAGACAACTTAAAAAGCTAGGATAGCCTAATTCCATGGTCATAGAGTCTAGTAATAATTAATGAGCATGCGCGCCTGCCACACATTAAAGGAAATTGAAAGGAGCTACTAATGTCGCCAGCTGCCATTGTCTTTTTGGTCGATCCGGCGGCAAACGGTGGGGACTTCCCGATCTTCACGACGCTAAGCTTGTTGATAAATAATGCGGTGTGAGCAGAGCAGCCAAGCAAGTTAGTTAGCTAGTCTACCATAGGCTAAGCAAGGAGCACGCTGGAGGTTCGCTGTATCGCCAGTACAGCAAGCTACTTACCTACCGACCTACCTACCTACCTACCATAGTTCGGTACCTGGCTCGTCTCCACCCCCGAACTCGAAACAATTGCATTCTTATGAAATATCTCTCATATTTGTGATCATTGGGAGCCTGTGGCGCTACCTTCTATTCCCCCTCCCCCTGTTCGTTTCGTTTCGCATCAGGAATGCCGATACCTACGCGCTCCCTCTCATTGAGGGAGGCGAACGTCGGTCAGAGAAAGGTCGGTAAGATGACGGACCTCTCTCGTTCACCGTGTTGGCCCCGGCCTCCGAAAGGGGGGACTTACAAGCGCTGGTGGTTCCGTTAAGTGATCTTCTAACATCTGGGATCTGTAGGAATCTAACATTGGACGACCGACGACGACTAGGCTGGGTTCGATCAAGACTTCGGTTTCGAATGCCACGAACTCCTCCGGCGGGCCGGTGAGCAAGACACAGTGGAAGTCATCACCAACGGATGCTATTCCTTCGACAGCGGACGCTTCTCCCGTGAACAAGGAGGATGATTCTGCATCTAGAAAGAGCCTGTTGCCGCAGCGCAGCAGTTCGCAAAGGGTCAATGGACGTGTCGGAGATGGTGTGTTGCTTCAGCGACAGGAGAGTCGACTGCGGCGGCCTGGCTTAGCACCACCGTTCAAGGAACAGCCTCAAGAATCCTCTGCAACAGTGCGACGTCAGAATGCAGCGCAAACTGGAGAGTCTAAAGCATCTACAACTGTGAAACCTGGGGTAAAGGCTGCCCCGAGACTACCCAGGCCACCGTCTCCGACGAAATCGCAAACATCATCCCCCAAGGCCGTTTCCGCGCTCAGAACCGAGAATATCCCCTCCAGGTCTGGGGCTCCAAATTCTCCTCAGAGATCGGCCATGCCTCCTCCAGCGCGTCCAACAAGATCCGCGTCCTTACGGCAGCCGGCTACTGTCAGCTCAGCCATACCGCCGGCTATCAGGGGACATGCGCGGCACCGCAGCCAGATCGTGACAACGACATCATCGAGGAATGAACCATCTCCAAGGTCTGATGTGGCTTCCTCTGCCTCACTGGCAAGGTCGCGACCGCAGTTCTCGACGTACCAGCAGCATTACAGCCCCAAGAAGAACGCGAAGCCACCAACACCTACGACAGCGGCCAGTTCTGCATCTACAGAGCTGGACTCCTTCATGATGCCTTCATCGCGATCAGACGTCGCCGCCTTGCAGACGGAACTTATGCAGCTACATCTCTTCTATTCGTCTTACAACCAACAGAACATTGATTGGAAGAGGAATTCTGAGAAGAAATTGAGCAAGATGTACAATTCGACCTCGGAGAGTTATCGCTCCGTCCTGGCTCAAGAGCAGGCCACTCAAACAGAATTAAACTGCCTGGCTTTGGATCATTGGTCCGAAACTATCGCAAACAATGCGAGCCGTCAGGATTTTGCGGAGCAGATCCAGACGCTCTCTCATGTTGTCCAAGAGGTAAATGATATGACAGAAGCCCGCGAAGGAAGATACCCTAAGGTGATTCATGTCTTTGAGGACTGGATGGAGAATGCAGCCCGAGTTAAGCAAGTTCGTGAACAAGCATTCGTCTCAACCTTTAATGAGGATCTCGACTTCCTTGATCCTCTAGACCGTTCTTGGAAGGAAGAAGTCGACATGCTGAGTGCTAGACTCGACTTGTGCCTGAGGAAGCTACAGAACTTGGACATTCTCGGAGAAGTGGAGCACGACCAGATGCGCAACTCAGCGCTGTTACGGATTGCCAGCGGTCACCAAGAGCTGTTGGCATCAATGCTTGAAGAACTGTCTGTTATGCGCAGCATTGAAGCAGACATTGTCCGATCAGAGAAATCATCCATCACCAATATGGTCGATAATTTGCAGCCTGTTGATGGAAAACACGAAACCAGAGTTGGGATATGGACATGACAGATGCAGAACCTGTGTGTTAGCACTAGCTCTTAATGGAGTCAAGTCTATACCGCCAACGGAACTCGCAGAAGAGAGTGGACGATGAAAGATACCCCTAGCCGAACTTATTCGAGCCGGACACCATTTGGAGAACGCAAGTCATGCAGAGTAGCTCACAGAGTCACTACAAGATTACGGTGGATCTCAAACAGGCTAATACATGCATCGCAATTTCAAACGTCCTAGGCCGTGGACTGTGGCTTCCTGCAACTGCGATCCCCGGCGCCAAGGGAAGGGACGTCCAATTATTGATATCCAGTCTATCCGCCCTGTCAGGTGCACTTCAAGATGTGTTCAAAGCCGCATCTCTTTCTTGTCTTGCACACCATGCATGCATCAGGTGGCATCCAAAGAGATGACTTTGGGGCCTAGAGGCGTATGCTTGGCGATTTCGATCTTGCACCACTAGTCGAAAGCATCCGTGATTGAGCGGTCCGCCATTAGGTGACCCCAAAAACCGCAGGGCACGTATTACGTCTGTCTGGCAACTCCTCTGCGGGGTACGATCGAGAAGGTTTGATCTAATCGGGGATAGAAATTAGCAAACCATTTAAGAGTGGTGCTGTTAGATCTTAGGGCGGCTATAGGTGATTAGATCCCCGATCGTATCCAATTCCAGTGCCCACCCTGGATGCCGCTTATTCAGGCTTTGGTTCGAAGGCAATTTTTGGTCTTGATCTCACTTGGACGAATATAGTAGCTTTCTTGGCCAACGTATTGTCTCGAGATTGGGGCCACCTTCTCGTAGGTGTATCCAGTCCAGCCATTTTGGACGTAGGAGATCGGATGAATCCGGCAGATCCGAACTATCATTTTGCTTATAGTTGCTATACTCTTGATAGGACTCAACTATACGCGACGAGAGCACAACCCACCTCTGTAGCATAGGAACGCTGTAGCCAGCGTAACAAGAGAAATACTTGAGACAGCCATCGGGCGGCGACCAGCGACGCCTGAGCCATCGGGGTAAATAATCTAACCTCAACTCCCGAGCAGGAAAGGTAAAGGATTGTTTTCTAAGGTTGCGCTACGGCTTTGTCATCATCGCGATGCTTGGCGCGGCTTTCGGAGATGGCCACTACTGCCGCCCAGATCATTCGATGATTTCCTTATTTCTCTTCACGATCTTACGAGGTCGCATTGTTACGTGGACCGCACCCAGCCACAGCTGTCAGCACCAAGTAAGAGTTGGATGGCTAGTTAGAACACATGGTTGCTCTCTCAGGGCTGCTCCTCGTCACGTTCTCAGCCCAGAACTGCATTCGTCTCGCGCTATTGAACCACTTGACGGCTACTTGCACACCGTTATCTGTCTCTGGCGTCTTCTCGTCAGAAATTACTGCCTGCTAACTGGGGAACTGGCCTAAGACAGGCTAGGGAAGGCTGGTTCTGTCAGCGCAAAATCACCTGAAGATACCCCATTCTTGTGTCTGTACTGGTCGAGTGTAGTATCTTGACCGGCATACGCGAGGCCAAATTGAACCCGGAGCAATTGAATTGAAGTTTCCGTTTTTTGTCGATTTATTTGCTTTTTATCATATTGTCCCCTTACATCAGGAAGAACGGAAATATACTGCTTTTCCGTGCAGGGAACCCAGTCAGACTGTTCTCCGGTTAATCCGAGGGAGCCCCATCTATCTGTTATACAGCGTTTCTTCTCGTCGATCTTATTGCACCATTTTCAGAATCTTCGATCACTTAAGACATTACCTTCTCATTCGCCACGTTGTATAGCAAGGATCTGTCTTTCCCCGTGTCATACGCCACGGGACCAGTTCTCTAAATAATCCTTGCCGTCCAGTCCGCCAACGTTGATTCAATCTAGCCCGTTGCGGGCGAGCATCCAGACCTGCCATCGCCATCTCTCCTCTTCGAGTCTTTACGTGCTGCTGCTCATGCCTAATGTTTACTCATATCGCTTAGCAGTCGATCTGCAACTATTGTTTCCCTGGCTGGGCTTCGATCTGGAGCATCTTATCTGTGCCGCAAGCCGCCGGTAGCACCCGGATCATACGTTTACACCAGCCAGGCACAAGAAGCTACGCGTCCGAAGGTTCGATGATTCTGTACGATCTTTGAGGGGCAATTCTGCGGAGATACCATCTCGTTTTTTATAATTACAGGCCTTGTCGGTGCTGGTCACGCCTTTTCCAGTTGTTGATAGAGATTCTCTTTCGCGGAACTCGTATCAACATTCTCATCTACGCGCTTTTCCTTGTCTTTTCTTCGGCAACTGAGCCTGGCATCTTTCATTTCCAACGCGACTGAGTATTTCCTTCAATCGACGCATGGAGGTATCAAACGTTACAAGCGGCTCAGCTACAATTGGACGTCCGTCACCGCGATGGACACTGGTCCACGATCAAGGCCAGGATGGGATGAGAATCTCACTACTACAGCCGGCCCGTTGACGAGCCGGCCACCTGACTCGACTGCGAAGTCAGATCTCTCTGCACTACTTTTGGCGTCCACCTCTGCAGATCAGTTCCCGCAGGGGAAGATGCTGCCATCGTTACCAGGGCTTTTTGACAATGATCGCGCTACATTCCCCTCAGCTAGTCACAGGCCACACTCTGCGGCCGAACTAGATCACCCTCTGCAGCGTGGCGGAGACCTACCGTTGCCTATTGGACCTAGTCCAAAGCGGCCGCGGTTATCTTATGATTATGAACTTGAGGCTAACTCTCAGAGCATGGATTCCATGAACAAGGTATGGCTCCCAAATCGACCTCATAGTCCTTCTTTACCTGCGTTCTCATCTTAGTAGTGTGATGATACTCCTTTCCCTTTGAAGTTCATATCGTTTCGTGAAAGCGTCATGCGGCGTGATAGATCTCGATTCGATGTACCGGGAGACGGCGCTGATAGATCCCAGGGTGTCTTCTCAACGCAGAAAAGTATGGACAATCTTCCAGATACAGGCCGGCAATGCCTAGAATGCTCCCTGGTAAAGCCTTTGCTTCAGAGGGTTCTATCAGAAGTTTATTCCCTGGAGAATGAACTCCATCGGGCATCCACGTTAAAACACGGCCATTTTGCAAGACAGGTGAAGAAACAACGGTCTACTGTGCGGATTTGACACCCGACTAATAGTATATTCAGGGCTATGACTCCCAGAGAACGTTAGGAGACTCGGAACAGTCCGATATGGAGAAACAATTGAAGTGGGCAGCAGCTGTTATTGAGCGGTGTACTACCTTTGTGAGTGGGTTGACTGTCAGTCGACCCCAGTCAGTACTCCCGCCGGGTAATACATCCGCGTCTCTCTACCAACCGCATGCTTCGTCGATGCTGGAGGCTACCTCTCCAGACAATGCAAAACGACGTATGGTGAACCAAGGTCTTGATAAGGGCGACGTTCATCGGCGTCACAGTATGCCGCCACATAGCGATACACGATTCGGTGAACAAAGTTCTGCAATGTCTCGAGAAGGTGCCGATACTCCAATCTCGGACGCATATTCTCAACCTGGCTTGCAATCGCCTCACGGATTACTGTCATCCCCTGGACCGTTGGCTCGTTTGCAATCGCCGTCACAGAGCGGAATGTCTCGAATGCTTCCGTCACCGTCTTCTCTTAACCTACCCTCTACGAGTACCCAGGTGCATTCGCTGGGCCCGTCGTCTGGATGGAATGCATCCGCTCATGCGTCACACCTGCAGGATCTGCAGCACCAGGTAAGCACGAAGTCGTTGGCTATTCAGACCTTACAACGGGAGCATGACAACCTTCTGGCTGCATACTCCCGCCAGCAGACACGATGCATAGCGCTGGATAAGAAAACCAAAGTATCCGACAATGAGATCAAAACCTTGACGGAAGAGAAGATGAAACTCCAGAAGAGGGCCGAGGAGCTCGAGACGCAGGTGGAGGATTTAGCCAAAACAAAGGAAGAAGCACATCAACAGTCTGCGACCAGTGGAGCTCAATACATGCAGATCCTAGCCATGTCTTCGCGGTTGCAGTCTCAGAGTGCGGCCGATCTCCGACGGTTCAAGCTCGAAAGGGAGGAATGGGAACGGCAGAAGAAAGAACTGCTGCAGAGGATCGAGGAGCTAGAAGCCCTTAAACACGTGCGAGCTGACGTGCGCCACCGTGCAACCGAACATGACTTGTCGACGGAGGCATTGGAGATACGTCGAGTGCCGCTGTCACATTCCTACCACACGGATGCCGATGACATTCTTGCAACCACGTCACTAGATGTTTTGCGGAAGGAGGTGCTGCGGCTTCGTAGAAGCTGTCAAGAAATGGAGGGTGCGTTGAAAGGACTGGATGATGAAGCAGAGCACTTTAGTGGTGCGCTGCAGCAGGCAATGAACCTGTCTGATCGCATTCGATCCCGAGCCCAGGCGGTGTTTGGCGTACAACGCCCTACCGGCGCGGAGAAGAGAGAACCTTCCGCCAAGTCTGATATGGTGGACGGTGAATGATGACGATGACGATAGCTCTGATCATTACTGACCAGCGAGTGTCATTGTCCTGCCGGATTCCAAGGGCAGATTCTTGTCTCTTCATTTCTGTTGGCACGTGAGATGCCTTGAGTGAGAAGTTGGACTAGCATATTCTTGTAATGAAGCTTAGGGAAGAGTGCATTTCTTTTCTTTAGTTTATCATTTGCATCGTTGGCGTGGAGGGTCGGTTCTACTGTAAGTCGGCATGGATTGGATTCGACCTGCATATGTACCGAAGCAAAGAAGCGTACGATGGTATCTGTATATACATATTTGCATCTCCTGAGAAAAGAACCAAATATCTATCACGTACCTGAGACTAGAAGACTATGGAAGATATCACAAATGGGAAATACTGAATGTTGGCTGAAATGAAGTTACTTACATTGTAGTTAAAGAAGTAACTAATTACCAGGTCTTGTTATGTCCTGGGTTGGCAGTCGAGACTCTGGCTCGAGTGGGCCGTGGCGATCCTTAGAAACAGGGTTAGTCATGATCATTCTGGATTACTCATTATGAACCGTTATTGCGGTGCATCTCGAGTGGCTAGTTAGCTAGTATACGATATGATCATAATCTCGCTTCATCCAAACCTCCAGAATTTATTCATAGCTGGCAAAACCAACTGGCCGTTGCGCAGGATAATCAGCCACTGCCTCTAGTGAAAACAAACACCGGAGCAGAATAAAATCCCCAAGAGGAACAAAAAATCCATGCGATTCTGGCACGATCGAAGTCGAGATTGGCAGCTTCTGGTTCGCCCGGTTGACGAGGTGCCGCCTCCATCGTGGGGCTCACGTTTAAGTAAGTTGAGTTAACCAACTTGGCTTGTCCATCTCCGGCTTTCCATCTGTGACGCTAGGCTAAGGCGACCTTGGAGCCACTACCAGATCGCGGCTGTCCTGAGAAACCGCCTTTTCTTGTCTCTTCTTCTCTTTCTTTCCTGTTGTCTCGACCGGCTGGACCTTGATTGGAGACTTCTTTTGTTGGCTGGTAGGTCCCTGTCGGTTGTTCTTTGGTGTCCCTTGCTGTTCTGGACGCTCGTGGGGAGACGAGCATCGCCTTTAGCTCCGTCACTATCGATAACGGACAGCCGCTGACGCTGGTCTAAGCATCTTTCCCCGTCGTTGCTCCTCAACGCCCGAACGACCCGGCTCTTCAGTCTATTGCAACGCCCGCGTTTTCGTCGCGATCCTTCGACCGTTTATTCGGGGAGTCCAATCAAACTGTGTCCTGGAGGAGAACTGTTCTGGCATCTGAGCTTGATAGGACTCTGAGACGGGCTTTTCTGCTGTCTCGTCAAGCGAGGCCCGGCTTCGGAGCTACTGTTGCAACGAGCGGCGCGCCGGAGGTGGGAAACGCTTGTGGTCCGATTCGAGGACTGGGACAAGCACTGGTCGCTGGTGGATTCGCACAGCACGGGGATCATGAAGCCTTCATTATACGATCGCCTGCTCCGGCGGGAAGTTGGGGAGACGTCCCGCTATGCAGGTATACCGGGTATCTATGGAGCCAGGGAGTGGATCGACGACTTAGATATCGTCAACGAGCTGGGTGGTCACACAGGCTGTGTAAACGCCCTCAGGTAAGGTCCTCCCCGGCGTCTGGTGTTGTTCTAGACCCCATCTATACTATCAAATCACTGCAGATCCGGTTTCCCCATTTCTTCCTTTCCTTGTTTCTTTCTTTCACTTTCCAGTCATCGATCTTCTATTCTAGTCTACATTAATGAACATGGACTCTAACATTCAACCAGCTGGTCTCGTTCAGGGCGGCTGCTGGCGTCGGGCTCCGATGACCAGCATCTCAATATCTACTCGTATCAACCCGACTCGTCCACTGCTCCTTTTGCGCTGAACACGACCGTCGCTACTGGTCACTCCGCCAATATCTTCTCCGTGAAATTTATGCCACATTCGAATGATCAGACGTTGGTCACGTGTGCTGGCGACGCGCAGGTCCGCGTCTTTGACATTGAATATTCCTCGGGAAATGGCAATGGAGCTGCTTCCTCGGCATTCGACGCTTCTGCGCGAAGTCGCCGTTTCAACAACTTCTTCACTGGAGCTCGCTACCTGACTGCGGGCAGCGCGAATGCACGGGTCTACCGGTCTCACGCGGATAGGGTAAAGCGCATCGTCACTGAGTCGTCTCCGTATCTTTTTATGACTTGTTCGGAGGATGGGGAGGTTCGTCAATGGGATCTACGGCAGCCCTCGTCGGCGTACCCTTCGCCGCGCGGCGGGCAGGGCTTCATGGCCTACAGACCGGGGCTACAACATGACGACTCCAATGTGCCTCCTCCACTAATATCTTATAAACGGTACCAACTGGATTTGAACACGATTTCCTGTTCCAGCAGTCAACCCCATTATATCGCGTTGGGAGGTGCTCATCTTCACTGTTTCCTTCATGACAGGCGGATGTTGGGTCGAGATCTCCTTGCAGAGAAAGGAGACCCTGGTAGTCCGTCACCGGTACCAGGCAGTCCGGAGGATGAGGCGATGGGACATGCGACCAGGTGTGTCCGGCGGTTCGCTCCAAATGGGAGAAAGAAGATGCGCCGTCATGACAACGGGCACATCACCGCGTGTAAGATCAGCGATGCCAACCCAAACGAGATGGTGGTGAGCTGGTCTGGAGATCATATTTACAGCTTCGATCTCATCCAGAGCCCTGATGTGAGGGAAACGCAGGAGAGAGAGGAAACATTGCGAAATGGCAGCCGTTCCGGGAAGAGGAGACGCTCAAAGGACAGGAAGCGGAAGCGGAAGAAGACCTCGATAACTTCTCTGGACAGCGATAACAGGCATAATTCCCGTATACGTTCCGAATCAGACGAGGGTGATGGCATGTCATTCAGGGTACGTTACGGAAATGGGGAGTCAGAGGATATTCCTATACCTTCGCTTTCTCGTCGAAGCTCTGATGCGCCAGAAGCTGTCATGGAGAGGGCACGGTATTCTGTTCTCAATGAGGCTCAGCGCTTAAGCTACCGTATTGCAAAAGCTCTGGTGAAGCTCCGGAAGACTATGTTCTCACTTGAGGCTTCCGTTAGAGAGGCTGCCGAATCCCAGCAAAATTCTCTTGATATCACTCCGTACACTGCGTCTTTCACTTCAGCCCTAGGCCTCGCTGCATCCTACCTGCCGGAAATGGATGAGGTCATCAGGACTTGGGGATATCCAGTCAATCCGACGTCCGATGAAGTTATACTCCAACAGACTCTCCGTCGCAACCGGGAGTCTGCGAGGCGATTTGTACAAGCGGCCGGCACGCTGGCTCGTGTTTTAGGAGGACGGCTGCAGACAGCATGGGGTGACGAAATTCCCCAACTAGAAATGTTCAGGCAGATCGAGCCCGCTCCGACAGAACATGGCATCATAGATTCGGAGTCACAATTCGGATATGACTTTCTGAAAGCGATCTTACTTTGGCTGGAGGGTGGCCGGCAGGCTCTCTTGAGCGGTTTTCGAAACGACCCTGCACGCAGGCGCGACAGAGCACGGTTCCCTATCCCTCAATCGGCGGGCGACGAGGCAATCGACGAGATCCTGGTTCCGTATCTTGAAGAATTGGCAGGATCAACACCTGTGGTCAATGTGGATGCATCGAGATTCGAGCGTGATGAATATCGTATTCTTTTTGATACGCAGTCTTCGGCAGTAAAATCCTTTGCCAACGCCATTAAGATACCGCTGGAGGACCTCGATGGGGCAGCCGTGAGAGTGGAAGACGAAGAAGAAAGACCAAGTCCGACAAATGTCCGCTCAATGGATCGCCGTGCAGCAAAGAGATTCTGGGGCTTGAAGGTCGGCAGGGGTATTCTCATGCAAGCAGGTGACGGTGTTGATTTTGAGCTTGTGAACCGCGCGTTTGGTGGGCTAAGAACGAGTGTCGAAGAAGATAAGGATGATGATGATGGGCGGGAACGGGTCCAAGAAGATATCGATCCTGATGAAGAGGAAGAGCCCGTTGAGGAAGTCCACCTTGTCAGAGGCCGCGCTTCCGTGTCTCATCGAGGATCATCACACTCCCAGGATGCTCGCACCACTCGAGTGCCCGCATCGACCGGGGAATCTTCTGCGGACTCTGGGCCAAATGATGACGCAGCTGCAGTGTCCAGCTCCGATATTGAGATGCCGGAAGTTTTACGATCTGATGCAGAAGATGACGAAGGCAGCGATAATGATCAGGACGAAGGATCCGAGGACGAGCAAAGTGACCAAGACGATGCGGAGGAGGACGAATCCGAAGATGATGAGTCAGAGTCAGAGTCAGAAGAAGACCTCTTCTTCAGACAAACTGGTTTCCAGAGTAGCAAGAGGAGAGAAAACGTACACCGTGATGTGCCTTGTTCGTCACATACCAGGGTCTATCGGGGACACTGTAACATCAAGACCGTGAAGGACGTGAATTATTTCGGATTGGACGACGAGTATGTGGTCAGTGGAAGCGATTCTGGCCATTTATTTATCTGGGACCGCAAAACCTCAAAACTAGTGAACATCCTTGAGGGGGATGGCGAGGTAGTCAACGTAATCGAGGGTAAGGGATCTCCTTCCGTGAGACTGAGACTTGATACTGATTCTTACTATTCTCAGGTCATCCCTACGAACCCACTGTTGCGTGTTCTGGAATCGACAACACGATCAAAGTCTTCTCTCCTGACAGAAGAGCTCAGGATGAGGCGCGTGAAGGCAAGAACATTCTGGACCCTGATAATGCCGCAAACACTCTTGGAAGGCATGGTGTTTCTGGACTTGGTCTCAAAAGCCGCAAACGTATGCAAGACAGCTACCAAATCATGAGCCGGAACGATGTTGAACGACAGGGTGGCATGACGGAGGCGTTTGTCACGGTATGTTTCATCGGGAGATCTTATCGCAAGAGAACTATACTGACTGCTTCCGTTATCTAGAGGAGTATGCTTTCCCGTCTAGCGGCCACTTTGAGGCAGCGACAGACTCTTGGGGGTATTGCTGCCCTCGGTGGAGAAGTGGGTGACGGTACTACTATCGTTTTGGATGAGAATTGCACTGTAAGTCCTTGCATTATAAGTTGCCATTTTAATCGCGCTGACTTCTCTTCAGGTTATGTAGCCATCGTCTTCTTATATTCCTCTTGTCTTGGTAATTATTCTATCTCGAGCTGTTAGCCTAGGAGATAGAGTCTTCTTCGAATTCACGTCCCTCCGTATCTCTCCAATGGGGCATGTGTGGCTCTACAACTGAAATGTGGCACATTTTCCTTCTTGTCTGTCATATCTTACCCAAACAATTTTTCAGATGCATTACGCAAATACCCAGCATAAGGCAAATTGCATTGATGCCAGAACTACACGAAAATTAGCGTAGAATGATCCAAATAACATACGAAAGTGATGCGAAATGAGATGGTCAGACCATAACCTGTCCATTTGTAAATGCGGGGGTACTAAACTCCCTCGAGGCTCGAAATAGGCATGTGAGCTCGTATTCAGAAAGGTCCCTTAGGAGGGGTCTGAGCTGACACGATGCTGAGTTATCAAACAACCGTTCTCAATGGGTTGATGTTGGGTCTGAGCCTCGTAAGGATTGCGTACATATCCTGCCATAATCAAGCGATGATAGAAGGGAAATCAACACTACTGCGTGAAGTTCAGTTTTCTCTATCAATTTTAGTAACATGGAGCCTAGTTGTCTTCGATCGTTGAAAATAAATCCGAGTTATAGTCGAGCCAGGTGTCCGATTTATAGTAATAATAGTGTGCTCAAGTCAAAAGAACGCCCTATCTAAATGCGTCTTTCTGAAATCATTCATATACTTCTAGTGAGTAAAGCATATATATCCGTAGTTACCATTAATTGCACTTCCTCCCGACATGACCAACCAATGTAACCATCTCAACCCTAAATCACAAGAAAAGATGAAGTAAATTCGACCCTTTCGACCAATCACATATCGTTATTCCCGGGAAGAATGCGGGCTTCAAGTTATAGTTTATCCATATAATCTGTGTTTTACTCAGTTCGTTTAACCTACGACGATCCATATCGCCGGTTATAGTAAAGTCTATGATGCCATTTCCCGTCTTGGCGGTGGTGCGGTCCTGATCTGGTCATGCAGCGTAACAAGTTTCTTATGATTTATGATTTGATCTTAATGGTAGCATATATTATCCAGCTTCTGCAGGAAATATGGGGCCCCGGTTCGGTTGTCAGTTATAGTTGTACTGTACTTTGGGGGGAAGGGAAGGGAAGGAGACACATTGAGGTCATATTCTCCACTGATGCTCAACCTTATGTACTCAGTTCTGTTTGCGCGCGTGTCTCTGAGAAATCTCGAGATTAAGTTAAAAGAAGTTGACAGCCATGATTTTGTCTTCATTTTTAGCTAAAAAGGCATTATTACGCACAGCGAAGCTATAAGTAACGGCGAGATATAGAGAAATTTCACATACCCCGGACTCATTTCAGATCGCCCTTTTTCTTCAAAAAGCAACAAGCAACCTATTCACCAAAATGAACCTCCTCAATATCCTCCTCATGGCGACCTATTTCTCTGCTTATGTGCTCGCAGCTGGTAAGCAGCCATGTGAAAACGAGTAAGTCTGGCAGTCCTGTCCCGTCCTTACCTACATATATATATCCAAGTCCCTGTTTTTCCAGATCTAACTCTTAACAGAGCAGATCCCGATCACGGCATTGGCAGCTTCTGCGCCTGCAAGGATGGTACGTCTCATCTTATTTTCATTCGATGGGAAATCAAATCCTCCTTGTTTGTTATATAGTTACTCAATCCCCTCCCCACTAACGAAATCAATCGACAGGCTGCTGGACAGTCGGCCCAGGTGGTCACTGTAATGCTACAGGAGAGCACAAGTATCCTTCTTGTCCGGTATGTGGAAATGTCAATGCCCCTGCTTAGGAAGGATGTCGTTTGGAATTGTAAGAGTTTCTAACGGATGGATACGACATAGATTGGGGGGAAGAGGAACTAAAGTATAGGTGGATATTCGAAGGGGATGGATAACTAACTAGTAATTGGTGCGTGGTTGGGTAAGACACCGTCGATTGTATATACATGTATGCGTGCATATATCTTGAGAGATAAAGTAGTCGTTTTTGCTATTTGTGTAGCTTCTACGAAATAATATCATCCAGTAGAATACGGGGAGCTATGCCGATTATTAGAATGAATTTTCTTTACCGACGTCATCGTCTCCTTTCAGTGTCTACGTATATAAATCTCCGATACAGTAGTACAATATAAAATTAGAATATCTCGTCCACGTGCGCCTACAATTGAACTCGAACGGCAACTTGAGGAGTGACAGGGCTGTGATACTTCTGGATGAGGGTATTTTTATGTCACATCATAACGTAGTTAACTAAATAGATACTTGAGTCTGATAGAGAAGATAGTGACACGCTTGATCATGCATTTGGTATTCCGTCTAGTTACAATACAATATAATGAATTCGCCACTGTCGCGCATATTCGACCTGACGCATCAGGCCAATTCTCCAGACTGAGCGGCACGAATCCTAATAAGAAACACCCAAACATGACAGACACCCCTTTTGACTTCCTTTCCCGTCCCAGTGAGCAAGCAATATATGAGTAGATTTGACTATCTGCGATCTTTCGAGTATTTCCTCTGCACGGTCCCCCGTGCTCCCCTACGATATGAACAAATGTTCACAACCCCCTGGGTATCCTTAGCTCAGTTCCGACGTCGACCCGCTGGTGCAGCACGACGTGGTGATCGCGATGGAGAGCGTCGTCGACCATTCGATCGGGGAGCCGGAGAGCGGGACCGTGACACAGATGCAGATGCAGCACGTCGATTGTTTCGTGGAGGACTCGGCGTGCGTGACACGGACCGACTGATGCTTCTGCTCAAACTACGATCCCGGGCGCTCCGGCCTCCACGTCGAGGGGGCGGTGAACGCGAGGCTGATACACTCTTGCCTCCGCGTCTACGTGGCGGAGGAGATACAGAGTCTGAGTATCGTCGTCCACGTGTTTCTGCTGGCCGGCGCGGCGGAGGAGAAACTGAGCGAGACGGGGATCTAGAGTAGCTTCGAGCCCTCTTAGCGTAAGAACCACGTCGAGGCGGCGTGACGGATCTGGATGGCGAGCGTCGAGCTTTTCGCGATTGGTACGGACTGGGACTCCTGCTGACGGAGTTTCTTGAGTCGTAAGACCTATCCCGTCCCCGCTTCTGTGCAGCGGACTTTCTCGGAGGTGTACGAGAGTCGGACCTCGCTCTGCGGCGGACAGGCGTTGGCGAACGGCTGTATGAGTCTGCACGACGGCGAGAGCGTGACACTGGCGATCGAGAGCGCGAGGGTGTATAACTGCCTGACCTAGAGGCCGAGACGGAGCGGCTGTAAGACCGTCCCCGACTCACAGAACGTCCGCGGCGACGATCGCGAGATGGGGACCGCGAGCGAGAGTACGAGCGAGAGCGGGAGGAGCCCGTGTACGATGAGTAGCTCGAGTATGAGCTGACTGACTCTGAATCCGATGCTTCTCTAGCCGGAGGCAGGGTGGGCAGGGTGGGTTTGGGGAGGTTCTTGAGATGCTCACGCATATCTTCGGTCAGTGCACCCATACCGATACTCGTGAAGTAATTGATGGAGAAGCGGGTATTGCGGGGGTTGTCTATCGGGAACAGTCCTTCGAAACTGGGCCGCAGGATCTCGTCCCGGAAGCGCTCTCGTAACTTGGGTAGGCCCAAGTGCTCTGCAAGATCCTGGAAGAGAATCTTGATAAAGATACGACTGCTAGAGGTCGTTTCATCCTCGTTCAAGTGAACAATGGACAGAACATGCCATCCGATGGCATCGTTGCTCAGCATATGGCCAAAGAAGCGAGCAATGTTTCGCAAGCGATTCGTCTCGTAGCGGTGAATAGTCTCATAGTACTTGGCGAATGCAGCCTCGAAGAGATCGCACCAGAGGCGGTTGAGCTTTGCAAACCTCTCTCCAATCAAGCCGTAGAACTTCGAATATGTGCGCTCCTGCGAACAACATTCGATGATCATAGAGGGTAGTTCAGGCTCCTGGCCCGGCGGAAGAGAGATCTTCATCAACTTGTGACAGCACTCTTCGAAGTCGATACTCGACATGATGGTCAAGTAGATCGTTCGCCGAAGATTGACCAGATCAGTATTACTCTGGTCTTTGATATCCATCTGCCGCTGCTCTTCATCCTCCTCTTCCTCTGAACTGTCATCAGTTTCGTAGCCATCTTCCTCGTCACTACTTCCTTCGCCCAAGATCTCTGCTTTCAGTCTCTTGTAGGCCTCCTCATGTTCCTCCCACTGTTCATCGTACTTGAAGATGTTGAGACCGTCCTGCGTGTCTATCTCGTCATCCAGACCGATCCGATGCGTGATTTGGTCTTCTTCTTCAACCAGGTCCAGTTCTTCTTTGACCGCGGGGTTATCCTTGTATCTGTCTTTGCGGACCTGGAACAGCACCTCGATCATGTACTGAACTCGTTTATCGATGTCTGCTTCGTGCAAGATATTCCGGAACTGGTCAAACACCGCCAATGCGATTGGCTGGCTCATCTCTTCCAGATGCTGTCCCACTTCCCTGGTAAGGCCCACAGCGATCTCCACGCTGTCGTCTGTGGGTTTGTGCAGGAGAAGCAGGAGAATCTGAGCTGCCAGCATCTCATGGGCGACCTGTTGGTTGCAGAGATGGGCGATGAAGGTGGTAGACGAGATACAGACTGCTTTATCATTTCGCTTGAACGCCTTTCGAAACTGGACGATCAACCGGCTCAACAGCAGCTCCCCCACTTGTGGCAGTTTCGTGTTGACGATTGCTGCCATCGCGGCGTAGATGGGCGTGAAAGGCAAACTGGCTGCTTGCGCCTTCATGATGCTGCGGCAGAACAGACCACGGCCACGGATCAAGTTCTCTCCAAATAATTCCGGCACGATATGCTTGATGTTTGACACATTGACCTTGTTAATCAGACCGTTGATGGACTTCTTCAAAGCTTCCCATGCCATTCGCTGATACTCCTTGCTCGTCTTATCGGTAATCTGCGCCTGGAGCGCGCGCAGCCGAGCTGGAGGGATATAGGTTCCTCCGGAGCGCATATTCAGCAGTTTTTCATATTCTGCCTTCGCCGCAGCCTGTTTCTCCTCCTCTGTCATGGGTTTGCGCGCAGGTTCGCGCTTTTCATGTTGACGAAGTCGTTCAGCTAGCTGCCGCTCTCTCTCGATCGCACGCTCCGAATCGACCGGGGGAAGATCCGCATCGTCCCTCGAGGGCCCAGCCGGAGGAGAACGACGACGATTTGGCGAAGGTGACCGTGAAGGAGGCGAACGCTTTCGCGAGGCCGAAGGTTGCGGCGAGTACGACGTGCCTGGCGGCGGAGTGGGCAGTCGCACCGCAGACTGCAGCATGACGGGATCCGTCATCGTGCTGACAATTCTGGATGATCGATAGAGACGGTCCGGGCCTCAGATCTCTACCTTACCCCAGACGAAACCCGGAAACACGAGAGTTGGAGCGACTGTTCAGCCGGCCTGGCGAGAGCAAAGTCGTTTCTTGCGGAGGCGGCGAAGGAAGTTGGCCCAGCTCTTAGCGCGGCGGTCGGTCACGTGAGGAAACGGAGGGAGCTCCAGGAGAAAGTAAAGTGAGCCACTCCGGCCAGATTTCCATCTTGCTGCGCCAGAGACAGAGCTGTGAATCTCTCACGCTCACTCGAGTCCATTCTGCCTCCCCGTGGATTCCATCGTCGCGCACTCGCTTACAGTCATTATGGTAAGAAGCAATGGTCCCCCAACTCGCAGTGCGCGCGGAGAATTGACATCTCAGCTCGGCCAACTCGTCGGATCCGCCATGCTCTTGGTCGCAACTGCGATCTTCCTCTACTACACCGCTTGGACTCTGTTGATGGTACGTCCATTCTCTACGATGCTTCTACCTTCTATGGAGGGAAAATCAAGAAGCAAAAACAAAAAGCATTGACTGACCGTGATGAAGCCCTTTGTTGACCCTGGCCATCCCCTCCATGACCTGTTCCCCCCACGCGTCTGGGCGATCCGGATCCCCGTCATCCTCACTCTGCTGGGCTCAGCCGTGGTGGGCTCGTTCCTGGGAGTCATGATGATCCGGAGCAGCAAGAAGAAGGCTGCCAAGGCGAAGGCTGCCGCGAAGAAGAAGGCTTAAGGGACTGGAAGGTCCAGTGTATATTAAAGCAAGAGATTCGATACCCGTGCTAGAACCCAAAATAATACCCATACTTCTGTGTCAGTGTCAACAGTGAGCGGCCGGGAGTCAATCCTGTTGACCGTGATATGATAGCCACGCGTCATTTTCCATCTGTCCCTGATGGACGTGCCTGACAAGTCGTCCAGAGTCCAACTGTTGAGTTGACCAGGACTAGATCCGCCCTGACGGGATGCGCCGGACTGCGATCCTGCACCTTCCAGTAGCGCCTTCGATGGAGATTCTATGGAGATGATCCACGTCGCAAGGAACTGTTGGCATTCCACTCCTGAGCGGTCGGGGCCCTTGTCCGCCAGTCAGTGACGGGAGTAGTCTAGCGGACTACACATGGCGGAGTGGTTCTTGTTCTTCATGGGCTCCCCAACAAGTCCACGACCTTCCGTTAGCCTCCCCGTTGCTAGTTCGGCAGTTATCTAGTACGGAGTACAGCAGTGGTAGTTCATAGCCCATAATAATAGGTATCGACGATGGAGTACGGCGCAGCCAGTTGATTGCCGCGTCCAGATGATGCTGCTGTCTGGTTCAGCATGCGACCCCGTGACGTCGGCCATCGGTTGTCCACGGAGCTCACCAGAACAGGGACAGAATGTTAGGTTCAGGTAAATAGTTATGATTAGTTGACTGGGGGAGAGAGAGGAGGACAGAAGGAATGGAGCAGGCCTGGCATGAACGTGACAGAATCGCTCGTGGCCATGGCTTCATGTGATCTCATCTCTTATCAGCAGCGGTATCTGTGCCACAAGTACGTACTATCAACGATACTACAGAGCAACACCGGCAACGATAATAGTGAACGAACTACTTACCTGGATAGTCAGCACGATATTAGTTACATCTTCTTCCCCTCACCAGGCACGGTGACTCACGTGTTCCTGTCAGCCCCTCAGCCGTCTGTTGTCAACTTTACCCGGGAACAATGCCTATGATCCCCGAGTATGAGATACATCCATCAAATCACCGTTATCACTAGTCGCCTCGCCTGTCATCCCGAGCGTCCATTCCTGTCCCGTTGACGTCGTCCCCCCTCTCTTCAGCCCAAACTTCCGCTTCACGCGGATCGCTGACTCCGCCTCTAACCTCTAACCTCGAATCTAATCTAACCGCCTCGAGAGGTTCAGGGAACTAGCTGTCCCGCTGGTACTAGCAGATGGTCCCCCCACCGATGTCTCTCCTAGTTAGATAGTCCCGTAGTCGGAGTCGGGACTCGCCATGGAGCTGCTCATACCTAGTAGACCTACTATTACTCTATTGCTGCTCTGCCTGCCCTAGTCCTGCATGCGTTCCCCTCCCCCTCTCCCCCCTTCTGCCCTTCTCTGGAACAACACCACTGTCCATCAATCAGTAAAGAGTATCGATTGTGAACGCTTGAATCCTGTCGTTTTTCTGAAACCCTCCCTGACCTGCCCAGACCGTCTCTGGGTGCTATTCCAGATTCAGCAGCGGCTGGTATCTGGGGATCTCCATATCATATCGATCGATCGTCTCTACATAAACGCTTCGGGTAACCGCCAGTCCGGTTGCTCAGGGAAAGCTCCCGGGTATACGGGAGACAAGGGTTCAGCAGGAGAGGTGATGTATGCCAGCCGTTATTGCTTCTTGTTTCCATCGTCCATCTCCAGGACTGACCGCGATAGACGCGATCGCGTTGTCATCCGTTATCGTGCCGCGTACCTATCCTCAGAATAAATACCCCGCGCTCGAGTCACCCGTTCTGAGACCGCAGGGAAGGTCTACAGAACGGCTCTGATCTGAAGACGTCTCATCCCCGGAGCCTTCCCGGCGCCTTTTGATGCCCCCCGCAGCGGTGGACGACTCCTCTCGCCAGCATAACCAGTCTCTAGGTGACAACAGCTCCCTTGTTCAGGACCCCTATCGAGTGAATCCGGAGCCGGAGTCTACGACAAAGACGAAGAAGAAGGGGAAGAATGGTTCCAAGGGAAAGGACAAAACAGCCAAATACACGGCGAAGACGCCTCCGGACGACCTGTAAGTTCTCTCTTCGTAATGACTCATTCTGAAGCATCCGCGAAGAGATGGATATAGCTGACGCTGTTGTCACCCCGGTAGGAGCGATCCTTCACCGGCAGTCCAGACGGAACCCTCATCGTACCAGAGCGCCCCCTTCGCCCGGACTCCTGGGGATCCCATCGTGTCTCCTGTGCTGGATGCGCTGGGGACGTTGAACGGCCCCCAGGAGAACGACACCGCCTATCGAACAGACGCCTGGGCCAAGTCCATCCCCTTTGGAAAGAGCCCGCCAACAGATCTTATCGATGGCGCCTTCGTTGGAGAGTCACCACGCAGCTTTCCCACGAGCTTTCCCATCGCTGCTGAGAGAGGTGGATTCAGCCATGTGTCTGCATCGGCTTCCCCGCCCGTGGGAAGAGCACGGCCGTTCAGCTATGGCACTGGCCATTTGAGCGTCGCTACGTCGCGACAGCAGTCGGTAGAGGCGCAGAAGCGGCACTCGATGGGAAGCCACTTCCAGATCCAGCCGCCTCTACCGCATATGCCTCAGGCCCATTTTTACGGTGCCCCAGAGATCGACTTGCCTGGATTCTCCGGTCAGAGCAGGCTCAACAGCGATGGCAACTGCTCGTTCTGTGCTTTCGATACGATCTCTAGCCCAGCCTTCAAGACAACAAAGATGGGTGGGAAAGTGTTGGTGGTTGGAGGCGATGGCTTCCTGGAGGTTCTGGCTATTGAGGATCGGAAAACACGCCCGATCGGACGCATAGTCGGCCTCAGTGGCCGGGTGGTTGAGGCAAAACTACTGCCGTGGACTGCTGCTACTGACCCATACGCGTCTTCGAGGCCTCATGTGGCGGTGATAGTCCATGGTCCGGCTACTACGCAGAAAGACGAAGAGCGGGCTTCTTCTACCGATTCAGAGCAGAATGAGATACTCCCGGGCCTGCCTGGAAAGCCCGAGAAGCGTAGCAGAGAAGAGACACCATATTACCAGACGAGAGCAGAAATATACTCTCTTCGGACGGGAGAACAGATCACCACCTTGTTTTTGAGCACCCCTGTTCCGTGCTACGATGATTTCTCCGGCCTACCTCTTTTTGCCCCATCACCCGTCGGTAACCTGAAGCTCTATACTAATGGTAACGTTGTCATTCTCGCCTCTGGCGTTAGTGGTGAGGTATACATATATGGAGTCGACTCATCGTCTTCCTCTGCCGCCTACCGGTGTCTCGCCAAGACTTGGACCAGCATCCAGTCGAGGGATTCTCGTCGTTATTCCACTTCGTCCAGCTCTACCGATGCGGATGGTTCTCAGGCAGATTCCCCGCACGGTTCTGCTTCATTCGACTGCCCCATAATATCAGTCAGCGGGAGATGGCTGGCCGTCGTCCCGCCTTCATCAACGTCGAGAGTTCCGCTCCTAGGAACGGTTCCAGCATCTCTGATACAGAGCAAGATTTACGGACTCGATACACATATTCCTCCATCGAAACCAGCTATAACATGTGCGACTGACTGCGGCGAAGGCGAAAGCTTCCTGAACAAGGTCGCTAGAGGTGTTACGCAGGAGCTTTTCCGTGGGGCTCGATGGATGGGCGACCAAGGTCTCCAGGCTTGGAATAGCTATTGGAACAAAGACGCGCAGGTGTCGCAATCTGCTCCGCTGCGTCGTCCTCCCCATCTGGCAGAGGTGCCCCAGCAAGGTTATAACATGTTTCCTCCGACTCATGCTCAAGAGACACAGTCTGTGTCACCCGCGGAGCCCGATCTCGTGTCGATCATCGATTTAAAAAGGTTGGAAGAGAGCTCGGAAGTGAAAGCCTCTTTCCCGACTCCAGTCGCTACTTTCCAGGCCCCCAACGGCTGCAGTTTTGTATCCTTCTCACCAAACGGATTGATGCTGTTGACGGCAAGCAAAAAGGGGGACGTTCAGTACGTATGGGATCTGATGCAGATCAGGTACTGCAGGGCAGCCACTTTCCTGTCTGAGGATCCGGCACTTGCAGCGGGCAGCTCTCATGTCAGGCAAATTGCTAGATACACGCGGCTGACAACATCCACCATTATCGATGTCATTTGGGCCGCTCCTACCGGAGAGCACCTTGCCATTATTACCCGTAAAGGGACTATTCATGTCTTCGATATGCCACGGAGTGCCTTCCAATGGCCTCCACTTCGCCGCGCACGAAAAGTATCTCCAAAGTCTCCAGTTGAAGATGCCTCACCAGATGAGAGATCGGAAGCAGGAAGCCCAGGAAACCCATTCTCTGCTGCCATGAAGCTCGTTGGAGGCAAGAGCCAACCAATCCTGGCTGCAGTTAGAGGCCGCGCTCCCAGCGTTGGCCCAGCATTCCCCGTGGTTAGCACTTTTGGGCTGACCTCTGCTGCTGGGGTCCGGGGCGGCAAGGTGGTTGCTTCTGGTCTCAGTAAGTCGGTTGGTGCTGCAGCTACTGGGACTGTGAATACTTTACGCCACGCCGGCGAAAACAGACTACATCTTTCTGGGTTTTCTCGAAACCCCTCCGCGTGTAGAGTCACTTGGTTCTGTAACAGGGACGAGCGCCTACTAGGCCTGGTGGACAATGGCTCCTTCAAGCTGTATAGGGTCAGGCGAGCAGGACCATTCCAGAAGAACAGGCAGAGTCAATCTGTCATCGGGGGTAAGGTGGCAGAATTCAAACTTCCTCCGAATGCTCAGAATTCCTGTGGGCCACTGCACGTGGGAGCCTTCAATACCGAATCGACAGTTAGTGCATCCTGGGCGCTACCGTCGACGAATTCTCACTTTCCTTCTGGTACCAAACTCAAGTCGCAACCTCTTTCGCAGGCCGAAATTGAGACCAACTCTCCCTACCAGCCTTTCCACACTGACCAGAGGGTCAATTTACATGTTTTTTCTCCCGAGGTCGGGTCTGGAGAGTCTGGCTTGTTGTCTGGCAAGCAGTGGGTTTTCGGAGAAGATATTCCTCTTACTAAACTACACGTGCGACCTCCTAGCCACGGCGATGATGACGAAGCCGCGGCCCCTGGTCCGCGCGCTGTAGGTGAGATGGAAAATCTCATCAGCCTGGGAAGCGGCGTCGACCAGGTAGAAGAGGTCGTCATCACAACTCGCCGAAGAAAGAGACGTGCAGACCCATATTCGATGGCGTCGCATCCGGATGAGGATGGATTCTTTGAGGACGATTGTGAGGTGCTGGATTTTGCTAGAGACAGGGTCTAAATTGAGACTTAAGACCGCCCATTGATAGAAGGGTTTGCAACATATTTGGCGTTGCGGCAGGACTGTTCTTCGTTCGACTTACCATCTTGCCTCATTTGCATTGGTGGATCTGGTCAGAATGTCATCTCACTTTGGAGTTTTTGAGGCATGCTACTACACAGGCGAAGGCTGATATTCCGTTTCTTGGATGACTTTTGTCTGTTACCAGAGCAGCATCAGCACCTGCGCACTTTTCGAGTTCATCAGCTATGTGTTGCTTGGATTATTACATACCCCAGACTTGTCCGTCGAACTTCTGTTTAAATTTGTTTTAATGGCTGACTGCGTAGTGGGTCGACTATTGGACACATAATCCTACAAAAAAAGGCATAAAAGGAGAAAAATCCATAAAAAAAATTTTTATGTCATTTTCTCTAGGCTCACTAATACGGTCGGCGGCGTTCGTTTGTCTTTCGCTGTTGGAGGTTTCCAACACCCATCTCCCCTCGACGATGCCTAGAAGACCTCAGCCCTTATCCCGGCATTTAATTCTTCGTTAACTGCGTAAGCTCATGTGCTTTATTTGCTATACCGGACCAGGGACTTATTATATATATACGAAATATACGAGGTTACTACTATATACCATAGGCCAAATTCATATTGGGCTACGATACCTAAACCGGTGCTTCTTTCATTTCATTTATATTGTTATGAGCTGCGCAAATTCCACTGCTTTGCAGACTCTGCCTTGATATTACCATCTACTAGATCTATATACAAAGTTCCGAGGACATTAGAAACAAGGACAACATCTGCAGAGCCCTCTATTTCATCCCAACCTGTCATCATTCCTCGACCCTAAACCCTGTCTCTTCCACCCACCACTTCCTGAAAACACGCAACCTCTCCGTCCTGATCCTGGCCATTTTCTTACCTGTCTCCGTCTTCATCATCCCCTCCAGCTTTTCCAACTTGTCCACAAAATGCTCAATCGCCCCATCCATCACCCATTCCCCTCCAGGCGCGACGTGCTTCTTTCCCTGCGCCCCCAGGAACGTAAAGCAGCGCCCAATCCCCACGGCCCCGATCGCATCGAGCCGGTCCGCATCCTGCACGATCGCGAGCTCCCTGTACCCTTCCTCGTCGATCAGACGGCGGACTTGCTCCGGGTTCTTCTTCTCGTGGGTATAGGACACATTCGAGACAATGGTCTGCACACGCGCGGCAAGCGAAGCGTCCGCTCCGGCCGAGAGGAGGGCCTGTTCGACCATGGTTTGGGGATTGAGATTGGGATCAGTGGCGCTGGCCGGCAGGTATTTCCGATCTCCGATATCGTGCAGCAGGGCGGAGAGCGTAATCACGGTCGAGTCGTATGGTGTAGAAGGTGACAGGGCGCGTTCGGCTTCGAGGATCGTTTGGGCGAGATGCACCACGCGGTGGATGTGGGCAGGGTTGTGGGAGGGGTCGTAGCCGGACATGTAGTCCGTGACGAAGGTGGACATGGATGAGATGAGGGATTCGGTGGGTGTAGTCATTTTTTCCGGTTTGCTCTGGACTGGCGTTGAAGAGCTTTTGACAAGAGCAGGAGGAATGGATTGAGGGACGTTGATGTAAAATTGAAGTGATTAGAGCAACAACACGATAAGATAAAGAGTAGTATCTGCTATGCATAAAAAAGCGATACACACGTAGCGAGTAGTTACATCGAACTAATAATACATATCTACAATGTTCCTGACGATCCAGAAAAAACAATCCGCACTGCAACAGCACCTAATCGATAGTCTACAATTTTATCCTCGATAAGCTCATTTCAATGAAGTCATTCCTTCTCCCCACGACGCGGAAATGTGGCAGAACGCGTTCTTTTCCCATCTCTGTTCGGTTCGGTTCGTATCGCCGGCTCCACATCCCTCGGTGATCGTCGATCGACATCCATGGACTACCTAGCTACTTATCAAGGGATGGGCCGGCCTTAAAATGCTCAGCGAAATTTGTCCATCACGCCTACTGCAGAACATGCAAGGTTTTAGTAATATTATTAAGTGGCGTAAGTTAACTAATTAACTAGTAATAATACTATAGTCAACCCCCGAGGTAATTTAGTATTTTCTGTTTCAAAGGCGCGCGGATGGGGATTTTTGTTGCCAAATGCGAAGATCATCACCCGTTAGGGAGAATGGAGCTTTCCGCTGGTATGTGCCTAGAATTCTGCAGAGTGAATTGTTTGCGAATGGGCGGTTGTGTTGATCTGGTATTTGAAACGAGGAATGTGCGCTTTGTCTAGTCCGTAACGGCTGTGGAAATGACAGTTATAGTCTTAGAGCGTGGCATGTTGGGGGGTTGTGGGGGATGGGCGAATGGGTTACTGCTTTGAGAAGAGGATATTGTACCATATGTAGGATATGCGGCAGTGCTTGTAGTGGATAGATAGGGTGCAATCCCATGATTATTATGGCTATGCAGGTTGTCAATCTGAGTTATTGATACATGGCTGACGTGCCAAAGCTGAACTTCCAGTTATGACAGAATAGAAAGTAATAAAGACAACATGTCTCAAACAGAAGAGAAATTAAACCGTAGAGTCCCCTTTGGTATCCATATTTTCAAACGTTTTCGTATCCCTGGACATCCAGGTCAAGTAGCGAGCATTATCGTATTCTTAGCGTCAAGATGTTGATTAGCCATGGGCCATTTACAGGGCCATGGCAGCCGCAACAACGGCCATGAGGCCAGCGGCAGAAACACCCAGCTGGAGATGGTCGGCAGCGTTGGAGGTGGACTTGCTGCCAGAGGCAGAGCTGGTGCCAGAGCTGGAACCGGAGCCCGAAGAGGAGCCAGAAGAGTGGGAGTCAGAAGAGCTGGTGCCGGTGCTGGACGAACCAGACGAACCAGAGCCGGTGGCCTTGGCCTGAGTACCAGTGGCTAGACAATGGGTTAGCTGGTCCATGTACTGAAGGATGAAAGAGTTTCTCTAGATCTCGACATACCGGTGTTGGCAACGTAGGCTCCGCTACCAGTAGTGCTGGCGCCGGTGGCCTGTCCGTTGGAGGAGCCTCCGCTGACAGTAGCAGGGAAGAACAGAGAGCTGTAGCAGTTCTGCTGGCACTTCGCGTACTTCTCAGTATCAGAGGGAGTGCCGCTGCCCTGAGGGCAGGCAGCAGCACAGGCGGTGGTGTCGTTGGCCATCGCATCGTTGGGGCAAGGGACCTTGTAGCACTGAGCCCTGCAGCAGACGTCGGTAGCAGCACCTGAAGAGAGCTGTTAGGAACTACCGCAGCGCCATAGAGGACTCGCAATAGACTTACACTTGGTGGCGCACTTGGCCTCAGGAGACAGAGAAGCAGAAGCAGCAGCACTAGCAGAGGTGCTGGTGCTGTCCTGGGCAGCAGCGAGGGCCAGGAGGCCGGAGAGGACGAAGAGATTGAACTTCATTGTGATGGCTGAAAGAAGCAGCAAACAGAACTAGATATTATTATGTAGTTAGGACCCTCTAAAAACGAGTGACTGTATGTCGCGTCGAAACGGAAGAACAACAGCAGAGCAACGGTCTAAAGATTCTTCTGATCGAGAAGCAGAAACAACACCTGGGGAGTTGAGGTCTCCTGGGTCGTATTTAAGGTACTCGCGCGCATGGTTTATTCCTGGAGCTGGACTGAATCTAGCATAGACTCGTTCCGCCAGCGTTCGATTTCATTCGCGACGTGTCACGGTTGGCATGGATACTAAGCTGCGATGCTGCGGATTGATTCGCCAATCGTCCGTTTGAGGCTTTCCAAGGTTTTCCAAGGTCACACAGCTCTCTGATCCCGCCTCTAGGGTCGAGAGTAGTCAATAATAGAACATGTCTAGCTTAGCCGGCCTCCGAACAACTCGCGCTGTTCTGTCGCGGTCTTTGTTTTTGCCCGTCAATCAGTCTCTCCGCGGGCCTATAGAAGAAAATGCCTCTCGAACATCACCACGCTTACTGACCGCAACATTTGAAGATCAATAGGTGACCGGGGTAGGCAAGTGGGAGCACTTTTCAAACTCAGCATAATAATAGCAGATCGATCTCGTAGCTCCACTCTAGCGCTGTCTAGTAGTTTCTCTTGCCCACTTGGGCAGATTGTTAGCTCCTGAAAAGTGCGGAGAAAGCGAGAGAAGAGCTCTTTTTTTGAACTTCCGAGTCTGAGCTCCCAGACAAACAACGCAAACTCGGATGAAGATCCGGACGAGTCACATGATATCGCGCATCGCTGCGACGCGTGACGATCGCGACGATAACCACGAGGAATTAATTGATTACTTTACTTGGTAGGTCGACGACAAGCGTGCGGCCTGGACTGTCTGCCTTGAGGACGTTTGTTCAGTCATGTCCTTCATCGACGATGACGATGACGAGTACAGCGATCTGAACGATGATGACCTGCTGGTTGCCGCAACGCAGGCTGGCGCATTTGAGTCGACTGCGACGGCCAGCGATCTCGACTCTCCTCGACCAATTAAACGGCAACGACTGAGTGCTGGACATCCTCCTCAAAAAAGAGACGATGCTTCCCCCTCACAAATTCAAGGGAGCGAGTCAGATGTAGACTCCAGCTCCTTTATCGACCATGATCTGCCATCGCCGCCCAGAAGACGATCATCCGAGCAATATGAAAGCGACAGTCCAGAGGAGGTCAAGTCGAAGTATAAAGTCTTTGTCC
Organism: Paecilomyces formosus; assembly: GCA_029606185.1. Lineage (NCBI taxonomy): Eukaryota > Fungi > Ascomycota > Eurotiomycetes > Eurotiales > Thermoascaceae > Paecilomyces > Paecilomyces formosus. Next base: position 1,124,205 of record JAPVCB010000036.1, read on the forward strand.
CCAAACACACCAACAGTCGAGAAAATACGTTTGTCACGCAGTTGACACAGCCTTATTCGAGTCCTTCCAAGATACGTGGACCGCGCTGGAAGAAGCCCGCTCCTGATCCTCCTGCAAAGACCGAGACTGTAGTTGCGAACGAGTCAAGGAACGGCCAAAATACTGACGATGACGACATGCGAGCTGCGGTAGCTGCCTCTTTGGAATCATTCCGTGCTGAGAGTTCAAATACAGGCAATGGCTCTTTCTCAAGTAACGCTCAACGCGAGACCCAAGCGCGACAAGAGCCTCCTGGTACAGACTCGTTCGATTTTGACGATATACCGGAAGATGCATTTGATTCTTCTCCGTCACTATCTCCCCAGCCGGGACCGCAAGCCCATCCTGTCACTACTACAGGCCAGTTCACAAGGCCTAATCCGAATCTATCCCGGACAAGTCTCCGCCAAACGACTCTATTTGGCATGGTGGCACCCGAGAGTTCATCAGTGCAGCCTGCAACCCAGGCCTGGTTTCCTACAGACAAGAATGAGCCTCCTACGCATCATAAACTGAACCAGAGCGAGCTGGACACTTGGGTTTATCCGACTAATTTGGGAAAGATACGAGATTACCAGTTCAACATTGCTCAGAAAGGATTATTCTATAACTTGTTGGTGGCGCTACCCACTGGTCTTGGTAAGACCTTTATCGCTGCAACAGTCATGCTGAACTGGTTCCGCTGGACCAAAGATGCTCAGATTGTCTTCGTTGCCCCGACAAAACCGTTGGTTTCCCAGCAAGTCAGTGCTTGCTTTGGCATCGCAGGTATCCCTCGCTCTCAGACGACGATGCTTACTGGAAATGCTGCGCCTGGCATCCGCGCCGAGGAATGGCAGAATAAGCGAGTCTTCTTTATGACGCCCCAGACGTTGGTCAACGACTTGAAAACGGGAATAGCGGATCCCAAGCGGATAGTCTTGCTCGTAGTTGACGAGGCACATCGTGCTACTGGAGGATATGCCTACGTTGAGGTGGTGAAGTTTCTACGGAGATTTAATAGCAGTTTCAGGGTCCTTGCTCTGACTGCAACTCCTGGGTCAACCGTTGAAGCTGTCCAGGCGGTCATTGATGGGCTGGACATTGCGCGGGTAGAGATCCGCACTGAAAATTCACTTGATATCCGGGAGTATGTTCATTCACGGAATGTCGAGACAGAGGTCTTCGAATACTCGGAAGAAATGCTTTTTTGCATGGATCTCTTTTCAAAAGCGCTACAGCCCGCTGTGGACCAACTCCGCCAGCTGAATGCTTATTGGGGAAGAGATCCTATGATGCTCACGGCATATGGCCTGACGAAAGCAAGACAGCAATGGATGGCTTCCGATGCGGGGAGAAATGCGAACTTCGGCTTGAAGGGGAAAGTAAACGCGATATTCACCGTTCTAGCCAGCCTTGCCCATGGTATAGACCTTCTAAAGTATCATGGGATTGTTCCATTTTACCGTAATCTTCTCAACTTTCAATCTGGTGTTGATGAGAAGAAGGGTGGAAAGTACCAGCGGCAGATTGTTCAGGATGACAATTTCAAAAAGCTTCTACGCCATCTACAGCTCTGGACTAGCAACGAGGAGTTTATTGGCCACCCGAAATTGGAATATTTGAGACAGGTCGTCCTCAACCACTTCATGGACAGAGGAGAAGGTACTGGCATTGGTGATGATGAACCTGCTTCGAAGACGAGGATCATGATCTTCGTGCATTTCCGTGATAGTGCTGAGGAAGTTACGAGGGTCCTGAAGAGACACGAGCCTTTAATACGACCACATGTCTTTGTCGGGCAGGCGAGTGCCAAGGGGTCGGAAGGAATGGACCAGAAGACTCAGTTGAAGATCGTTGAGAAATTCAAGAAGGGTATCTACAACACTATAGTTGCGACCTCCATCGGTGAAGAGGGTCTAGATATTGGTGAAGTTGATCTCATTGTGTGTTACGATTCATCTGCTTCGCCAATTAGGATGTTGCAGCGGATGGGACGTACTGGGAGAAAACGAGCAGGTAATATCGTCCTGCTCCTGATGAAGGGCAAGGAGGAGGAGTCCTACATCAAGGCCAAGGACAACTACGAAAAGATGCAGCAACTCATCGCCAGTGGCACGCGGTTTACTTTTCATGACGACATCTCTCCCCGAATCCTACCGCGAGATGCGAAACCTGCAGTGGACAAACGTGAAATTGATATTCCTCCTGAGAACTCTCAGCAGGATTTGCCAGAGCCAAAGAAGAGGGCTAGACCTCCGAAACGTCCTCCGAAGAAATTCCACATGCCCGATGACGTGGAGACAGGCTTCACTAAGGCGTCCAGATTAGACTCCAACGGAGCCAGGAGGGAATCAACGGGGATAAAGAAATGGACTCGTGTCGTTCGTACTCCCACTCCGGAACCTGTCAATGTGCCTTCTCTCGACGAAGTCTTGCTTACGCCGTCAGAACAACGCGAACTAGAGCTGCGGTACTGCAATGTAGGGGGGACAACACCACAGTTTATCCAACGTCCCAGGCACGATGCTTTTCCACATCTGCAGCGTGAACCCAGACCAACCAAATCTGTTCAGCATGGCACGATGACTCGTCGGATGATTGGGACGTTTCGGAGGATGGGGGAGGTCCCCATGGACTGCGAAGACCATTACAGAAAGCTAATTAATCTCGAAAGGAAGAAGGCCTCCAGTAAGCAACTTTCACGAAGAAACAGAGATCTTTCTCCCGAAAATCTGGATGATGAACCCGTAACCACCACCGTGGATACGCCAATTCGGCGCAATAATGATGGTAACGTTATCCGTGGCTTCGATTTTACAGGAAGACATTCACCTCGGTCGTCGCCCTTGATGTGTTCGCCATTTCAGCCAGAAGACAATGCATCCAGACCGTTCTACGCGTCTCAGTTGAGCGATATGGATGACATGGAGACGAACTTGGATCTTCCAGATATAAGCACTCTGATTGGTAAAAGCACCGATGCACGACATCCCAGGAAACGAACTAGACGCATTGCAGATGATAGCGACGAATGATTTATGGATGGGTCTGGAGTGTTAGGAGTTTTGGATATGGCAGTTCGTCCATGGATAGGTACAGGTTGAGCTCAAGTTGGATTATTGGACACTTTTTGACACCGCACGTTGTGATAGAACGGACTGGAAAATGTCCTGATACCCCTTATTTGGATTATTGATCTCCATGAAACTAGACTATTTCCTTTTTGCATATTAGCGATCTGTCCTGCCCCTGTAGTTATGCCGTTGGTGAACCTCGAGTACGTAGGTGGACGCTGGCTCCACGGGCCACGGCGTCCACCGTGTCCCGCGCACGCCCCATACTTAGATGCTCCGCCAACTTCACGCCGCGAGTCCATCTCCGAGTTTCAAGAGTACCAGCTTCTCCCAACATCAACAATCATGGCTGACGCACAGTTCGACAGTGCTCTGTGAGTGACTCTCTCTCCTAGTACAGATCCTCCCCAAGATCCTGTCCTTCTCCTTGCAAGTCTCCCAGAAGCACATCATCGACCTCAACCCCGCACCCTGACCGCCGCTGACCATAACAACTGCATGCCAGGGACCTCCTCCGCCGCCTATCCCCGCGTGACACCAAGCGCAATTTGCAGGCAATCACTACTATCGTTCCAGACTTGACAGAAGACCTCCTTGCCTCTGTCGACCAGCCGCTCGAAATTCGACGATGTGCTAAGTCCAACCGCGATTATCTACTCTGCGACTACAACCGTGACGGTGACAGCTACCGATCGCCATGGAGCAACGAATTCGATCCCCCAATCGAGGATGGAACTGTGCCTAGCGAGAGAGTGAGGAAACTCGAGGTCGCTGCGAATGAGGCTTTTGACGTGTACCGCGAGCTGTACTATGAGGGCGGAGTCGGCAGCGTCTATTTCTGGGATCTGGATGACGGCTTCGCAGGGGTTGTATTGCTTAAGAAAGGTTGCTATCTCTTGCTTTGATGGTTACTGATCTTAAGACATGTTGTATACTGACGGAGGCGCCAGCGGTGACTCCCGGTTCCAAGAGTTCCGGAGCATGGGACAGCATCCATGTCTTCGAGGCGACCGATCGCGCGCGCATGTCCCATTACAAGCTTACAAGTACCGTCATCCTGCACCTATCCAGCGAAACGGATGCGCTTGGAGAAATGGATCTTAGCGGAAACATGACCAGACAGGTGGAAGCAGACCTTCCTGTCGAGTCGGACGCCAGCCATGTCGCCAATGTTGGCAGACTAGTTGAAGATATGGAGCTGAAAATGAGGAACTTGCTACGTAAGTCTCCTTCCGTACACTGTCTGTACCTAGGGATAGTCAATGGATATGGATCCTGTGCAAGGTTGGTTGTCTAGTCAGGTGCTGATTTGTCGCCTGATTCGCAGAGGAGGTTTACTTTGGAAAAGCAAAGGACGTCGTCGGCGACCTGCGAAGTAAGTCAAAGCACTCCCAAGGCGCAAGTCATGTACCTTTGCCTTATTAACCTCTCTACAGGTCTGGCGCCCTTATCGGAGACGTCCCGTGAGAGAGCGACTCACAGGGAAATGATCAACTCTATGAAGAGGTAGTGTAAGAGAGCAAGCATATCTTATCAATGTCCATACCCATTAGAACGTTAAGGCTGTTCGAATCAATATCGACGCATATTATTTATATCGAGTCGGATAGGTTTTCTCATTCTTTAAGTAACTATGTGCTCACCGCATAGTTCTTGATGTAGCGGCCAGGTTGTCTTCGTCGCGAAGAATGTCTAGTCACATAGTGCTTACCAATGACCCTCTTTACCCCAAGATGCAGGTCACGCTCACTTTTGCAGTCCTCTGACTGGATATGAAAGGTTCCTTGCTTTCAGTAGAGCCTTCCAGGTTAAGATGAAGAAGCCCAATGCTGCCGACCCTGGCATGTCTTGATTGTTCGCGTTGACGTGGCCCATCGTTCATGATTCTCTGATCGTCGTCTGGGCCATTTCTAAAGGACTACCATTGAACAGCATAACCCTTGGATCTGAAGAGTCTAGATCGGCAACTTGCTCCATGTATGTCTTTTCTGCCCATCGACGCCTATCTGCAATCGCCCTACTCTCGTTCTATCTTCTCAATTGGGGAGACACAGCCTCCCTTTGTTCTCCCTTTCACACTACCGGTTTTAAGTGCATTATAAATCTCGCCATGCGCATCCAATCAGATCCCGTCACCGGACTTGCTCTATGCGAGGCTTGGAAACACCAAGATTTCGCATATCCAATGGTCTTGTGGTCAGAGACCAGCATCTTGTTAAACCGTAACGGAACCTCCGGACCGGAGTTTCTTCGAATACATGTGGATAACACCACTGGATTTAGATCAGCCTTCAGAATGCAGATGACGAAACAGATCCCGCGAGCTCTGAGCTGCTATATCTGACACCTGAAGATAATTCGAATCGTCCGAGGGCTCCTTGCGTTCGACGTGAGGACGCACGGACTGGCCGTTGGGTCTGGACTACCCATGAACTGATTCCTCGACGCAGTGTCAGCCCTGCGGGTGCTTTTGCGATGCGAACACCGAGCCTCGTGTCAAATAAGTATACCCTGGTCCTCGGTTCAGGTTGCGGGTTCCAGCATAGATTAGACTGCGTATCTCTCGAAGTAGCAGCGATGCGCCTCCATGGCCAATGATAGGCCTCAGGTACTTCAAGCTAGGCTTCGATTACCAGCCGATTTATCCTGGGGTTTGCTCATTGGCCAGTATCTCCCAAAACCATCGAGCGTTGAGAACAAAGCGCAAATACCACTGCAGGTCAAATTTCAGGCTGCTACCAAGCCAAATTACATAACCGTGTGAATTTCCTCCGCGTGCGTCATGTCTGGTCTCAATCGTAGTTATCTTCGAGGACTAGATCCACTCCCCGATCCTTTATTATCGTATGTGTTGGCCTTGATTAGGCTCTGCAAAGGTACTCACTGCGGTGTTGTTCACTCAACCAGGGACAAGACACCGTCAATTGGCCTTCTCTTGGCAAATGTCTCTTGAATAACCTCTATTTAAAGCATCGATTGTTCGATGAACTCATCGGAGACTACCGTGCTTATCATCCCCCGCCGCAGGTTCAACCACAATATCACTGGTTTAGATATAGGTCTATGGAGGTACGCTGTCGGATGACTGAAATTCCTGTCCTCTCCCGTTGAAGGCAAGTTCTCTATAGAAGTGATGTCTGCGAAACGCGCTTGCGACGCTTGCCATCGAAGGAAGATACGTTGTGTGGGAGGCCAGCCGTGCTGGAATTGTGGACATGCTTCGTTGACCTGTACGTATAACGCTGTTCCTCAGAAGAAGGGACCGAAGGGGAACCGGGCGAAGGTCATATCTGAGTTGAGGGAGACACAACTGCGAGATAATGCAAATACTGGAGGATATGTGGACGGCTTCGATACCGTAACACCACCACTTTCGCCACCATCTTCGCACAAGTCGGAGATAGTTGACCAGCAACTTGTAAGCAGGTGCATTGAAAGCTTCTTCATCGAGCTATACCCTACAATCCCGATATTTGAGAAGGGAGCTTTGCTGAACAGGGCGAAAAACATATCTACCTCTATCGATAACTACTGTCTTGTGATGTCTCTTTGCGCCTTCGTGCTAACTCAGCCAGGGCTCAGAGTGAACGATGATGACTCTTTAGGGGGCTCACGATTAACGGCTCAAGAAGGCCAAATTCTCGGTAAAGCTACATTTGAGGAAGCTGTCCGGATACGGAAATTAAGTTCATTCGTCGAGCGCCCGAATTCTGATGCAGTTGTAACCGCTTTCTTGCTTTTTGGCTGTTGCTTCTGTCTGGATAAACATAGCACGGCGTGGTTCTATCTCAGGGAGGCTGCCACTCTAGCGGAGATTATTGGTATGGACGAAGAGTCGTATTACCTATCAACAAATACAACTCCAGGGATAAAAGAAAGGCGATTGTTTTGGATGATATTCATAACAGAGAGGTCTATTTGTCTATAACGAGCTTCATTTTCCACTATACCACTAACCATCGCGTATAGATCGTATGCACTTCAAAAGCATCGAAGCCTCACGTTGCATCCTAAGCTAACGCTTCCAACACTATATGAAGACTCAAGTGACTTCTCTGCTATATCTGCTCTAACCCAGCGCGTCAGCCTCTTTCGCCACTTTGATGATGACTTCGTGGGCCTATGGAACCAGACCAAGACTTCTTGCACGGCCCAGTGGCTGGTACAGCTACAGCAGCAATTGTCAGATGTCTTACCAGAGAAGGTGTCTGGAACTGAATCTCAGACAGCAGTGATTAAAGTCTCTCAGCAATGGCTCCGTTTAGTAGTATGGCGTGTGTCAATGGCTAGCGGCTTCTTATCGTCCTATTCATCTCATCCAGCAATGAGATTCACGTATCCAGTTGATATTGCCCGGGACCTCATTGAAGGCACGTTGGATATTGCTCTACGGTCGATGAGCATCCATGGGAGTGGACTAGTAAGATTTCCGCTTTCGCGTGTCGACCATCTTCTGACCTTTACCAGACAGAGAAACTGTTTGATATTGCCTGCAGCCTAATGGACGTTATAGCCTGTACGCCCACGAATTCTTCAGGAACAACCATTTATGCCGTGCCAAAAACGTATCTCAATCGTTTGTGCTCTCTTCTTTCACGCCTTCCAGGAGGGTCCTCGCGATATCTGCCCGTCCTCCTCTCCCGCATCGATGGCATGGCGACTCCTATTGAGATTCAGCCTCTGCCTTCTCCGTTCGCGAATCCTGACTGCTATTTTACGATGACTCATGGCACGACATCGGGATTTGCTTCTCCGTCAAGTACTCTCACGTCCCCGAGGACTACAGAGGATCTAAATACTATAGGGCAGCAAGATAACGAAACAATATGCCCGGGTAATGTCCTCGAGGCACTCCTCACACGTCCGTAGGGCGGTAAATTGCTAAGGGTATCGGTGGTGGTCGTCTCTTTTTTTTTTGTGAGCGACATTTTTTTGTGAGCGGATTCGAGTTTGAAATTGTTTCTCTTAATTTGTGTCTTGTAGCGGTATCATGGGAGAATGATCGATTGTTCCATTTCAGCCTTTCTATTTGATTTGTTTATTTGTTTATTATATTCTCCTAGGGAAAACTATTTGAACAGAGATGGATACGGTAATATCTAATTGTGATATTTGGATGGCTAAGATGATTATTTTGAATATTCTCTTGTTCGTACTTGGTTTTTTTTTTTCCGATGTGTTAAGATCATCGTTTTGATAGCCCCTTCACATATTCCAAGATAGCTCAGGAAAAAAAGCACTTGGTACATCAAACTGCT
>JAPVCB010000036.1:1132608-1157295 GCA_029606185.1 Paecilomyces formosus
AAAGCTTTATCTATTTGCCTTGAATGTGACGCCTTACGAAATATGTGGCCAGATACCTCGCTAGCCAGCGAAGGTGGTGTGAAAGTAGAGGCCCCGTGGGCCTCGTAGCAGCACGGGGTTGAGAATCACGTCACGCAAGAGACTATGTCTGGATCACGTAGATTCTCGGTTTGTAACGTGTCTCGACTAAAAGCAGATATATTCTGCAGTCTTCCTCGACAGGTGACCAGATCTGTTATGTTCTGAATCGCATGCTGCAATGTTGTGGTTTCGATATAGAAGTCAGAGCCTCCGCCTGGGGTAGCATGGATATAGAAGGGATCCGAATAGTCGAGGTCAATTTCCTCAAAGCAGCGATCCATCTGAGCTTGCAGTTCCCCTGTGATATATTAGGTAGGTAGGCCTTTGCTAAAAGCGCTGTCTGATCGGCGGCGCAGACTCAGTCGACCTCCATTTTGGTATCGTCATCTGCCGTGCCAGGGACCTTTCCTTTCTGGATCTGGGACACAAATTCCTTTGCTCCAGCCCACAATTCAGCTTCCTTGTCCTTCCCAACAGTGTCCTTCCTGCTATTCAACCAGCTGATCTCAAGCGGGTTCGCAGAGGTAGTTGCTCCACCCGCGCCACCCGCTGCATCTCCTGTTCTAGATGTAGGCTCGGGCGCAAGAATTGAAGCCTCTTCCAAAGCATAGACCTGACGTCTCAACCGGACATCGATCGAAGAAAGCAGCGCAAAGTATTGTGAAGTCGCGGCTTTGAATGCGGCTTTGTGCGAGTCAAGAGAATTTTCGGTCGACTCCGATTCCTGGGATCGCGTATTTGTCAAGGATTGGATTGCTAGACCGGCAGATTGAATCAGTTTGGTCACATCCTGAGATTTCGCTGTTAGCGGGGTTCGCATATTGCTTTTCAGTGTTTAGCTTGGAGATATACCTTGTCGATTTCATTCAACTGTCGAATGCGATCCGCTGCCGTGAAGGTCTGGTCTGGATTATGAGATTCCATTGTAGCGATACCTTGTATATCAACAGTTACGGACACGATTCAAGCCGCATAAATTGAAATTGAGAACTCTCGATCTTTCTGGACCTTCGCTGAGGACGAAGTAAGGTACGGAATCACGTGAAGAGCTGGGGAAAGCTCCCGCTTATATAAGCGGATCATGCTAGCCCGAAAGGCGATAGTTCAATATCAGGAACTCTTTCCACTCCGCCATCTTCATTGTCGCTTTTCCCCGTGCATTTTGCTTCGCTCCTCATGCAACTGCGCTCTTGGAAATTTCTGATCCAGGGCTCTACATCTTTGCGTCTAGTCGCATGGGATCATACTGAAAAACCCAGGTATTGACAGGACTTACAGCCAATATGTCTGCGCCAGGAGGGGCCCCGAGCCCTGCACCGCGCAGTGCAAGTATTGGGCCTGGAGGTGGTATGCCCATGCCTCCTCAGCAACCGATGCCTTCTCCTCAGGTTGGCAGTGGTACGCCTGGCCCAGCGACGGGCTCAACCGGAGTCATGTCTCAACAGAACCTTAATCAGATAGTAAGTGATGGAGATATGTCTTTTGCATGTTGTTCTTGTCATAGCCACCCTTTTCTGGTGCTTCCTATGTTTGAGTCTTAAGTTACGCCCTGTTGTTGCATTTAATCTCTTGTGCTTTTGGTTTCTATCTATATTCTTTTGGTATACATGGAAATGGGATGGTATGGTGGCTCCAGCCTTGGGTAAAGAGAGGGATTCTTCAATTAAACCAGATAATGAGACACCTGGCCTGCATGGTTCTCATCGTCAATGCCACTATAGTGGCACTTCTCCTACTTTCTTCAATATGGTCAAGCTGGACCGTGCTTCTGGGACTCATGCAACTGCTTCTGTTCACGCTATACATCGAGAACGATATAGAGATTCACCGCACTGGGCCATGTGTTATTTCTATCGGCTGTTCCACGGCAAACTCCGTTGTATGACCTATATGATATCCGGAACAACGCTAGCGCCGATTGTTGTTATAACTTGGTGTTGCCTGCTTCGTTGTGCTGTCCCCTCCTCTCACAAACAATCATCTTCGTTGTTGTCAGACGCGTTATCTTGCATCCATCACGAGCAAAATGACGAGGAAGAGTGGTCGGGCTTCGAAGTCTGGCTCAAAGGCCAGATCTAGACGCAAGCCTAAGCACAAGGATCATCAGGTCTCTCCTGATACTCAAGCGAACGTGCAGCCGGCTCCTGGCGTTGCAGCAGCTGAGGATCCTGGAGACGTTGCCGTGACCAAAGCCCTCTCGGTCACCAGTGACGAGTCTACTATCAAAGCCGACAGTCGTCGACAGTCTACTTCGACGTTGCAGGACTTTGAAATCCATGAGTCTACGGAAAGTTTCGAACATTTCTCTGAAATGGCCGCTGCGTCTCAGGAAGACTTCCTGGCTGGACCTTCCAGAACAGATCGATTCCGCTACAGGCGCCTTGACCAGACTAAAGATTCCGCTCAGGACGAAATCAGAGCATTGACTGAACAGAGGCAAGCTAGAGAATCCGTGGCCTTGGCCATTCAGAAAGACAATTCCCCTGCTAAAGCCTCTGAGCCGAGTGCTTCATTGGCGCCTCCTGATGGGTTTCCAGTGGCACCTGATGGTGATTCCTCTGTTGTTACTCCTTCCAAGAAGAAATCTGCTTCCGGGTCCGGGAAGAAATCTACCAATGAAACATGCTCGGCCAATCCCAGATCACAGGGAAACATCTTTCCTGCGTCGCAGTCTGTATCTTCTGCGTCTGCACCACCTCAACGCGCACCTCGTCAAGCTGCGTCATCTCAGTCTACACGTGCTCTGGTGCAGGAATACTTCGCATCTCAGGTTTCTGACCCTGGATACGATTCTGCCCCTGGTGAGCAGCCTAAACAGAGAGCCAGTGGCCGCCATCGTCCGAAGTCTTCTGCTACTGATCCTACCGTGGGCTTGTCTGTCTACCCGGAAGACGATCCACTTCCATCTGGATTTCCGCCTTTCTGCTTTCAACGCGCCATTCGACCACGTCCAGACAAACAGACAAATGTCCCTCCTATAACTGATGAACCGGCTATTCTGTCACCTCAGGGAAACTCTCCTGTGCAAGGAACTGATTCACAACTGAATAGCGTGTGTGATATCTGTGTGCTTATTTGTTCTTTTTTATGCTACCGCCATGTTGTTTTATGCTGTTTTTGCCGCACTGGTGTCTACTGTCTTCCCCGTCCTAAGATCTGTTATCCATCTTGTCCTCAACACGAACACGAACAAACTTTTCACCTTCAACATCTCACTGACGCTCACTCTCTATCCAGGTCATCGATTACCTTGCGAAAAAGGGATACAGCCGCACTGAAGCCATGTTGCGTATGGAATCGGCGAACCAGGAGATTGACGGCCGCCCTCTGCCTCCTTTGGGCGAGGATGCGCGCCCAAAGTATCGAGCTGGCTTTGGTAAGTGATATCTGACCCTTGTCTACAAAATAATCTGTGCTCATATCCAATTAGAATTGCTCAAAAGCTGGGTTGAGGACAACCTCGATCTCTACAAGGTACGTCATTTGTTTAATACCCCAAATTCTGCGTACTGACAAGATGTAGCCCGAATTGAGACGCGTCCTCTGGCCGCTGTTTGTCTACTCTTTCTTGAGCCTTGTTGCCTCCTTCTATCCTCAGGATGCCAAGCAGTTCTTCGCTAGCAACAAGAATCTCTTCCTCCCTGAACACAATGAAGATATTCGTGCTCTTGAGCCTATCAGCCTCCCTGAACACGCTCAGGATAACTCGATTGCTAAAATATATCGTGGCAACAAGTATCGCCTGATTCTGAGCAATCCTGCCTTTTCCAACCTTATGCAGTTCTTGGAAAACAAGCAGAAAGAAGGCGGTTCGGTTATGTCTGCTATCCTCAGCAGTTACTGCACCGTCATCACCAAGGAACGTACTGCAGACGACCGCTTCAGCTTTGCCGCTATGCTTGGAAAGTCTTCTGACGCACAGACTTTTCCACTCGAGGATGAAGGTATCCCTGGTCACCATCCCGGCTCTGCTTACACTGGAGATAATCCCGCCATGACTGGTACTCTTCCTCGTCTCAAACTGGGAAAACTCGCCCCTGATTCTCAGCTCGAAGAGGATGTGAGAGGTGAACTCGCTGATGAAGATGCTAAAAACCCTCCTGCTGCTGGTCGCAACACTCTCGTTCAGGAATACGATCAGATGATCAAGAAAGAAGAGGAAGACGATGCTCCGACTCGTGCTGAGATTCCTTACCCCCCTTCTACTGCGCGTGACGTTGCAATGGAGGTGCAGAAAGTTAAGGAGAACCGCGACAGATTCAAGATCGAAGGCCGTACGGGTGGCGTTGGTCCTGCTGTCAGTGTTTGCATGTTCACCTTCCACAATACTTATGACGGGTAAGTACTCTTTTCATTTCCCGAAGGAAGGCTTGCTCTGACCTGATATTAGCATTACCTGTCTAGACTTCTCGGATGACAATATGCTCGTCGCTGCCGGTATGCAGGAATCGTACATTCGTGTCTGGAGCCTTGACGGACAGAAAATCAAACCCACTCACGAAGGCATTGATGACAAGCCACTTGCCAACTCGCACCGTCTGATCGGCCACTCCGGACCTATCTACGCTGTCGCCTTTGCTCCCTCTGCTACTCCTGCTGACGGTTCACTTGCGCCCACCAACGTTCGCTTCCTGCTTTCTTCTTCTGCGGACAAGACCATCAGACTGTGGTCTTTGGATCTTTGGCAGTGCATGGTTGTCTACAAGGGCCATGACCATCCAGTTTGGGACCTTTCCTGGGGACCCTACGGCTACTACTTTGTCTCTGGCGGTCACGACAAAACTGCGCGTCTCTGGGCCACTGACCGTATCCGTCAGCAACGTATCTTCGCTGGACATGACCAAGATGTTGACTGCGTCTGTTTCCACCCCAACTCTGCCTACATCTTCACCGGAAGTTGTGATCGCACTGTCCGTATGTGGGCTGTGACCACTGGCAATGCTGTCCGCATGTTCACCGGCCATACTGGAAACATCACCGCCCTCGCTTGCAGCAAGAACGGAAAGATACTGGCATCTGCCGACGACCAGGGATCGATCATCCTCTGGGATCTCGCTCCGGGCCGCCAGCTCAAGCGCATGCGCGGCCATGGCAAGGGGGGCATCTGGTCACTGAGCTGGAGTGCCGAGTCCACCGTTCTTGTCTCCGGTGGTGCGGATGGAACTGTCCGCGTGTGGGACGTTGCCGGTCCCGCTCAGGACCCTGCGGCGACCCAGGGACGGGTCGTCGGCGAGGGCGGAGCGGGCACCAAGATCGATGCCGGCAATGCTTCCGCCGCGGGAGCGCAGCCCTCCGCCTCTGTTGGCCCCGGAGCCAACAAGAAAAAGGGCAAGGATGTCGTGGTCACTCCTGACCAGATCAGTGCTTTTCCCACCAAGAAAAGCCCTGTGTACAAGGTCAAGTTCACGAACATGAACTTGATTGTGGCCGGCGGTGCTTACCTCCCATAAATGGGGCAGATTAAGCAGGGGTGACCCCTCGGGGGCCCCTTCAACTCTACCCTTTCGTGTTTCTTCCGGTTGTCCTGTCTTTCTCTGTGTTTTCTTTCCCCCGTTCCTACGGGGAGGCGATGGGCTGGTCTGTGGTGGCGTCACGGCTCGGCGGCGTCGTCGGATGGGTTTTGTTTGTATTTATTTTTATCAACCGGGCAGTGTCGAGGCAGATCCTTTGGTTCCTTTGGGGACTGAAGGGTCATAAGACCTCGCCAAGCCCCGTGTAATACCAATATGAATCGTCAATATCGTATTCCCCTATCATCGAGTAGCAATAACCGTAACATTTGATATGAGATGGCCTATGAGATTACCGTCACTATTCTATTGACAGAAACCAGAGTTATTTTCTTCTGGAGAAAATATGACTCAGTGCCTAGAGAAGAGAAATGTAATATTTCCCACATAATGGGCCTCTATTCACACATCAAAATCAGAACAAGAACCACCATCGAACCTCTTGACGCAGAGAAGGGATCATGACCAACGCCAGGACTACCTCCTTCTATCAAGTAGCTACAGCACCTCACATACGGGCTGGCAATTCCTCTTGACAAAACATAACACCTATCTCACGGAAACGGCCTCTTGAATACTCCACCGGGAGCAGCAGTACCACCAGCACCCTTTGACATAGCTGCTGAAGCGAGCATGTCACCAACCTTAGGCGGAAGCACGAGGGCGCTTCGATCATTGCGTTTGTAGAAGTCTACTAGAATCTGTGCCGTCTTGACGGGTTGGTCTTCTTGGATGAAGTGGCCAGCATCAGGGAGGACTTGGAGTTGATATTTCCCTGTGGGATCAAATCAGCGATAGTTTTGATTTATTTTTATGTTTTGCGGAAACAACGGGCAATTCTGGAATGGGAGCATACGCACCTTGCATCTGTCCGATCATCAGTTCCTTGTCGAGACGATCAGTCCCCGCTAGAAGAAGGAGCTTGCCGCCCTTGGCCTCGAGAAACTTCTTGCTGAGCCCGACGAACCAGTTCTCCCAGAAGGGTTTGGTGGCAGCAAGGTTTGTTCGCCAGACCCAGGGGCGGGATGCGTCTGAGGGATCCTCCTCTTCGAGGAGGAGAGAGGGTACGGAGACTCGTGCAGATGTGCTGTTGCGGATTGTGCGCGAGCGGATACTATTGTTTCCATTGTTAGGATGGGTGTTATATATGGGATGGCGGCTGACTGCAGTGGGCATGTTGATCGGATAGGAAGAGGAAGGAGACATACTGCCATTCAATTCCTGATGAGAGGGAGGGGAATCGAGTTGGTCTTGTCATGAGGTATTTTTCCATACTCTGGAGAGCATCCATTGCAGAGCCTGTTCGATGTTAACTTTCTGTAAAATAGGTGCTATGGTAAAACCCGGAGATTATTGCATCCGGCAGTACATACCTTCAACCACATCCAAAACTGCATAAGCCAATACTTTCGTCCCCAGCTCTCCTTTCTTTGCAGCATCCACCACCACGGCTCCGCCAAGACTATGTCCGACGAGAACCAGGTCTGGAAGCGTCTCCCAGCCCATTCTTTTCTGCGTTTCTCTCACGATGAATACCAGATCGCGACTCAGGGTCTCAAGGCGGAGGTCCACTTCGACATCACTGCTGGCAGAATCTTGCTCTTCGCTATTTCTGGTTACTGTTGTGCTTCCATGCCATCGGGCATCGAGTGAGAGAACTCCTGCATCAGGAAGTATCTTTCTGATCTCCTCTGCACAGACAGCGAATGAGAGACCCGAGGAGCCTGCGCCATGGTGAGTGATGAACAGGGGGGCTGATTTCGACGGTGGTGTGAGATAGACGTGGTGGACAATGTGGAGATCGTCGACGTCTTCTTCGAGGGAGAGCTCCTGGGAGAAATAATCTGCCCAGTTTAACGAGGCTGCGCCTTGCTTGGATGATGATCTGGGAATAAAGATTAGTGAGTATTAAACGAATAGGAGAAATAACTTGCTATGGTAGGGGATATTGACAGCGACGTACAGATATGTATATGTGCAATGTAAGGAGAACAGCCAGATACTATGTTCCGACAAGGGACTGCGGCGTGTATTGAAAAGGGGCGCTGCGGGGAATCCATATACTTACCCTCTTCCTCGTGCAAAAAGATGCTTGCTTGGAGACGGTACGACTGTCCCCGTTGACGAAGCAGACGAAGCGGAAGAGGAATCATCATCATGTCCTCCGTCATGCAGCTGATGCCCTGCCAAAGCATCCTCCTGGGCCTCGTCGAATATTGGCGGGGGCTCAGGCGGCAGGCGAGCTAGCCGTGACTTTGCAAAGGACTTTTGGAGGTCACTCATGCTGTCTCCGCTTGTAATCTTACTGTTGGGTATATATCTCAATTGGCGTTGTATAGACGCTGAGAGTTCTCGTGTATTTCTACAGTGATCTGGGGGATTTTATCCACAACGGCGACATCGGCTGATGATTGCACTCTGCATGCGAATCGATGAACCCCGCCAAGTATCGCTAAGTACTTGTACACGGTTCGTCAGTGCCTTGAACCTCTCTTTCACTGGTCTGGACCAACGCACTGGAGATAGCTCGACAATCTTTAACCTGCGAGAGAATGGCTATTAAATTCTCGTGCGCCCTCGAAATGATCGAGAATTGTTGATTGATTCTACGATATTTCCGCTATGGTGTTGTCTTCTGTGTCTGGGTCTGAAGTCCCACTTTACTTAGGTACCTATGGCTGCAGTTCGGCTCATTTGACGGGCGTATTTCTGCTTCATTGATGCGTTAAGCAGACTCGAGTAACTATTTCTCAACACTCTCCAAATTATCTAATCCACGACCTCTCTGAGATTTACTTTGATTCTCTGTTGTGTGTCTCTGGCAAACGGTACCACCACGTGCAATTTGAACCCGTGACGTGACCTCATCTGTCGTGACGTCAGAGCAGATCTCCCGAGCAAGAAAGATCAAGACAAGTTAAGAATGGCCCAACGAGCGAAGAGACGAACCGAACCAGAGTTCGCAAGAACCGGTCGAGGAGCTAAAGATTTAGATCTTACATCCTGCTGGGGCCACCCCTATCTTTTTCTTTATCGCGATCGGGGTCAATTTACAATTCTGCCTGCAACTACGACCACCTGCTTGTCAGCTCTCTGAAGTCAGTTTACTGAGCGCAAAACACCGATTGATCAGGCGCTGGGTTCTTGACTCCCGAGGGACACAATGGTCTCGCTCTGGGGCTCGAGGAAAGATGACCAGGGGAGAGCGGAGAATGGTGAGCATGCGCAGGAGGAGAACGACCACCAGCCTCCCTCGAGGGACTATGGAAGAAGATCTCAGGAAGCAGAGCCGGATGAGCGTACGCGACTGCTTCCCAGAGATGGGAATGGCTATCTGAGTCCTGATGATCCTGCTGTAAGTAGATCTTCCAGGAGTTTCTTCTATGCATGATGGCTGAGAAACCATCCGAACTGTAGGTGTCTCCGTACAACCTTTGGACCGTTCGAGCTCTTCGAGGTCTCTCGATCTTCTTTCTGGCCGTCAGCTTCGTCTGGTGGGTATTCCTGCTGGTGTCCATCTTCGTCAGTCCGCCATTGATGCACAGCCGCGGATCCGGCTTCTTCGACTTCTCATACACGAGCCTGACGGTTGGCTACATCGTTATCGGACTGCTCTTCTTCTCCGTACCGTCTCGGCCGATGATCATCTGGGGCATGGTTCTGTCGGTGCTCCTATTTATTGACATGATTATCATTGTATCTGCACCGCGCATACGTGTTGAAGAAGGGTGGGTTGGTATCGCCTCTGTCATTTGGGCCACCCTCATCTCGATCTACAATATCCTGCAGAACCGATATGTGGCCTGGGGGAAGAAGGAAGAGGAAGAACGGCTCACTGGTCGTGAGGAGACACGACGTACTCTCGTTGAGTGGATTGCCGTCTTGGTAGAAACGGTGATTATGGCAGTTATTGCTATCATCGTGCTCCTCATGACAGCGACATTGATCCTTCGCGCGAGAGATGCGAGTCTCGCGCCGCCAGGAAAGAAATTCTACGTCGACGGGGACAAGTACCAGGTCCATGTCGCATGTGTGGGCAACGTCACTGCTCAAATTGACAAGCAGACACCCACAATCCTCGTCGAAGGTGGTGAGGGCCCTGTCGAAGATAGCCTGCAACCTTGGGTCGACGAGCTCTACCAGCACGGCACCATCGACCGCTACTGCTACTGGGACCGCCCAGGTTTCGCCTGGTCGGACAATGCACCCTCCCCTCACTCTGCAGGAATGGCGGCCGATGCTCTCTCTGAAGCTCTCGCCCTCGCTGGGGAAGAAGGCCCCTGGGTCCTCGTCTCCGCCGGTGTCGGCGGTATCTACAGCCGCATCTTCTCCAGCCGTCACCTGCGCGACGTCCAAGGCCTCTTCCTCATCGACTCTCTCCATGAAGACTTCCTCGCCCGTGTCGGCAGACCCGGCCGTGGCTTCGTCCTCTGGCTACGTGGAATTATATCCCCTCTCGGCCTGGACCGTCTTGCCGGCGCTATCTTCAAGGGCCGCACGCGCGAAGACCGTGTGTTCGGCCAGAGCGCCTACCAAGGCGGCCGCTTCATCAAAGCCAAGCTTCAAGAGAACCTCGTCGCAGAGTCCATGACGGCCAGTGAAGTTGCCAGCGCACGCCACATCCAGGCTCGCGACACACCCCTCGTCGTCATCAGTTCGGGAGTCGAGGTCCGCAAGAGCGAGAAATGGGCCAAGAGCCAGGAGGACCTCGGTCAGATCACCGATAACTTGGTCGCGTGGGATGTAATCAAGCATGCTCCGCATGAAGTGTGGAAGACTTCCGACGGACGGAAGATCATGGAGGCTAGATTGGGAGATCTGCTCAGAGCTGCGAATGATGAGGCCTGAGGGCATGGAAAATGGGTGGACTAGCATTGATAAGTATGATCATGAGATTTTCTTCGGGATATGTCTTTTTTTTATAAGCCGGCTCTACTTGCACGTTTTGTTTTTTTGCATGCGTTGCGTCTGGATATCAGCTCGTTCTTGGATCTCAAGTGTAATGTATAGTGCAACACTCGGGCGTTCTTTGATATCATCATACTGGGTCTCGATGCTCTTTCGTACTTTGATACTAAACGAGTAGGACTAATGAATACATGTATTTTTACGTTACCATTGATCTCAGAAGCCTTCCGTTTTTCATTAGCGCTTAGATAGGTGTTTAGATACATGAGGCTAGTAGTTCGATTGAACACTGTCCAAATGGCACTCCCACGTCGAGCCCTGACGGACAAGAACACTCAGAACCGCCAGGGAACGAAGCCAGCACTGGAAAAAAAGCGACCAACTCATATGCAGTAACTGCCTTAAAGTGGAGCATGGTCTCATAACCGGGATGGATGGTGTCGATATCTTCCCGAATCGCTGATGCTGGATGTCAAGGGGCAACGCAAGGTAAAATCGACATGACAAGTAGGGTATGAGGATTGTCGTAGTGTATAACCGTGATGCCGTTCAAAGTCGGTTCGGTTTTACTGTATATAGGGAAATGGTATCTCCCCGGAGAAGGGTCGAGACAATATCTGCCAAATCGGAGAACGGAGCGAAGCACATGTTCGTAGCGGCGTGGGTATCACGTATCACTCTAGGCTAGCTCCCTTAAACCTCTTAGCAAGTTGTTCACTGTCTGATGGAGATTCGGATCTCGACGCAGCAGAAAGGTGACGCTTTTTGCCATGAAATGACGGC
Source organism: Paecilomyces formosus (assembly GCA_029606185.1). Classification (NCBI taxonomy): domain Eukaryota; kingdom Fungi; phylum Ascomycota; class Eurotiomycetes; order Eurotiales; family Thermoascaceae; genus Paecilomyces; species Paecilomyces formosus. Next base: position 1,143,891 of record JAPVCB010000036.1, read on the forward strand.
AATGAATTTTGATCTGGGAAGGGCCAAGGGCGCTTGGGGGGCCGCTCACCGCTCTCCTGAAGAATTGTAACTAACGTCGCCCATCCGGGTGTGTTTACCAACTGTAGTCCATCCGCGGGTTCGTGCTTCGCAGCAACTCGGCCTAGGAGTGCTTCCTCGTCCTAAAAGATAGTTAAAATTCATGCTCAAAAGTGAGAGGGGATGCGACCAACTACTTACCTTGCTGAACGTGCCAAGCGAGTGCAGGAAGCAGAGAAGGTGGAAGTCTGATACTGCACGGATGGCTCTGTCGGGGTCTCCGTGCGAGACGAGCTTTTTCGCAACATGGTGAAGCTCCTGGCTTTCACCAATATCCCCGCGGTTCTCGATAGGGAAATTGCTATCGGTAAACATGGGGAAGGATTCTGTGGGGAATCCATGGGTCAAAGTGACCAGCAAATATTCAACAGGGAAACTTGGCTTCGCGTTCTCTTGGACACTGGCGCCGTATTCATTGATCCGGCGGTAAAATACCTCTGGTATATATCGGACCTTGCTGCCTTCGTCCTCGTCATTCTCCGACTGGACAAGCATCACTGACGGGTCCGCAGACGGCTCGACTATATCTGCCCTCACCATCTCGACCGCTGAATTTGAAGCCTGATAAGCACTGATCGTAATAGCACCATCTTCATCTCCGCTGAGCACGCAAGTGACAAAGTTAGACCCAAAACGACCCGTCTCGCTCCACTTCGTTGGTTTGGGATGTTTCGCCTGTAGCCGGGAGGCGAAAGCAATTTCCAACGAAGAAAGGAAATAGGAGTCCATGTGGCGCTTGCAGATGACGGAGCCATCTCCCTGTCCCGCATCAAGCAAGTCCGTAAATATTACCCCGACCTTCTGGAGGCCGCATAACCTGGCAACCTCATCAACTTCCTTCTCGTTGGTCCAGTCATGCAATGTGATTCCATCTATTTCGCCGACTTGCGGTGGTTCATAGATGGCCTGGACCACGGCCTTGATTCCAAGAGGGACTTCAGTGTATTCCTCGTATGTACCGTACAGGAAACCCAACCGCTGGGAACCAGATTTCCGCCAGTAGTCCAGCAGGGAATTGATCAGGTCTGGAGACGAGAACTCAACGTGGTCTACCATTCGGAACTCCTGGGGTTTTAATGTAATGGCGCTAGGCTGGCACTTTGTGCAGATTCCCTCTGGCCACTGAGGATGCCCCGACGGACAGTTCCGTTTCACTCGATAGTACGGTTCGCTGAGCGGCGGCATATATGTACTTTTGAGTTCGGGCTTGTTCGTCGAAAGGTTGATCTTGCGGAGATAGGAGTGGAAGGATAGGTGTTTGATTTTCTTTTCCTCGAGATATTGAGGGGCGTAAGGTTCAAGCGGCATGCAATAATCACACATGCCTTTGGGACCGTGGCGGCACATCTTCTGGTCCCGACCACGGGGGATCTTTCCATCTTTCTTATCCAGCAGGTTATCAAGATCCGACTGTTGGACGACTTCCCAGGGGTTTTTGATGAGGGCGGATGGTGACGTGGGTTGCGGAGGTAGCGTGATAGTCTTCTCCTCCACAGGAGCTCCATTAAGACGACGTGCTTCCGTTTGGGGAATCGTAGTATTACCGTTGGCAGCACCGTTGGTCAGCGATCCTTTTTCCTGATAGCCGATGAAGAGCTTGTCTCCATGTCTTGACCGGATCCAGTTAACAACGGACCTAGCGATAGATCGCATCGACGTTTAACTTACGATAACCCAACTCTCTCTATCGATACCCCTTGCAGACTGCTCAAGTTTCTCTCCTGGCCACCCGTGCCTATAGGTTTGTTGGAGAGGACGATAGAGGAAGGTTCGACATTGTCCGGTAGCTGCTCGAGGATCTGTGAATCGAAAATAAGCTCAGCATCACTGTTCTAGCACCATCTGGAGAGTCTCTTATATCGTGGATGCTCATTTGCATCTTCAGTCAGCTCACCTTTTGCTGTAGTTCAGGAAAGAGCTCCGTCGGGCTCACTGTTAAGCGGAACTGGCCATTGCGGCTCTCGAACCGCAGGATGATGGGCCGTGAGGGGGCCATGTCGACTGCGGAATGCACGGGGATATGGTGAGCACTCTGGAAATCAAGGAAAGAGAGATAGATCCACCACGCTCATCACCAGGAAACCAAGTAAAAGAAAAGAAAAAGAAGGAAGGTGGTGAGAGGCAACTGGTTGTGGCAGGTAGTTCGTTTACTCTGGGATAGGCTAAGTCGAAGGTGACCGAAGGCAGCGGAGCTCTATCGTCATGCTCCGCTGCGGCGTCACCGCCCGCCTACGGTGAGTCTTACAAGCCCTTTATGCCGCTCCACCACCGATAAACAGCGGGGAGTGCCTGATAATAAGGATTATTGTGAAAGGCTAACTGTAATAATGATATCTGCTAAACAAACTTAGTCTATCCTATCAGCAGAGTGTCTGTTTTGTTGGTATTTTGTCATCGGTAACAAATATTGGTGGATGACACCATGCATCTAAGATTTATCTACTAACATTAGGAACTTATTGAGATGCTGATTCCTAGATAAACTGATCGGTACTTTTTATGCTAGCTAATTTCCTACTTTGTAGAATCATCGGATGCTGGAAACGTTTGTGTAATATTCGTATTTTATTCATTATTTAATGGATAGCATCGGCCATTCACATAGCCATCGGATATATGTTTCTAGAGTATATTCACGCAAGACAAAGGCATAAAGACATACAAAAAGGAAAAGAAACCTAGAGATAGCAAGCAAGAGGGTATCTGGATCCGATCAAAGGATGGTGCACTTCTTCGGCAGACCGCAGGGACCTCCCTCCTCACTCTTCTCCTGAGATTCCTTCTTCACAGTCTGTGCTGTCGCTGCAGGAGCCTGGGTCTTGGTGGGTGCCGCTTCTTTCTTACTCTCCTCGGGGGTGCCATGTAGTCACGCAGAGAAAGCCTTAGAGACGTGCTCGTAGAAGGCCTTGCCCTGGAGCTCAGCAATCTCGAGCTCGAGGGCAGTGGGCTGGCGAGAGCCGTCGGCACCCTGGGTATCGTATTAGCATCTCATTGGTTTTTCTTCATTCTAGTTGCGGAACAGCAAAACTTACAGCGAAGGTACCAGCACCCCAGGCGCTACCACCGTGGATCTCGTTGAGGTTGGCGAGCTGAGCGAAGGCGGTCTTGTAGCCCAGAGGGACGTAGATGAAACCGTGGTGAGCGAGAGTGCTCATCGAGGCGATAGCAGTGGATTCCTGGCCACCACCGAGGGTACCGGTCGAGACGAACAGACCGGCGTATTTGCCCCAGAAGCCACCAGTGGCCCAGATGCTGCCAGTCTTGTCCCAGAAGGTCTTCCACTGGGCAGGGAAGTTACCGTAACGGGTGGGAATGCCGAAGAGGAGAGCATCGTACTCGAGCAGGGTCTGGGGCTCAACGACGGGGTAGCTGGCCTTGCCAGGAGCGTGCATCTTGGTGAGGACTTCCTGAGACAGAGTCTCCTCAATCCTGGGGTTTCTTCGTCAGCTTCGGGTATAGTGGCATGATCCTATCGAGCAACATACTGGAAGATATCGGCCTTTCCGCCAGCAGCCTCAATTCCCTTCTTCTCAGCCTCGGCGAGCTTGACGATGTGACCGTAGGTCGAGTACTATAGCAGGTATAGATATATTAGCCAATGTGACTTTCCCAAATTTATTTTTCTCTTGCAATCATCTTTTGCGGGGTCGAGACAAACGTACATAGACAATAGCGATCTTGGGAGCCATGGTGATTGCTTGTTTGTTGATAGGGTCTAATTGTTTGAAACTGGATGTGATTGTTCTTCACAAGACCGCAATTGCAATTGAACCTGATGGGAGGAAGAAAAAGCAGTCTGAATGCAGCCTGGCTAGATCTTCCCTTTTATAAGGACCCGGGAAGCTCCCCTCAACGGATGCATCCAGGCGCTGCTCAGCAGCCGTCCAAGCCCCATCCGGATCTCCGTCTCGCCATCCTTGGCTCTGCTTGTTTCCACGGACATTCCATCTAGCTGTTGTTGGTCCAGAAAATGCGTTGGTTGAGGCCAATCATCGGCAATCGTGGAGAGGACAAGCTCCTGGGAGAATCTTACGGAAGACTGACAAATGGTTTGGTGATGCTGAACTAGCTCTCTAACCGTCCCAGGCCCACGGGGCCTGTTGCGGCTTGGCAACCTTTCTGCGTGGCATTATCAACTGCTTTACGACACTGGATAAATCCGATATCCGTAGGACTGCTAGAGTAATCCTAACTAATACTTCTAGTATTACCATAATAATCACTTGAGGAAGCATGATGGCAACAGTGCTGAGTTATCGTAGTCTGTAAGCTTGACGGAGGGGTCGTGATGTCACGTAAGCCGGCCACTGTCACTAGCTTAACAGACTAGCATTTTCTCGGCGTTGGCCCGCTGACAAAATCCTTAATAACGCTGTCGGCCGCCATGCCCGCCGGGTCTAGAATAGAGTAACTGGAGTATTTGATGTTTCTAGTACTTGTTAGTTTGTTACCTAGGACATGTCCTAATATCCCGTCCCTATTGTGTGAGTAGCAGAGTAGTTAGAGGACCTTTTCTCTAGGGAACTATGCACTTCCATTGCTTCTCCAAGATGGCTCCCCTTGTTTCTGCTCTAGATTCTCCATCCTGTAGTAGGACATTATGAATGCGGAAAGCCAACAAAGAGACAATTACCTCATTGCTCCCCCCCCCCCACCTTGAACTGATAAAACGGAATTTCCTCTCCGAACATGCTAATCTTCGTGACTATCCCGACCTCATCGTTGAGGCAGAGCAGATAGTATCCTTGATTTGCTACTACGATCTTCACTGCAGTATATCACGTGATACGAATGTGATCTCATGTACTGAATCTGAACATAGCATAAGCTAATCTGCAGTATATTTTAAGCTATACCCATGAGTCTAAATAATCAATTGGTTAACTTAATGGAATACACCTTTTAGAATAAGCAAAGCTAGCGCTGATTTAAGGTGCTTAGCAAGGCCTGCACATCTAATTTAGTTGATCTAGTAGACCTATCAAGCCCAATAAATCAAGGGGACAAGGTTCAACAAGGGCCAGGTGGATCTAGTGGATCCAGTGAATTAAAGAACTGGATGGGAGTCGGACGAAGAGAGAACCAAGACGTTTAATTGAGCTACCATACATCACATTGGCAATCGCCTATTAGATCTATGATATACCTGAGCATAGCTGAACTTATTCAGTATTCCACTCTGCTTATTGTGTTGAGGAGTATACGATAAATGACACTTAAAATCTATTCCAGATACAATTTTGCTATTTTGTTATTTTGTTTTGCAGGCCGTATAATGACTCAATAGAAAATATATAAAATATTGCTGCATTAACTACCAACTGGATTTGTTTGGATGGGACTAATTTCATTCCTACTATACAAAATAGACATTTCTCTTTTCTGAATCTTTTCATCGATCGAAGTATTAGACAGTTTAAAGGAATCAGGGCTTAGAATAGCTTCATGGGATAATAGGTATCTGAAATAGTGCATTTATATTGTAGAGCGCGAGACTGTTTCAAAGCCTCCCTTGTTCACCATTCAGGCGTATCCACTGTCCGTAAGGACAGAGCTCGTCTCGAAGAGGGCGCTTGCATTTGTGTTAGGAAGATAAGCAGGTATGTAAAAATGGCGTATGAGATTTCGAAGGTTATACGCTCTATGAGGGGTATCTCACAAACGGGACGCTCTGTAGCTCCAACGCAAGTAAAGGTAACATTCGCCGGCTCCATAAATAACTCCAGGTTCCCCATTCTTCCACACCTCATTAATTCAAACAGCGCCTGGGCATCTTTGATAATACATGGAAACGGATTAAGACCGATACGACGGTCGACCGCATCCTCCACGCCTCAACCATGACCGTCATTGTAGAGAATCATAATGTGGACGTGTAAAAATAAAGCAGCAAACGAAGTAATCATCTCACATCCCCCTTCCTCTGCCACGGTACCTCCCGCGCATGAAGCCACCGCCTCGACCACGTTCCCTTCTCCACTCCCTTTCTCGCTCTTCCTCTCTCTCCTGTTCCTCTCGAATAATGGCCCTTTCGCGTTCGAGCTCCTCTTCTGACTTCTCGACCTTCATCATGGGTTTCGGGAGATTTTCCGTCCAGCGGGGATGAGCATCCGCGCACGCCTTGCCCTCAGGGCAAAATCCTGCCAGATAGAAGGGACATAGCTTCCTCCGGATATGACGCTTAGCACACAATGGACCTAAGGGACAGAATCCACGATCGTAGTGTTCACACGGGGGAAGCTTGGCCTCCGGTCTAACATGCTGGTATAAGCAATCGTCACCGTTCGGGCAATATCCAGAGCGAGAAAAGGACTGGCATTCCGGCATCCGCCGTAGGTTGTATTCGTGCAGATATTCGCATTTAAACCCTTTTTTGCAAAGCCCTTTGAGAAAGTGCTTGCAAACCAATGAACCGTGTGTAGAGGACGGCGCGAGGCCTGAAGCAGTCGTTGTGGATGTGGTCACCCGCGAGGGAGTCGGGTGTCGATCTGGACAAGTTGGCCCAAGAGGACAGTGGCCTTCCTTGTAGGCTTTGCAGACAGGGACATCACTGGCAAGGCCGAATCCGAAGCTCTTGCGGAGGAAGGGACCGAAGGAGAAGTTGAAGTCGGGATCGCGTATCGGGTCCGTCGATAGGATGCGCTCAGCAGCGCCCTGAATGTCTGTGGTCATAGCTATGGTGTCGTATGCTATTTACCGTAGTAAATGCAATGGGGTGTTATGTATAATTCTTAGCAGGAAGACCGTCTTCGGTCGTGTAAACCGTGACCTGCTTGCGATTGAAGGAGCTTGTTAAGGAACTTCGCTGATCAAACCAGTTAAATTATGGGATTGATAGTTTCAAGAAAGATTTTCATAAGCTCATCGTTAAGGTATTCACAACGCGTTTATCTCTTCCAGATAGGCCTTGAAACGAGGTCAGAAACCCGTTGTGTAGGGATGGATGTCTCGAAGATATTTGCTCCGATCGCGATGCGGAGTCTCAACGTCGGAGGCAAAACCGGGCGGTGAACAGTCTCTCCACGAGGCGAGCTGCTATTTTCCCTTTTGATAACCACCAAGCTCCTGCGAGCTCTGAAACATTGAGAATTATTGTTATATTGAATGATGTTCAAATATTCCTGATCATATTTCTGCGATAGTTGTTATCGAAGCAGCTGGAAGAATCTCGCCACACATTGCAAATCCAAGCTGACTGATGCTGTACTCAACTGAATCGATCAGCTCTTATTGGACTGCTGAGCAGAGCCTTGCTTAGTTATTAGCACTGTCTAGTTACAGAGTAAGTACTGAATGGTCTTCTTTTACGAGCCCACGATGCCATTCTGTGCTTCAGGAGTCTCGAGACACTTATTTGCGTGATAAAAGGACGGCTATGCTATTCGTATCGTAACCATCGAGTATTTTGATCAACCATCGGCAATCTCTGATCGAAGAGTGAATCAATCTTAATCGGATGAATGTGCCCAAAACTATCTGCTCGCGAGGGAAGCTCCTATTTGGGCAATCCGGTAGTTCTTGTGGGGGATGAACCCATGTCTCGGCGCCTCAGCGTCTGGGGTTGCACGGAACTCATTGTCATGATTGGAGATTTCTCGATGTGCATCCCAATGCCGCACGTCGTGTTGCGGAGAACCTTGACTGGTTAATCCCTTTCTTCTAGGCCGTTATCGCTATCACACCTTAACATCGAGTATCCTGCCATAGATCATTCTAGCCTGGACCGGCAGCAATACCTGGCGATTTCAAGCTCTGGGCACTGGAGTCTAAAATTATGTCTTGCAGGCACTAGCGGCTAACCCCAGTCAGACTACCACAGATACGAGATCATCCATGAACGACACGTCGAGGTAAACTGACAGAATTAATACGGAGTACTCCGTACTCCGTATTCTCTCTTCCTTCTCAACACTACACCGTACCGCAGCGCTTTGAGTCTAAGCTTGCGCAAGTCAGTACCGTCGATCTCGTCAGCCTCTTCGACAGGTGGTCAAAGCACCGTTGAAAGCCGCAGATATCGTTGATCATGTTCCTAAATGCTCGCCCTAAACAAGGGACGAGTCAATCGGCGCGCCGCTACGACTCTAATAATATCTCGTGACCAACATCCTCTGCAAGATTCCCCTGGAATAAGATGAGGCGGATCGTCCAGCTGTAACGAATCTTCATTGAGCCATTCCCCGCTTTTACTAACCCCAGGTCTCTGATTGCTCTAGAAGCAGAGAAAACACTCGCGGTCCCGCACCAGACGGAGGTCAGAGCTTTGTGATACCCTAACGGCGCTTCGTGAGAACGTAATGATAGGCTCTATTATTGGACAACTGATCCTGTTGATTTCTCTTTGACGAGAGAGGTACACTCCCGATTCGCCTGATCCGTAGTAATGTATGGGTGTCACCGCAATACTAAAAAGTTGATAAACCTCGCCGCATCAGCTATGAACATGGACTTCCAAGCTTCCAACCTATTCATCCTCTCTTTTGAGAGCAAATCAGTATTCCACTATATAATCATCCATTTTGCTTCCCTCTTTCCGTTGGCCCTCTAGTCCTACCTCAGAAATCGTGCAAAAACTTTACACGTGATCAGGACGCACTTACGACTGTACCGATAGCAATCTCTCTTCGATCTCTTCCACTTTGAGTAATCCATCAGGAGCAGTGGTACAACTCGCGTACACTCGCAAGTTGCAAAATAGAGTCCCGCTGCTCGTCTCCCGCATCATCAAATGTTTCCGACAATGGGATCAGCGTTCTCTCTTTGCCCTCAGCCGCCGTCGCTGGTTGCACAGCTACCAAAATATCCTGCTGTGTCAGAGGCCCATTATGACATCTTGCCCATATTTGCAAATGCAGCCTACTACCCGAACTGGCGCGTATACAGAAAGCAGCCACCGTCATCATTGAGATTGGGATTTCTTTCCCACCTCTTCTACGCTTTTGCATGGTACTGTTAAATCTTCAACGAGGCCATTTCAAATTATTTCATTACAGAAGCTAACGTCTTGTCTAACAGGGTCAAAGAAGATGGAACGGTATATGTATATATATTCTTGGGCAATATACGTCGTGGAGCATGCTAACTTCGGCTTTGCAGATGAGTGATGAGTGGGCCGATTGTCAAATGCCCGTCGATGGTACAACTGGGTGTCTGAGGGCATTTGCACAACTGAAACAGCGATATTCGCAAATGAAAGTTATACTCTCAGTTGGAGGCGGAGGTAAAGGGAGTGAGAATTTTACTGGCGTTGCTAGGAATCCTGCGGCTGTCGAGACATTCGTACGGACGGCGAGAGAATTGGTTGACCAATTTGGTCTGGATGGGATCGATAGTATATATCCACCCTCGTCGTTCTATTTTCTTTCCACGTGAGCGTATGTCTCTAACTCAAAGCTCTTTCAGTTGACTGGGAATATCCTTCGGACCCGCAACAAGGTCTTGACTACGTGTATCTTCTTTCCCAATTACGACGCGGATTGCCATCTCCGCGGTACCTGTTGACAACGGCTCTCCCGGCTGGACAGTGGGCTCTTCGAAATATTAACCTTGCGGCCGCTCAGACCCATCTTGATCTGATCAACATCATGACCTATGATTTTTCTGGCCCATGGACAAGCCGGACAGGGCATCAATCGCAGCTCTATACCCCTGCCCGCCCTAAAAGTGAATCCGCACAGGTCTCATGTCAGTCTGCCATCACATATATCCTGTCCCAGGGTGTAAACCCTAGAAAGGTCCTTCTGGGAATCCCAGTTTACGGACGCTCTTTCCTTGGAAGCAGCAACGCCGGTCAATCCTATTCTGGATGTGGCGGGGAAGAAGGAACATTCGACTACCGTGATCTTCCGCGCCCTGGGGCAAAGGAACACCATGACGATAAAGTAGGAGCAGGATACTGCACTGGCGGAGATGGTGGCTTCGTGACATACGACACGACACGAACGGTACAACAGAAGGCGAAGTTCGTCGCAAATACGAATCTTGGTGGTCTCTTTTACTGGCACATTGCAGCAGATGCACAGGGACCTAGAAGTCTCATTGAGACCGGATACAACGCTCTACATGATATGTGATCTGGCCCCTGGCAGCCGTTATGGGTCCTTGGGGGTTTGTTCGAGATATCTAAGTGTATTCATATATTGGTTTCTCTCAATTCTCTCAAAGCAAACTTGTTTTGATATCCAGATACCTCTTGAAAATGTGAAATCACTGAAGTGATGGGCTAGCGGGAAAGGACACATCTACGCTCTTAGCAGGACCAGATGTTGCCCCGTTATACAAGGTTACAAGCGATGGTGCTCCTTGTTCATGATCGAAAAATTCTTGTTCCTCCTGCTGAACAGCAGCTTATATGTACTATGATTGCTATTTACACTGTATTGATATCTGCTTCGGAAAGCACTGCCAAGTTGTTCGCTAAACATCGACACGTCTCTAAAGACCTTGCGCGTATTTTTAGTTCCACGTTGAGGCGACCTCGTAGATGTCAAGGCTGACATCCTTGGTATCTCCCCCCGTTGAGACCAAACGAGCGTGAATCGCATCGCTGCTCGGGAAAATCTGAGCAGTCAGCGTGGTCTCGCCTTGGCCGCCAAAGATTTCGATACTGGAACGATCGACGAAGATGCTCAAGTTCACTGTGCCGTTGATAGCTGGTGCAAGGGGTCCGCGGTAGACGCTCGCGAAAGTCTTGTCAAACGACACATCTCCAGACTTGGTGCGGTCAATGAAGACCTGCTTGTTGACAAAGTCATAACCGACAAGAGTCTGCTCGGTGAAGTTAGCGGAGGTCCGAACAGCAATGGCAAACTTCGAAGCTGTCGAGGCAGCAGAGAAGCTCAGATCGATCTTGATTGTCTCTCCGATGGTGCCTATATTGAGTGAGCCTTCCGGGATGGAGTCGTAGGTGCGAGCATAAGCCGGCTGTTTTTGGACAATAGAAGCCCAGGCTTCCTGAGGCCGCTGAACAAGGACTACTTTGGACTCGATCGTTTCAAGAGCCAGGTGTCGAGGAATCGCCATAGCGCTGCGCCAGGGACTGGTAGGAATATTCTCGCCATACTGCCAGTTATTCATCCACCCAATGTGGACATGGGCATCGATGGGGAGACCATTATATCCTGCTGCGGCGTAAAAGTCCGGACCCCAGTCCATCCAGTTGGCGGTGCTATTTCCAGAGTATATAGAATCGGCGTCGGGAGTGAATGTAGTTCCGTTAAATTCACCAACGAAATACTGTGTTCCGGAGCCGACAGTGCCAGGAGGACCACCTGGGTTGAGTCCGAGCGTGATGACCCATTTCGTGGATTTTCCTCCATCAACGGGCAGCTTGAAGAGTCCGGGACATTCCCATACGCCGCCTTGCGCGTTATAAGGACCGAATTGGCTCACGAGGACCCAGTCCTTCAGGTTGTCAGAAGTATAAATCAGAAGTTTGTGCAGTTCTGCCAGAGAAGTCACAACGGCCCATTTTCTGGATTCCTCGTGCCAGAGCACGAAGGGATCACGGAAGTTTTGGTACTGATCCTGAAACGGAGCGGGAGGATTGTATATAACCGGGTTGGCGGAATCGTATGTGGACCAAGTCATACCATTGTCAAGACTGTAGGCAACGGACTGGGCCTGCTGATCCACCTGGACAGTTTTTCCACTCGGCAGAGTCTGTACCATGGGGTACTATGGAGGGAAATGGGTTAGCCTTCTTCTCTTCAGTGTCTATTGGGGGAATAGAGCGTACATAGGAGGTATACATGGCAACTAGAGGAGTCTTGCCGTCCTTCCCAAAGCCACTGGTATTGTTTACATCGACGACTGCACTTCCGCTAAAGTACATCTCGGTGACATTACCACCATATCCCCGGGCAAGAAGCGCGATAGGTTGCTGCTCCCAGTGAGTAAGATCCTCGCTGGTAGCGTGGCCCCATGATATGTTTCCCCATTGGTTACCGCCGGGGTTGTACTGGAAGTACAGATGATAGAGGCCATTGTGATATAAGAGACCATTGGGGTCATTCATCCAATGCTCCTGGGGCGAGAAATGGTATTGGCCACGGTAGGGCTGGTCATAGTTGAAGGCATTTGCAATGCCTGTTAAAAGGCCCGCCGCAAGAGTTCTTGGGAGATGAACCATTCTTCATGGGATGAGGATTCACCGCTGCAGACAAACGATCCCTAGAGATTCCAGCGCGGCACGGGGATATTTATGTGAGTCCGTCAATTCAAGTCTCATACTATGCGTTCTCAAGACTCCGTACCTACAGGAGTTGCTTCGGGAGAATCGGCCGACTGACCTGCATACTTGGAGGAAGTTAACTAAGATTTCCGGAAATATTATGGAAATAAATGCAACAAACATTGATTATTCTGCCAGCACATAGCCTGAATACCTTATTTACCACTCAGGGATCAATTATTCACGGCGGTAGGTTTTCAACGTGGAGGCGGGTCAATCTGGTAAACCTCCACTACTCCACATCTCCGCATCTGAATCTCCGCTTGGGGTTTCTTCGGAGAAATTTCAATCGTCAATCCACAAAATGACCTACTACAAGTAATAGGTAGAGTGTCACAGAGTCAAGAAACCAGTATCGGCGTAAGTAGGGATTTCTTCGGATACTGCTGGTACGTATCAAATGCTCCTGGATAGTTGCCCAGTAGGCCGCACTGGAAAGCTATCGGACGGATACGAAGGAGACGTTTGGCTGCCGACTGCTTTGGAGCTTATTCTTTATATCGGTACTTGCATCGATATTCTATGAGATATGTGCTTATAACACTATACGTTTAGCCCTTGTGTGCTTAGCACATGACAGGCTCTGGGGCAGTACACCCCATTATCTACTCACAGTGCGTGCTCACAACATAAGTAGGCTGAACCTCTCCCTCGACCTGCACAGGTACTCGTATATTTAGTACGTATAATCCCCCCAAGACTTCATTGATTTATATGCATCATGAAAATGGAGTACACTTCATACATCCCGCAACATAGATCGTTCTAGCTGCACAATATGTTGTCGTCTGCAAATATTTTTCTGACCATGACTATCAGCACCGTCAAAGGTTTGCACTTCAGATACTAAGAAGAGGCTATTCGAAGTTCAGCACTGTCTCTTAGGTACCAGCCTTTGAGATTTTGTCTAGTTCTCATTAATTGGGAACAAATTAGGCATAGGTATGTGCAATCGGCAAAACTGCATTTGCTCATGATTCAGCAAGTAAACCAGGAGATCCTTGGACTACGTGGCAATGAGGCAATTGAATTAACATCACTTCTGTCCTCCATATGAGATTTGCACTAGATGCAGCCAAAAAAAAAAAAAAAAAA
>JAPVCB010000036.1:1167283-1215713 GCA_029606185.1 Paecilomyces formosus
TATTCTAGTTTCATCATTTTCGGCCGAACTTCTCTAGCGCTTGCGTCCTCGCTCTCAAATAAGGAAATCGTAGGATTTGGAGCAAATCTAACTTCTGGAAGACGCCGTGTTGACATTATCTTTGAAGACTCTGAGCCTGTTGATGATTCTTCCTCCATAATGTCGAAAATTGGCATACGCAGCATATGCAAGTATATATGGGAAAGTGTTATCTGGTCTAATAAAGGCCTGTGTGAATGTTCATGTCGCCGCGAGCTGCGGGGGGCTATGTACATGCAGCACTCAAGGCAAATAAATAGGATAGTATGACTCAGGCTTCTGTTTGCGTGGGGCACTATGTGAGTGTACAACCATGGTTGTTGTCTACTTTGCTTTCTCCGTACACTTTTCGCTCAAATCATGATGAATGACGTGGTCTAGCTGATTGATCTTGAAATTGATAAATAAATGGAAATATTCTATCTCCAGCCAGAGCCTTGACGTCTACGACAGGTTCATACACCTTAGTTCCACGCTACAGCAAAGACCTTCTTCATAATGCTATACTCCACGTAGTATGGTGGGATAATCCTTTCCACCATGCGATCCCAACTTGCCCGCCAAGGAGGATTAAACATGGCGCGATAGAATTCCCAGTACTCGGGCCAAAAGCCTGCCAAACCCCAATCCACGATGACTGGCGTACCGTCGGATCGAACAAGGATATTGCTAGTGTGCAGGTCGCCGTGTGTGAAAACAATTTCATGACCTTTGAGCGCTCGCACTGTCTGGTACAAAATGTGTTCGCTCGTGAAGAAAATTGAGTCCGGCTCATCTTCACGCGCAAGGAGTTCGGGAGGCAGTCGGTCTTTCAAAGCTTGGACTATGCCTTCATTGAAATCTTCTTCTGATTGATAGGGACCATAGCTATACTTTTGGTAGTCGCCGTAGCCCGCCTCGAAGATCCCATCTCGGCAAGGAGATCCGTCAAGTCCGCCGATGAAATCGCCTTTGATGTCTCGCATCTGCCTTACATAGTCATTAAGACGTGCCAGAATTCTGTCTTGTTCCATCCTTGATACGCGATCCCAGTAATTCTCTAGGGACTCGCCTTCTTCATATGACATGATGATATACCCTACCCCATCAAGGATATATGCGCTCAATAGTTTTGGCACCGGTATCGTTGTCCGCGTAGATACTAGGTGCAAAGCTTCAGCTTCAGCTAACCGGACGCCATGACCAAATTTAGCCACCATGTCTGAATCAGCGAAGACCAGACGAGCACCCATCTTCTCTGGAAAAAGATCTTCCGCGGTCTTCAAATCTTCTGGATCTAGAATGATGGTCGGAGATCCAATGGCTTCGGAGTATATGAGTCGCGGTTCGGTCTCCGTCTGTTCTGATTGGGCTTCTGTGGCAGACTTATGGCTTGATATAGAGGGCAATGATTCTCCGCTCCCGGACATATAACCCTGCGTCATAGGTTCTGTGTCTGTTTTCTCTGTTGATTCAAGAACACTCTCTCCTGTGCATTCGTCTTCTAGACCTTGGCTCCGCACATTGCCGTTACTGGTCGATGGACATCCAACCGCGCTGTTTTCCGGTAACATTTCCACTCCAAGATGTATTGCTAAATCTTGTCGATTGGATAGAATCGTTGTTTTTGTCAGTAGACATTCAGGGATTTCAAGCTCCGTAAGGTACTCCTCGCATGGGCGTATAACATATATCTTCTCAAAGAGCGGATAGTGAGAGTGGATCAGTGGTACTAAATCCTCCAGGGCTCGACGAACAATAGAATTGTATGGCCGATTACCTCGACGGCCCCCGTGTGTAGTATGAACTTTGAATTCAACAACACAGTGAATTGCGTTCGTAGAGTTACTGTCGTCCCCAAGAACATTTTCGAAAAGCGAGCCAGCAACAAGTTCTATCGCGCCAAGGCCCAAGTTCATGATACCATGAGATGTGCTGAGATTTCCATGAATCAATGAAAAACGCTTCATGACCTCTTCATCTATCTTAATCCACATCACATGCCTTCCATGTTGAAAGGTCGTGTGGAAGAGTCCCAGCTGTGGCAATATGGACTTTGCTTCCTCTAAAAGAGTCCGCGGAGAGGAAAAACGCCGCCATTGCAATGTCCTTCTCAAAGAAGAACTCGCTCGTTGAACCTGAAATGAAGGTAACAGAGAATGATGTTCCAGGAACTATCAACTTTTCAGTATTGACTTCGATGGCGCATTGTCTCATAAAAACTTTACCTTTTGGATAACGGCCTCGACTATTTTTGGGCCACTTTCTTTCAAGTCAAGTCCCCATATCTCCCTATGACGTGCTTCACGGATGATTGAATCAAGATCCTTTAAGATGTCGTTCACTGCTGTAGATTCTGACAGTGTCGACACAGAAGACATTTGGCTGGAGATTTTGCGATAATGCTAATAAGACTATTCACAAGGGCGTTGCAGATACGTAGTGATTAGCGTAAAATAGATCAGATGTCAATGTCATAAAGCGAGGTATAATATTATAGACATGACTGACGATCCTAAATATTGACAGGGTCGAGTACTCTTCACCAGTGCGAGTTTGTAGTTCGTGACGGCCGCCGCGCTTAGTCATTTACTTAGTCGTCCTATGAACATACCCTGAGCATGTATAAAATTGCATTGTAGCGCATGTATATTCATTTATTCCTAGATACATCACAGGATTACTGGTATTGCATGACAAAGCAAAGCAGTGCTAATGACCATAATAGTGTGCAGAAATTATTATCAATTAGGCATCGAAGAGTGCGTGCAACAGCACATTATCAAAATGAAGAAAACATGAGCATATGTTCCATTTGGTCATAGCCTAAGCTGTGTTTCCGCCATAAGAAGAACTCTCATTTCGATAGGAAAAGCTATGGAGCAATAATATAGTTACAACCCACCGGTGATGCCAATCTCAGCCAGTGCCGCTCCAGCATTCACACTGGTGTGGATGGTATTGGCAGCAAGCGCCTCACTGAAGTAAGTCAAGTTCTTTCCATTGACGGCACTCTCGCTGCCAACAATGTCGAGTGGCAGAATGCCGTCCTTGTACTTCGAAGTTAGCAGGGAGATGAGGATGGTGTCGTTGACTTTGGATGTCATGGGTGTGATGTTGTCTCCAGGACGGAGGGTAAAGTTATGTATGAAGGCTTGGCCGATTGGTGTGCCGTCGACGGAGAGATTCATTGTTAAGTTACCCTAGAGAGGCCATTAGTTAAATCCTTCCCCTGTCTATCTTTTTTGAGATTTTTATTATATCTTTTATGGGATCATAAGAGGACGGGCAGAAGGGGAATAGATGGATAATGACATACCATTTCAAGGGTCAAAACACTAGGATTCGGAATGAGAACAGTTCCATTCATATTGGTTCCATCGGGGTTGTTCCTGGTCAGGGCGTGAAGTTCGGTGATGTTGAATCCTTTGAGCCTGTTGAGACCTAAAAGAAGCGATATCACGATTAATATCACCCAGGGTGTCAATGAGGTCCAAGAAGATTACCTTTCATAGTCACAGTCTTGTTATACGTCACCGTTATCTTGGGTAGACCGCCCTCCTTCAATTTCGGCTTCCCGTATACGTTCATACTAACTTCTTCGTTCAACATTGTCGCCTTGCAGAAATCTGCAAATGCAGAGACATTGACCAACTGCAAATGGTCATCGATAACGATCTGAGCACCATCCTTTGACTTGACTTTTGGGATTTGAATAAAAGCAAACGGAGCAGATGCGCCGGCCAGAGAAACCGTCGAGTTGAACGAGTAGATCCAGGGATGATAGCTGCTGTGTGTTCCGAGAGTTTGGGTCTGATAAAGATCGAATGAGTCCGGAGTCGGGTTCCGAATCATCAACTGCGTCATATTCAAGGTTGACTCGTTGACATCGTGGCGGGCGATATGAGGGTATCCCACGTAGACTCTGTCTTGTGTGTTAGCCGTCTGTCGTCCCGACGATAATGGTTTGATAAAGAGAAGAAAGACAGATACATACACCGGAAGCGTCACAACCAAAACAATAATTATCAATATGATAACGTGCACCCACCACCACCTCTTGTAATGCGCCTTGAGGCGCTGACTGACGGTCGGTTTGACGGGCGCAAAGCCAGCGGTGCTATTGAAGCCGTTTCCTTCCGCTTCGTTATACTGCTCGACCCTAGACTTGTCCTCCGCCATGCTGCGCTTCCACTCCCCGGGTAATGATGACTAAAAAGAAATGTGCCCTGTGCCAAGGTATAGATGGCCCTGTATGGTTGCTTTATCCTGCTAGGTGCTGAGTTGTGCTTGTTGTGCAGCTTTCGTTTCAGCGGAGACTGCCGGCGCGTATTTGCTTTTGGCCTGAAGCGCACAGTGCCGGGCAATATGCAAGAAAAAGGATAACAGATACGCACTTCAGTCCAATTAAAAAGCTTAGAAAGGGCTACTGACACGCTCACCCAAAGGCTAGGGTGAGAAATGCTTCTCCTGGTGCTTGGTTTGGGGGGAAGTGGACAACACAATCCAAGTGAAAGTCGAGCTTCGAAAGAATCCAAAGCCGAACGGCCCAAAAGCCCAGCAAGCTATAGATGTACACGAGCACAAGAATTATCATCACATGTCACCACTCAAATGGCCGCGGCGTTAAGAGCAGTCAAGGCTAGAAGACCGTTGGTAACCCGCACCAGTTCGCGAGAACGACCTAGAGTACGCCAACAGATCCAAATATGGCTGTCAAAAAGGATCGGCGTTGCATCGTGGATATTGGCCTAGACAGCCACTAAGTTTATCGGGATATACACCGATATGGTAGCCATGGGTTTAAAAAATGGATCCAACATAGTTTAAACTAGCAAGCTGCTCGATCCGAGATCTAGTAGTAAGCTATGACATGAGATTCCCACTGGTACAAATACCACGGATAAGACGACCGATTCATGTTTATTTCCGGAAGATACCTGGCAATATAGCTATGGGTTAGTTTCAAGTGGCCACTAAAGAGGAGAGGGAATCTGTCCTACTAGATTGGTATTTGTTACCGTCAGCTCTTGCAGCCAGAGAACGAAAGTACAATTTGACTTCACCGGAAGTGACGGTAATGCGCAGGGTCGAATTTTAGGAAACGGACTGCCACCCAATCTAGTGTGCATAGTTGCTGCACATACCGGGGCTTGCCCTTGTCTTGTGATATCGACTCTAAACCCCAGCTAGCTTTAATGTCGAGAACCAGGGCCCAGGTGGCGTTCTGGACGCGATGAGCTGTGCTTCGAGACCAATTAGACCTCCGCAGTTATCCCCAGTCCACTTCCATTGTAACGATGATGGCTTGTGTCTAACTGGAGAATGGAATAGCTGCAGACTGGTGTGTGGATGGACGGACACGACAACCACGTAGGGCCGGGGTCCTCGAAGCTTTTGGAATCATGGCCGAAAACCATGACATGGGTTGGCAGAGACTGCCGTGGAACACCACCCAATCGCTACTCCAGCTTTCCGGCCCCCGACGGTTTTCCCCTCAATGCGAATCACCGCTAGGGGGATGCAGTGGTTGTGATGGCTATTCGTGAGCAAGGGCAGTTGGGTTGAATAATAGCCAACTGGCGGTTTCCAGTAGATGAAGAGAGCGCCGGCTGGTAATTCGTACAGCTACTTTGTAGATATAAAAGTATCACACTTCGATCGACGTAAAGGAGATCGACAGTGATCCACAGTGTTCAAATCAACTCTTCAAGGGACAGAGAGAGAGAGAGACAATGACATTCTCCAGAAATCGGACCTCGTCTGTGCGTTGCTTTCGGATGGGCCAAGTTCCGTATTCCCTAAATTTAACTAACTCTTTACCCCACGGGGAAGGACGGAATACTTAAACGAGCCTAACCTTCGCTTTTAATTTTCCTCTTCGCCCTCCCGTAAGTAATAATATGGCAAAGGGAGACACCTGATTGCTTCGATCATCCGATAGAAGCCGCAGCCAGAGAGAACACAGCCAACGGTATCTTTTCTTCGCTACGGAAATCTCTTCTACTCGACGAATCAGGCTGGCGGAAGGCAGATAGCAAGTAATAATAATATCTTTAGTGCACCTGACTCTTCCTAGATTAACAGAATTCGCGCTTGGCAGTCCAAAAGGATGCTAACATCCCTGTTTCAATTTTTCTCCAGAGGAGTTCTCCGAGGAAGCAGGCGCGCGCGTGACCAGAAACCCGATGGTGGCGCTTACCAATGCTTTTTTCAGGGCTGTCATTAAGTTAAGAATAATAAAATTTAACGATGATTACCGTGTACTAGAGCATTAACTAACTCCGGCATTCTTGGCTGCTGCACCCTCAGTATAATCTCTAGTAAGCCCGGAATCTAGTCATCCCTTTAGCCTTACATCCTGCTCATGGGTCGGTCAATCATCAGCACAGTTGTATTTTATGATTGTCGTATAACCGACGATTGAGAACTTCTCGAATACAGCTACTGCTTCCATTTCCGTTATGCTTTACAGGGTATATCCAGACCGATGTCTCAAAGTATTGGTCTCAAGGATAACTGGTTCCTGGATTGATCCCCGGGGGTTCCTTGATAATAACCACGTGAGGTCTGATTTTCTGATTTTAGATCAATAAGATACAGGAATAAGACTACACAAGGACAATAAATGTCAGAGCACGTTCTCTGTATAATAGACGCAATTGAATATGCAAAGTAACAGTAATGAGACCGCTCAAGACATCCCAAATAGATAATAACGTTCTGACATCATTGAACATAACAGCAAATGTACAGGATATTCACAACTCCATTAACCAAATCCTTGACGCCGAAAACCCGTGTCGAGACTGCTTCGTCCGACATATTCCTCTATCTTTATTATGTGCAACGCCAGTTGAAGTCTAGAGACCCTTCCAATCGCTCGCTCCGAAACAGAAACCATCCATGCCTTTATAACTGTGCCTCGTTGAGGATCTTCACTTCCTCACCGGGCTTGAACGCGGGCATACCGATGTAAGGGCACTAAGTAAGGAATCATTAGCATCTAAGATCTCCTTCCGTTGGCTGGCTAGGCTACTTACCCCTGCACATCTGAATGCGTCTCCCAAAGCGCAATTGCCACATGAGCCTGTCTTCCCCTGCACGGTGAAGTCCAACTCGTTCAGATCATCCGCCTGCAGCTTCAATGTATTCAAGCCCTGATCCGCATTGGCTCGGCGCTCGGCGTCCTCCGCTTCGAGCTGAGCGGCCAGACCGCAAGTGCAGTCCTTGCAAGCTCGACGTCTTTTACCAGGTTTGGGTTGACACTCTGGGGCTTTAAGGCTGTCAGTAAAAGGGACCTAAGAAAACTATAAGGTTATGGATAGCCGACTTACGTTGCACAACAGGTCTCTTCAGGTCCTCCTCAGACAACAGAGTGTCCTCATCAATCAACTCATCGTCCTTCCCGAGATCATCTGTGAAATCAATCACAGGGGGAGGAGGAGGTGGAGCAACGTTCTTCTTGGCGGCTGCTTTCTTTGCACCAAACCGCAGAGGCACGGCGGCCGAAGCAGTGGTATCCGGTTTCTCGAATCCACCATCCTTGGGCACCAGGCCAGCCAGAACCGCCTCACGGGCCTCAGTTGCACCAAAGATGTTGTCTTGTGTCTCCAGCTTCGAACCCGTCTTCATGGCCGGGACAAGCGCAGTATACAGCTCCCGCGTGAGCGGCGGCGGAACCTCCGACGGCCGTACGCCATCAGTGTCTGT
The DNA here is from genome assembly GCA_029606185.1 of Paecilomyces formosus. Classification (NCBI taxonomy): domain Eukaryota; kingdom Fungi; phylum Ascomycota; class Eurotiomycetes; order Eurotiales; family Thermoascaceae; genus Paecilomyces; species Paecilomyces formosus. Next base: position 1,175,015 of record JAPVCB010000036.1, read on the forward strand.
CAGAACCAAGACGAAGTCGTACGTGTTCGAAGGGAGGGAGACAAATCCGGCAGAGAGACGATCGAGCATCTGGAGGTCTGTTGTAGAGCGATCGAAGGTCGTGAATAGGTCGCGCAACTTCTCTTCGTGGGTGGCAAACCATGGTGGTGCCAGCAGAAGGGTGCGCTTTGTAGCGTGAGTCGACTGGACGGTGGGAGGGGCCATGTCCAAGTCGTCGGAAGTGTCGATAGTCACGAAGGAGTGAGGCATTGTTGCTGCTGGTCGTCTGCAGCCAGAGAGTGAGAGGGCTGAGAGTGAAAGACTGAAATTTATGAAGAGTCAGGACCGCAATCGGACGCTGGCTGACATATCTACCAGTGCAGGGCGGGGTAACTAATCAGCTCAGGATCAATTACCGCCGTGGCTTAGGGCGGCGATCGATTACTAAGGCCCCAGCCAATCGCCGGTTCGCCGTTACCGTAGCAGGAAACTAATGCCTTATCAAGTATTACAATACACGCTCGACCCCGCGGAGATCTCAACGGCTTATTTTTTTTCTTCCAGGCGACAACCCCAAGGGCTGCCAGAAGCAGCACAAGGCTGAAATCTAAACTAGAGTAACTCCATGGACGACCCGGTTAGGTAAACCCATCCAGAAATACAATAATGGACGCCGACAGCCAGTGTATGTTTGGGAAAAACAGATATCGGGCACGAATGAAGGGGAAAAAAGAAAAAAAGTGAAAAACGAACGGCAGCATCTGTTACAGGCCGATACAAGGAAATATGGAGATCGCATCATTCGCTGAAGAGCATGTCCAATTATATGTGACCGTCGTGGGCATCATTATAATGGTGAGAGTCGGGGCGGAGTAAGAAAAAGTGACAATGGGAAAAGAAAAGAAAAGAATTCGAAAAGGAGACGCGAACGAGAGGACTGGAAATCCAGTCGGAAATAGGGTATCCATCAAAGAATCAAAGAATCACGAAGATTATGTCCACACCGTATGGTGGATTCAAAACAGAAGACAACCTGCGCTCCAAGGTGCCCGCATCGTCTGCTGAGAAAAAGGTGGTTATGTACGAAAGGAACGCCCAAGCCCTCGACGACAGACCTGACCAGGTAGGTCAATGTCAAGCATGTATGTGATAGATTCGCACATCAGCCCTAAGCTGGAACTGATTTCTTCCGTCCGAAGATGCTCCGGGTTCGGGACTTGTTCCGAGGTTTCTTCTCAGATGCGTCTCTCGCGCCCCGGCCCCGCCCCTTGGGGGTCGAGTCGTCGTCGGACATGTACTTGTCTTTGTAGATCCTATATACTGTTAGTAACTCCGCAGGAAGATACCAATTGTGACAGTGGAACGTACCAGCTGTTGCCAACTATGTTCATACCCTTGGCCTCCGCCATGCGATAGAACTTTGCCGCCTTCTTCAAGTCCTTCTTGCAGCCAACGCCTTCTGCGTAACAGAAGCCGGCTTCGGCCAACGCATCTGCATCTCCCCAATGGCCAGCGATTTCGAAACACCGCAGAGCCAGGGCCTTGTCTTGTTCGATTCCCCAGCCATTGAGGTGACTGACCCCGAGTTCGTATATACTGAGTGCAAATTGCGCGCGGTGAGTCTTCTGGTCGGCGACATCTTTCATCTTGGCTGTCGTACTCGCCGCACTGTCATCAATAACCTCCAGGCCGGCTAAATCGACTGCCTTGCGTAGCCATTGAACGCCCTCGCGCTGGTTGGGGCGCATACCCCAACCATGCCTGCAGGCAAGAGCGTAGAGCAGCATAGCGGTCGGATGGTTCTGCATCGAAGCAATACGCAGATGATAGGTTGACTCTTTTAGAGATCCATCCTGATGGCACTTAATACCTTTAGCAAGGTGCTCTTCCGCGGTTAGATGGTGCGAAGATGCTGCACTCTTAGCCGTCTGCGGCCGCAGAGTACTGGCAGATCCCGCCGAAGTAGACTTGGCATCTTCTCGATCTTCACTCTTGGACGAATCCGCATGCGCTTCGGGACGAGGAAGGTCTGCAGACAGGCGAGGGGGTGCCTTCGATGCATTTTGGGCGTTCTCCAAGCTTCTCGCTGGTGAGCCATGCACAGAAGATGCCTTCAGCGACCGTTCTGGCGCCCTTAGACTGGTTTCCTTAGTGGGTGCAGGGGATGGAGACCGAGACCGAGATTGATAAAATCTCGGAGGCTGACTTCCTGCGCTGGGAGGAGGGGAGCTTTCAAATAACGGCTCTTGCCACTCAAAATGTGGTGTCTGCAATCCCGAGAAGACTGTTGAATTTCTGGAAACGGACCGGCCCCGAGGAAGGGTATATTTGCTATATACGTATGAAGAGGTCGGTCGGTCATCTTCTGGGAGCGTAATCGGACCAGGCCGATTCTCTCGGTTGAGCGCACCGTGGGGGGCCTCAGTTGCTACCGGTGATGGCGCTGAAAGACTCGTACTCGAGCGGCTCATCGGCCGAGAGAAGTTGAAAGACGGACGGGGTAGATGAGGCGCGGTGTTCGAAGCTTCAGAACTCAGTGATGGGGAACGAGGGTGTGGCCGCGCATACGGTGACATGGGAGAGTGTGGCATCGACATGGCGCTGCTGGAAGACATCTTTCGCGGCTTTGAGAATGTAGAACCGGCATTAGAGCTCGTATAGTCATCATCGGAGCTCTCCATATGAGTGCTCCTGGAGCTGCTGTGCGGTCGACGGTAAGGAGAGGCCGGGGGTGCGAGGGTAGGAAAGGCATTGGACCGCGAAAAGGATTCCAGGGACGATTCTCGTGAGGGACCTGAAGTGGAATCCCCAAACGCACCCCTGACAGCGAGCCCGTGGACCCCATCTCGAATGGACAGATCCTCCACAGGGGATTCCGAGCGTATTTGCGAGAAGTAGTCAGCCTCATGGTCAGACTCCATGGGCACCTTCATGGGGGTTTGATCATTGTCTTCTCCATCGTTCAAGGCTCCGAGATTCGGGACACCGCTCAACCGTGGATGTTCAGACTGCGGTCTGAATCTTGGTTCTGCAACCTCCGGGCTGCTACCATGGTCGGGACTTTTGGTCGTATGCGACTCTGCGGACGAGGGAGAACGAAAGTATCCTGGCCTTGGTCGTGACAAAGACCTTGCGACGCTGGAGGGTGGTAACCGGCTCAGGCGCCGGTCTTTTCGCATCGACTCATCGAGTTGCTTCGCCAACAGTCGTCCCTGGGCCGCAAACGCATCCAGCGGAGAGAGGGCCGGGGGTATCTCGCCATCAAAGTGTTCGATCCGCGGAGACGGTATCGCGATCCTCGTTCCTTCGCCTGTCTGCGAAGGCAGCTCAATCTGACCTGGCGGGTTCCCCATCACGGTGGATCCCGGTAGACTGAACGGTCAAGAAGTCCTCCAGAACTATTTGACCTGATCTGATAAGGAAATGTAGAATTGAAGGATCTTGTCTGTTCAAGAGATCGTTCGAACGGGAAGATCACTGGATCAAAAAGTCAGGGCGTTTGGGGCGCAGTCGCTGAAGCGCTTGTCGATTCGCTGTTTCTCATGGATAAGCTGTGTAGTCCTGGGGAAGCTGATATAGTGGCGGAGTCGATCCGTTGGAAGGCTGAGCCTGAGTAAGAGTCGTTGTCGTCGCGATCTTCTGCTTCTCTCGACACAGTCGTACGGAAAGGCTGGCAGACGACTTGACAAAGGAGTGACAGGCCCAATTGGTAAGGAACGGACAGCTCGAATCAGCAAGCCAGGCCGTGGGAGCACAATCGGAAAAGAGAGACGAAGGGGGGCAGTTGAAGCAGCGTGAAGCAGGCTGTACACAATCACAACAGAGCAGCAGCGGCTCTGCACGAGGGAGGAGGAAGAGGAAGAAGAAGAAGAAGAGGGCGGACTGGAATCAGCAGGCGCAGATGGAGATGGAGCGCTTGAAGATGACCGTTCAAAGCATCGCAGAAGCAGAAGCCAGACAAAGGCATGCCAGAGAGACTCCACGCGCGGAGTGGGCTGTTGAACCTCAAACCCGCTCCAGCGTCTCAGGGGCACCGCATCGCCAGTTCCCCCTTCCGCTAAATTTAACTAGACCAGCGAATGGTTCAACCAGATTTCTCAGAGGGGCTTTTTTTGCTCTTCGATGTCGAGATTCGTGCTGCTACGTATTACCTGATCCACCCGTTTGAGTTCTTCGAGCCCTGCGTGAGCTATTATTATTATTTTTCGCAGAGTCGCACGGAACGGCCAGCTCAACGCTCCCCGTCGTGGTTGGCGATACGATGCTCTCTCGATCGTTCATCGCAGACTCGGCGGATCCATTCGTCATGGACCAAACCCCAACCTCGACGGCGTGCCAGCTAGAAAACAACGCGCTTCCATCCTTGGTCTGCGCGCTCGCCAAGTCCAGTCTTTACAATGCTAGCCGTTGTATCTTCTCCCCTTTGGGACTGTCCCACAGTTCCAGCAGCTAGGTCCCAGTCCTATCGTCTTCAGCATGAATATAGTGATCTTCATCGTCGCTGGGCGGGGATGCGGACTGACGGGCCATCAACCGCGAATGGCGACTGTCGCGTGTCTCACTTGCATCTTAAGATCTTCTTACTGCTCACCGACCCTGACAGATGGATCTCGCGGTTGTCCCTTATTTCTCACCATCGCCCCTCGTCAGTATCGAAACCCTGCAAGGCCTCACGGTCGGAGATTCGATCTTGGCGTCGCTGGTCCGGACGCCATGGCTGTCTGAGATGCCAATGAACCGTCGCAGGGGCTGAGACAGGGACATGGACGCCTGAGGAATCCAGTGCCTCTGCGCTTTTAGCCGATAAGCTATCTACATCGACAATTGCTGCCGTCGTTACTATCCAGTACACTATGGGTGGTCTAGGTAAGGGCGACAGAGGTAGTCTGCAGATCCAGCCTTGCTCGCAAAATTCAGAAGCAAAACAAGAAAAAAACAAATCCTCTCTGCTATCCACAAGTTCATTCCAACAGCTCAGTCAGAAAACAGCAACGAGGAAGAATTATCGCAGAGCATCAGTTACACTGGCATAGGCAGCCATCGTGTGTTAAGCATAAATAACCGACAAGCATGTTTCGAATGGCATCATCATAATAATAATAATAATAATAGGCTGGGATGACAGTACCCGACATCTCTATTTTGCTTTTACCCTTTGAGAACAGCAATCCTGATGGGGAGGAGAAATATTACCGACTTTTCGGGGGAAATTCCCTCCGCCATCCCGTTAGGGGATTTTGGTCTATCACGAATCAATTTCTGACTAGTGGTGTGACTTTTAGCCAAAATTGACGGATCATTATCTGGAAGGGCGCATGGAATATCTATAGTCGGATTAGAGCCGTAATCCACAATAAGCATCACAACATTAGACACGTTTTAAGGTTATATATGCACGTCAGAATTAAAGTAAATAGTCCTCTCCACAATGTGAAGCGAGGCGCCAAAAATATATAGCTAAGGAGTACTCCATATTACGGAGTATTCTACCCTGGTGATAGCTATCTCAATCGCTGTCTAATTGATCCTTTGGCTCCAATAATGTCTCAGTCTTTAAAACGGAATACAGATCCTATATCAACACATTATCAACAAAATACCATCATCCGTACCATGGACTCGGGGCTTGAATTCCTTGGCATAATGGAATAGCATCCCGTGCACTGTCCCTGGATGGTTAGCTGTAACTACTTATTTAGTTAACTACTTATAGCCGGGGTTAGTTATTCAATACTTAACATACTTAGTGATGAGCTCCAAAGACTTTTAACCTAAAATCCAATGACCGCTGACTACCCCCTTTCCATACCTCCATATTGGATCGGTTTAGAGTACGGAGTGAATTGCTGTACTTCAACTTGTATACTCATAGAAATCCAGACCAATAATAGTCAAGAATCTCACGGCGTGCATTCCTAACATGCCTCGGTCTAGATCTTTTTCTAATCACGGTGTTCTCTCCCCAATCCCTTGGAACTACTCACTACCTAACTACATACATTACTTATCCCTCTGCTGGGCTATGTAAGCGGATAGAACAAGAATCCAAACGTTCCATTCCTTTTAACCAGCCCTGCACGTCATTGATCATCGTAACACGTCATATGGCGATTACAGTATGAGATCTGATACTCGTCCCCGATCGCGCCAGTGGGGATCTTGCCGCTGGCCGTTTGGCAGTTGGTAAAGGCATGTCAGAATCAGGGAAGGGGGAGGGCAAGTGGTTTCGTTATTCGTGGTAGTTGTCGGGATTGTATGCTCTACGTACTACACCCTTCTCTGCAATACAGGCTTTATACCTATCTAGATGAATGTACCACGATGCATGGAAACTGGCATAGCAGACGCGCGAGTCGATTCTACCCGATGAAATCTAGACTCGGATAGAGGAAACGGTACGGAGTATATGCTACCGTTGAGACGCGCCCAAGATAACGAGTGCCGCAAATCCCAGCCACCTCCAGAACAAAAATGACGTCTTTTCCGCAAACCCTTCTTTTGAGGTGGAATGTATAATCTGGGTCGAGAGACGATGAAGACACGAAAAGAAAAGGCCTTTGTTCGTTCAGCTCGCCGCCCTTGGTGTGTTATGAGAGGACGCCGTTGGAATGTATAAGGTGCTAAAATACATGACGGCAACGCACTGGCCATATTCCCGCGCCTGCGTTGAACCGACATGCCTTGCCGGGGCGTTTGATTTCTCGTCTCCTACGTGGATGGTTACGTCTAGATTCTAGGAAACTTGTCCTTGATATGGGCTTCATGGAGAAGAGGGATCAGCTAGTTCCCACGGGAGAGGCGACAGGGCCGATGTATATTTGTGAAATTAGGTATGATGTGAAATAAAGTTATAGAATGTAGCCTGTCCTACCGAAGACATTGGAAGGGAAACGCCATTCATGAATCCTTCCTTGTCCTCATGATAATACCCTGATCCGGTGCTCTCTGTACAGGGAAAAGCAACAAAATGCCGGCAATGCATAAACGAGATTAGGACACGGGCTTTCCTTTGACACTTGCCTGAGTCGGCGGGTGTATAATCTGCAGCGCTCTATTGAGCGAACAGAACGAGTAACTCAGGTTTGCCAACGCAACCCAGTGTTCCATAAGAAGCCTGATATAACAAAGTGGAGAGTATAAGAACGATATGAAATACTGCTTTTTGCGCTCCTTGCCAAAGCGAAGAGGAGCACACACCCAATCTAGACCTTTTCCCATCCGGTCTCACTGCTGTTACCACTGCCAACACTATCCCAACCAGCAGGAGGTCCAGTTCTCATACCGAACATCCAACCAACTAGGTTTCCAGGAAGCCAGTCTCCGATAATCCCGTATGTCCTAGCTCCCCGGCCAACATACAACACTGTCGACTTTGACTTTTTCTTGCCGAATATCGACTTCTGTCGCGGCGCTAGGGCATCGAATATAGCGTAGTGCAGATTTCTCGCAGGTGAGCCGCGAACAGTGCTGGCACCCGTCGAGGTTACGGGCCTGTGGTCGATACTGGCGAGATACGGTGAGCCGTACAATGACCGCTGCTGTGAGTTCCAGGTGAGAACTTCTGTCCCGGCGACATGGCCGTGTGTGTTGCGGAATTGAGAACCGAGGTCGATATTGCCCAGCCGCATCTCCACGACATCAATGTTACTGTGTCGAAGGAGACGTAATTCCCGTCGTAGAGAAGTGGCAAACCCCGAAATGGCACGGGTTGTCGTGACTTCCGGGCCGGAAAACGGTGCGGAGAGTGATGAAGAGATGGATGGATAGAGGAATAAGATAGTGCTGTTGGTATTTCGCAGCGTAAGGAGCGGCAGGAAGATTTGTGCCGTCAATATTGGGGATAGAAGACGCGCATTCACCGTATCAGCCCAGCTCGATGGTGGAATCGTAGCTACAGGCCCCGTTGGGTATATCGGAGATGGAAGAAGGATCAAGCCACTCAGCTGGCAGGTATGAGGTGGGACACCAGGCATCGGAAACTGAGGCTGGGTCATCAGATTACGGATTTCATGCAGAGATGGATGGATATCTGATGGTGTCGCAGGTGTCTATGGACATGTCAGCATCCCTCCATCATTGTAATGATCATCCGAGGTTAGCCCTCACTGTTGTTAGGTCCAGCCAAAGAGCTCGAATATCCATTCGATTCTCCGATCGTACAACATGCTCCTCGTCCGCTGACGAAACAGTAATATAGACGATGAATCCACGGCGTTCGAGATCAGCAGCGATAGCTTTCACCATGGGTTCATGCGGCGACCCGGCAATAACTATTCAACAATGTCAGGGCAGAATATTTCTCTCCGGCACGAATGTCACGTACCGATAATTTCTTTCCGCGCCCCATTACCAGCCCTTCTTGCCTTTCGTTTCCTCCCACTAAGCTGACTGTTTCCGTATATAAGAAGACCTCCAGTGCCGACAAAGGCCAGTATTGCCGCTGTCCATGCACGATGCCGGAAACTCCAGTCGCGCACGCGATCAATGACGGACTGAGGGGAGGAAGGCAGACTGAAACCTTGTGGTTCCCTTGACGGAGGCCGGATCGCAGGAGGTATCCATGATTGTTGCGCAAGCGTTTCTCGCACTACAGAGGCTGCGTGTTCGACATGACGGTCGATGGAATCTGCGACCTGGAACGAGTATTTCTTTACGTCATTCGGGATCGAGGAAAGCTGTGAATATAGTCAGCACAGGATGGAAATATTCGATTCACGTCGTTCCTCACATAATCAAAGAAGAACTGATCGTCACTCGTCATCTTGGACCGGGTAAGAGATTTGAAATCGCTGTCGAAGAAGTTGTGAAGTTTGTTGGCCGATAAGAGGGGAACTATCTGATGTACGATCACATGACTGTCTCTTCTATCAATCGCGCAAGTTAAATCCGAAGCGCTGTAAGCAGCGACGTTCCCAGTGCAAATAAGAAAAGAAAAATAAGAAAATTCTACGTAAATTCTAAGAAGTAAGCGATAATCTAGTTGTCGCGACAACATTAAACCAGACGTCGTTAAGAGAAATCGTGCTTCTCCGGTCCCGAATCCATACTCCGATGTATTCTGTAAATAAGTCAAATATCAAGAATATGCCCAACACCTCACAATACTTGAACAGTTCAATATGATAGCTGTTATAATGTCATATATGATCTTGATTATGTGGTGGACTTTTGTTTTTCAATTTGCGTTTGGACGTGTTATGGTTGTGAAATATATATGGAGGCTGTTACATATATGTTCCTATGGCGGATGTAGATATGCCTGCCGCATCATTATTTCGTCTCGTTGTAGTTTACATTGATCTATTGCGACTGTACATTATTGGTTATTATTGACATTATCTATATGAAACTAGAATGGCATTAATTAACAACAGAGTTAGTTAATTAGTCTGCTTTAATCAATATTTTCGTCACTATTTTAATTTACAAACCATCACACAATATGCATAGGAAATTCTTTCTTGCTAGATGACGAAGATGCCACTGTCGGGTAGCTAGAACGACTAGAAATAAGATCTCGACCCGGATCTCGGGCGGGGGAGACGGTTATATGGCCTTCGTGAGCGGATGAGACGCTCTGCAAGAGGATTTCGTTGGACTCTGGATCAAAGTTGGCAAAGTGATGACCTTTGGGGCCTATAGGAGATTGCCGTCCTTGTAAAAACTTGCCGGATGTATCATAACTATTGCTCTGATCACTGTTGCGCGAGGTCCAAGGACTCCATGAGGCAAGGCTTTCACCGACCCGTGTGAACAGCGGCCGCATAACCAGCATGCATGCGACAGTGACACCAACACTGGGCTCCACGATGGACCACATAGTCAACTCGACACCAGTCTTGACATCGGAAGGGTTAAATTCGACGAGTGATACACCAACAGTCCGTGCTATGCCAGCAGCTATTGTCAATAAGCCCAATGCAAAGATCGCGCTGGTTGCCAGCTTTGTACGCATTGGCATCTGAAGCGTCTGGATCATTGGGATCGGTAGCAGAAATATGAGAGCGTCTGTGATGGCATCCACTATTCCAACTGATATGTAGGCACCATGAAGGTCACCACATGTCCCCTTGCTCTCCGTGTCCCAGTTGTGTGAAAGAGGCCGGCAGATCAGGAATCCGATCAGAATTGTCTGAAGGGACCAAAAAATGCTAAGTATGAGGACGATGAATGCCATTGATCGAAAGAACCGGTGGATCCAGAAAATCGCCATTAATTGCAGGCATATGCTAACTTTGATGAAGCCTAGCGCCAAGGCGTAGAGGACCTGGCCAGCAATAGCAAGCTATATGTATAGGAGAGCTTCGTCAGTTCTTATGTCCTTTTCTCCTTCATTTGTTCTCTAGTTCTGCACAGTCCCCCAGGGATTAATAACGACGAACCTTAAGCTGAGCAATAACGCGGTCATTCCGTCCAGCCTCGATTAACACTGCTGATGACCATCCTACTCCACCTACTGTGACCACTGAGTACGAACAATTAGCATACAAATACAGTCATGAGACGATAAAAATAAAGACGAAACTACTTACATAATACATTGCATATTGCATATCCGATTGTCCATATTAAGCCTCCGACAACTAAAAAGTCCTCGATTCCCGGTCTCACCCTCCTCATCCTTCTTGCTAAGAACCGGAGCCCAGTCGCTACGAGAGCGACTGAAGGCATGACGACGCTGACCACAATTTGTTTGATGGCAATAGGACTCACACCATCTGCAGTGATATCCTTACTGCCGGTCTGGGACGTAGAAGCCATGACGAGGACTAGGCTATGGGTCGATCGATTCCATCAATCCGATATGAACCCCTTCACGGCCGAACCAGTGACAAGGACGAAAAAGGAAAAGAATAAAAATTGAGACTAGAACACCAAAGCGTGGGCTTCACGCGCTGAGACGCATATCCCTTCAAAAGTTGCTGTCATATACATGACATGAAAGTGTTTGAAGACTCGTTATGATTTCCGTTTCTTCAGTCATCATCAGAAGGCCACTGTATAAATCTGTCTGCGAAACCTGCCAAAAACTATTAGTCACGAGGAGAGACCCCGACAAGTTATTACCCCCCACTAGCAAAGAGCTGGAAGCCCGGGTTATAATACATCTTATTAGTTGGCTGGCATTTTCTGCAGTAAGAATGAACTAGGATCCCGCATGAAGATGGTGTAAGGGATAACTGGGTGGGTGGTACGGCGATGCCGGGTCCTGCAACATACCAGGGATATCTAGTCTCCAGCATGCATAAGGATTTGGGGGCCATTTTGTATTTTGGAAATACTCGCTCATTCTCTATCATTGGTACATCAAACCCTGTTTGTATAGTAGCTGAACCTCAACACTTGCGCATTGCTTCGTTTGATTACGCAAGTAATAATCCTGTTCTAACCAACGTCAAAATTTCTGCTAAAACAAGCTACCCTATCAGAGGATCTAACCTTAACAAACGGCGACTAGAGGTTGCGAACGAAATAGAAAACGCCCAACTTCCATATATCAACCCAATCTTGTACTGCACGCAGATAAGTTGAACATAGAAAATCATACACCAGATCACTTTACATCTGATGTGTGAGCAATACGACGAGATGACGTTTGACGAATTCAGTTTAGTTGAGGAGAACAGTATTTGTGCATATCAATCAATTGTGGTAAGCATCAGGATTTTAGTACTGTTGATCATAGGAGCTGAGCTCTAGAGGGGATCAAAGCGGTTAGGAACGTAAGGATCGGACATTTACAAGAAGGCTGGATCACAGCTCTATCTATAGCATACCGCCAGGTAGCAGTAGCTCCCGGTATGAGACCCCGGCTGTACCACAACAGATCGAGCTGGCATCTGGAGTAAACCAGTAATACGAAGTCGTCTAGAGTAAGAGGCATGGATCAAGATGTACGTATCTTGCTCAGTCAACGTCTCATCCTTGTTGCCGCGAACAATCGTCCCGATAGCATAAAAGTTGAATATGAATTTCATGAAAGATCCGACTCTGGACGCAAAAGAGGGTCTTTCAAAAGGCGATCCATCTCTTCTTCAGCCAACACAACTGTTATATCTACCCCGTTGGAGAATGGAGCAAACGGGTGGCGGTCTGGCCTGACAGATGGCGCAGACTCAAATAACACAATACCATTTGATGCGGGTAGATCAAGTTCGACGTACCGTGGAGTCCCACTGATACCAAAGTCAGGTTGGTAGGGGTTAAGGCTGGTAACAGAAGTTGCAATGATCTGACGCCGGCCCACAAAGGCATTGGCGATTCTATATGGACTAAGTTGGTATGCAGTTCTATGTAATTCGGCGCCGATGGTCTTCCCATCAAATCTGGAGATGGTGGATCGGACGTTGGTTGCAATCTCTGCAATGCTGCTGGCATTCATTGCGTTACCGCTCATTGCCACATCTGCCATCAAAACGGGTGAGCCTACCAATGCACCGGGCAATGGAGGCGACAACCTCGAGCGGATGCCTACACCAATGTACGCATGGGTTAATCGATCGTCGGAATCGATCCCTCGAGCACGGTTGATGGATCTCCATATATGGGCCAGTAGCAAGTCATTGCGGCTTAGCCTGGTTGAGAGCCCGCGTCTAGCAGTGTTACAAATGTTTTCTATGTGTCGAGGACGCAGATGAATCGTAGTGAAAACGCATCGTACGCTAGGATCTAGATCGGACCACGGAAAAGGTTCTCCTGCTGGTTGATATGCTTCTGATACATCCTCTAGTTCAGCAGGAACGAGGAACCTGTCTGAGCCTGGTGGAGGTAGCCAGGTATCAAACTGTGCCATGGGCAAAGTATTGGCCAACGTTAAAAGTTCGGCATTGGGAGTTGATGATTCTATATTTCCCGCATGTCCATCTACCTGTTCAGGTCTGAAGATTGGGGACGCGCCGGGGATGAGGCGTCTTTCCAGTACCGCTCGACTCACGTTCGCCCAGTCATTCATGAATCGCATGATTGTCGAGCCATCAGCGACGGAATGGTTCAACCGGAAGCCGACGATAAACCCACCGTCCGCGCATGTCGTGACTTTAATCGCCACACTTGGCGCTATTGTAGAGCATGATGTTGGATTAGCAGGCTGGTCTGTCGGTGCGAAAAAATCGGAAAGCAACTGATTACGTCGCCAAATTGGTCTCTCGACAATGCGGCGATCCAGTGATGGGACAATATCACTTGTAGCCTCTGGTGTATAAGCTGACTCGAAAATGACACCTGGGTCATTATGTGTACCGTAGGCAAATTCAAGACGGCCATATTTACCGCGGATACCTTTTGAATGATTGATATCCTTTTGACGTAATTCGCCGGCCCATTGAGGGTAGAAATCGAGAGTGCTGGATAGTGTTTTGCGTAGATGCTCAGTTATAAGATCGATGGATTGGAGACGGGGAGATGGATTGAAAAACCATGTCCCCCCTGAAGTATAATAATTCACACATTTGGAGTCGCATAATGACAGCGGCTGACAGAAACGCAGTGGTGTAGTTGTGCCAATATCTAAAGAATATGGATGGACCCTCTGGAGATTGGTTGTAATTGATTTGATCTTTTTCATTGTGGCTTGGCTCTGAACACTGAGGAAGCTATACTTTAAGCAAACGACCCAAGATTATTATCTTTATATCATGTAGCTACCAAGAAAAACAACTCGGGAGTTAATCGCCATTGAGCGATCTAATGTGGGGGTCCTGATGTACGTAAGACCTAAAATCATCTACGTGTGTCAGCTCTGCATGAAGCTAGTCCCTTAGTCGTGTAATAGAAACAAAGGTGTATTTGGTCGGCGAATAGGTATTTGCCGCGATAGCCTCTCTTCTCATGACGCACCTAGTGAGGTTAATGCCACATATCTAGTTCGGTAATATGTACGATTATCTCGATGCGATGAATGAAGACCCACCAGAATATGAACGATGATATTCATTCAGAAGCTATAGTGAAAAACAGAATAATCTGTCCAAATACTGCCTGTCTGACTTTTTGCTTACGTCTCAAAGGTGGAATATAACCACAATGGTAATTATAAAAGAAATGGCCGCTAACTCATGAGCTATATCGTCAAACATCAGACGTGGATGCTGACAACTATTCACTGCAGGTTCGGCTTCTCTTCGAGGATTATGTCGACTGCTTGTTCCGCAATTGCGTAGACGGCCGCCTGATAGTGGGATGCTAGTGGCATAGGAATCTGGTATTTAGTTAGTCTCAACTGAATCACTGCTGTTAAAGTACTGTTATACTTACAACACTTGCATCGACTACTCTGAGATTGTGGGCGCCCTTGACCCTTAACGAGCCATCGACAACAGTACCCATGCTTGCAGTACCTGCAGGGTGGGAGGTTGAGATTGCCGCCAGCCGGATGCGTGCATCAATACTGTCGTCTGAAGCTTGACTCAAAAGTGATTCGTGGTTTTCAGGTACGACCTCTTCTGCAACTAGGGCTTTACCTTCGGGGGTTTCGAACATGAGCTTTGATAAAAGTCTCCAGCCTTCACGCATGACGAATCGATCTGCTTCTGTCGCGAAGAAGTTCGGATCAATGGCTGGCTGAGAGGCTGGGTCATTTGATTGTAAGGTCACAGATCCTCGGGATGTCGGTAAACAACTCATAAAGAAATTCATGATCGTCGTTCCATCAATAGGAATCTTGAGGCCTGCTAGCTCCCCACCAAAGGCGGCATATATCGTAGTCAGCTCTAAGTGACTCCGAGGGCCAGCTACCAAAGGATGATCATTGTCAATAGGACCACCTTCATCTTTAGCTAAAGCATTCTGCAGTCCTGTCGAAGCAACTGAAGTCGTTACAATCCAGTCTCCAGGTCCACCCTTTTCATAGTTGGGACCATTGAACAGCGGGGAGCCAAGTGCTAGACCTTTCTCGGGTTCTCGCAGCTTCCAGTAACGAAAGATCATGAGATGGTCATGGAGATTGCGCCCGACATCAGGAAGGTTGATCTGCAGAGGGATCTGATGCTTTGACAGTTGATCCTGATCACCAATACCGGATAACAGCAGCACCTGTGGAGTTCGCAAGGAACCAGCGGAGACAATGACCTCTCCACCGGAACGGACGGAATAGATGCGACCATCTGCCAATTCAACGCCAGTTGCGGTCTTGCTGTCATCTAAGATCACGCGTTTGACGAGGGCGTCTGTCACAACCTTTACGCCATCCAATGGATAGACTTCGCTTGTCAACTGCCGACGACCGTCAGGGAAATTGTTCACTAGCTCTGCAAGACCTTGAGGGTGGCCATTGTTCGCGTCGTTAATGACATGAACACCGAGGCTAGACCACGCATTCTGGATTGTCTCTCGCAATGGATACTGTCGTCCGCTGAAAGAGACCGAGGAAGTACGAATCGGTCCCTCGAATCCATGCTGCTCTGGGTCCCCATTGGGGTCATAGTGATGTTCAGTTCGTTTGAAGTAAGGGAGGAGACCCTCATAGCTCCAGCGCTGATCAGACACTTGACGTGCCCACTGGCTGTAGTCTTGTGCATCGCCACGGATCCACCCACCTGACAAAGGGTAGATTAACAGATTAGTTATGTGACTGACATGACAGTGAAACTGCTTACTCACCCGAATTAAGTGCAGCACTACCCGAAAGACCTTTACCGGATTCATAGTAAATAGGTCTATCGTTCAGATGAGACTGGGGAGCACTCATGTACTTCCAGTCGGCATCAGATCCTAGGAGCAACATCCCAGCGCGTGTCGAAAATACATTGGGATTCTGGGATAGATCTCCACCGGCTTCGAGGATCAGAACAGATAGAGATGGTTTGCGCTGGCGGAGCCTTGATGCGACTACGCATCCTGCTGTGCCACCACCGGCAACGATGACATCGAAAACCTCGGATTCAAAAAGAGCCATAATAGCAACACGAGTATGGGGTTGTATGGGAGTTAATGGAGCCTGTAAATATCCATGCCCACCTACGAGCGTTATATACGAGAGGACTTCGGGGTTAACGAATATCATAACATGACTTAACACCGGGATTGTTCTTTGTTTGCAGATCAGCCAATAGTATGCGAGAGATCGATCGACTCTCGAGGGTACATCAATAGATCACTGCTTCATTTCAGATCTGTACTAGGTTAACCAGATTGACCATATCATTTCACGAAATCGTGTAGTTCATGTCTAAATTTGAACTAGAAACTGGTGTCATAATCAGATCTAGTACTTTGGTCTGTCTATTATCGAGTAGCAAAGAAAATAATAACGTAGCGTACTTTCAGTTTGAGAAGATAGTTCATTCTCCATGGAGCTTAGCGTCGAAGATGCTCTACGTTTACTGTTATTGCTGGAGTGCCCCGCCTCTAATAGCATGGTGACTGACTTCTTCCGGCTAGTTGCGGTACAAAGTTACTGTTGTGTAACCTGGACTAAGTCTTCGGGAGCTGGGGGGTAGCGGGATGAACCAGTCTTTTGAGATGAACAAGGTTGTGACTGGGGACTCGTCATATTACTTCACATTGACATGCAACTGCGGACAGTAACATTTTTGGCCCCCAAACCACCTTGCAGACCTAGTCGGAGCTGACATACATAGGCATCCCATGCATGGTTTGGATTGCATGGAGAGTCTCTCGGCCAGTTAATGGATGCTTATGCGATCCGGGGAACCGGGATAATTGTTTGGAGTCGCGGTGGCGGGTGAGCTATAGTGATCAGATAGCTGTGTTGAATTGCAGCGTTTAGATTCAGGTATGAATGTTGACTTTTGTGAGGGCCCAACTAGAGCCTGAATTTCTGGGACACTCGAAAGGGATGTTGGCTAGCCAGTAAAACAAGTAGACTGTCCAAGGTGTGACATTCGTACAAAAGCCATTTTGAGATAGACCCTTCACGTGTTAAGTGGCACAACACCTTAAGCTCAACATCTGATGTTCACAACCAGGCACTCTGTGTTACATCTGAGATTTCTGTGTTATTTTCCATAGTTTCCATAATTGGCTTTCGTCATGTTGCTTCTCACAGAAATGTATACCGAGGTTTCAAATGCTCTACCTTCTAGCACCGTTGCGCTCGGCTTCCTGCTAGCTGGCGTTGTGCTCTACGGTATCGGATTGGTGACTTATCGCCTCACACTTCATCCACTTTCGAAATACCCCGGTCCCAAATTGGCGGGTGCAACAAAATGGTACGAGTTCTACTTCGATTGCATTAAAGCTCCCGGAGGACAATTCTTGTGGGAAGTGTACCGTATGCATGAAAAATATGGTAAGGCTCCTTCCGAAAAAGACGCAAAGAAACTTCTGACCATTGGAATCCTCAGGGCCAATTGTCAGGATTAATCCAGATGAGCTTCACGTCGCAGATGCAGCGTGGTATGAAATCCTAAATGCGGCAGGAGGTGCGATTCGGCACAAGTATCCTCCATCTGCCAATTTAGTCGGTACTCCTCTAGGAGGTATGTTGATTCGTATCAAGAAAAAGATGAATAATTAATTGACTTTCATTCGCGGCAGTCTTTGGTACTATCGATCACCATGTCCACCGTATCAGGAAGGCTCCAGTTGCATCATATTTCGCAAGAGGATCTGTCCTACAGTTTCAGCCCACTATGCGATCTCGAGTAGAGGCGCTGAGTTGCCGACTCCTGGAAGTGCATCGTCAGGGAACAATTATAGATCTACGCTTGACCTTTCTGGCCTTTTCTACAGATATGCTTTGCGTTTACGGTAAGTTTTGAAATGAGCAGTGCTATAAGGGTAGCTAATGATTTTCGGTTAGGGTTTGGTGGTCCAATGGGCCTCTTGGATTCAGAAGAGAAGGCCCTCGAGTGGCTGGACACCATGAATGCTGTTGCGGTGGTTACCCCCTTCTTCAAACAATTCCCAGAGGTTTTGCCATGGCTTTTTATGCTCGCTCCGTGGATGATTAAGAAAATCTACCCAGCGGTACTTCCTATGTTGACATTACATAGAGTAAGCTCTGTTCCCGCTCTGATACAGTTGAATTTATGCTGACAGGGGTCATGGATCCGATAGAAAATGCGACAGCATGCAACGGAAGCCTGGAGTCAGTACAGCCAAGAGTCAAGACATGGGCAGCTCTTCAAAGAAAGCCGAGCAGCCAATGTCTTTGAAAGTATCCTCTATAGTAATATCCCTGAACATGAGAAGAGCATCGACCGCCTAGCCCAGGATGCTTTCCTAACCATCACAGCGGGTGGTGACCCAGCGGCACGCACTATGGCAATGACCGTATATTATCTGTTGAGCAACCCCCAGAGCCTGGAATTACTCCATACGGAATTGGACAAGGCTATGCCAGACTCTAGCAAGGTGTTGGAGCTTCAAGAGCTTGAATCTCTCCCAGTTCTGGTAATCTACTCCTGCGAATACATCAGGCCTGATTTGTTTTGGCCTATCAGCTACGAATTGGCTAATTTGCAAGATAGACTGCCGTGATTAAAGAGACTATGCGAATTATGGGTCTGACGACATCAAGATTGCCCTTGATCAGTGATACTCCCCTACAGTATGAGGAATGGACCATCCCTGCAGGGGTATGTGCATGTCATATTCCCGGGGCACCAAAAGGAACATACTCACGTCTGCTCTACAGATACCCGTCGGCATGAGTATTCACCAGGTTCTGCATGACAAGAGGTACTTTCCAGATTCAGAGACTTTCCGGCCTGAACGTTGGTTGGAGGCTCGCAAAGATGGTGTGAAGCTGGATCATTACTATGTTCCTTTTGGCCGTGGTACTCGTATGTGCGTTGGTCAGCAGTGAGTACCCCAGTCGGAAATGTGGTGTGTGATGTCCCGTGCACTGACAGGGAATAACTTGCAGCTTCGCTCAGGCTGAAATCTACCTTGTCATAGCAGCTATCTTTCGCCGCTTTGATCTTCGTCTTGTTGATACTGTCTTTGAACGGGATATACAAACCGTTCGCGACTGCTTCCTTGCTGAATATTCGCCCGAGTGCAAGGGTATCCGAGTCATTATCACCGGCGAACGACACTGACCCTTATGTACATCAACCAATGGTAAATGATGTTGAGAGTAGAACCTGTTTATTTAATAAGCACTTGTAGCAAGCCTATACAAATAGTTAGTACTGAGAGAGCGCGAACAGGTGGCCTGATCGTCTCAGTACAGCTACTTTCTACATGTGCCTAATCCTAGTCAGCTTTACTGCAATGGCGCCTTAGAGTGACGGCTATGATGACCTCTTGCATTAGACTTAACCACTGCGAGGTATCTATATGATGAGTGATCACCGCGCAGCATCACGGAAAAATCCCGAAATACCCGACAATGAAGATTACTTTTGAACAGGACCATAGCGAGAACACCAAAGGTTGCTGCATGGTATTTTTTTCCTGTCGCGCTGTCCGCGCATCAAGTTTGCACTAATGTTGGTCCTGTGGTCTGGATTCTTGTGGCGTACCCTGTCAACCACCCAAAATAAGCCAGGCATGCTGCCGCTCCTTGGCGTCGGAGGTACGGAGTAGATCTAGTATAGCGATAGTGGCAGATACGGGAACAAAATGGTAAGATGATAAGAAGAACCTCTGGACTTGAACTCTGGATATCAGTTCGAGGTGGTGATACAATAATCAGTCTTCATCATGAGTCCGCCACAAGAACAACTGGCCATGTCTACTTGGTCGGTTCTTCCGCCGGAACCATCTGATTCGGACAAACAGATGACCAGGAAGGAGGTATTGCAGGTACTCCGCAATGAAGAGATCCGGATACCAGACTTGAGTCCGTATTTTCGTCACTGGCCGTCCAAGATTCACCCGGAACTAGACTGTCTCCGAGTGGATGTAGAAAAATGGCTTGACAGGTCTGCACAAACATTCTCTTTTTATAGAATATAACTGACGATTAGAGTGGGCGGCAGTATCATACCGCAAAATAAAGCTCTTAATGCATTCAAGGCCTCTGATTTTGGGTTATTTGGCGCTACATGGTGGCCATGCGCCGTCAACCTTTCCCGACTGAAAATCGTAACGTACATTGCGATCTGGGTATGCAATCCCCCTCTTGACCGACGTTCATCGATCCCCTGAAAACAGTCAAAACTGACGGGGTAAAATTTCATGTATAGCTGTTTATCTGGGATGACGGTATGGTCCGATATTTCGCTCGAGATGTGCCATTGATATGAGCTAATACTTTGACCTAGAAATTGATAATGCTGCTGGTTTTATGTGGGACGACTGGGATGCTGCACAGAAATTCCGTTTGGACACGCTTGAATATGTCCAATACTGTCTAGGTCTAGGTGGTACAGACCAGACGGATCCAGAACCGATGAATCCTATTATTCGCGCTTTCCATGTAATCGGACTTGCGATTCGAGATGCCTGTACTCGCAGTATGTGGTGAATTCTGCGTTATTTCAGTTAATCCGAATCCACTTGCTAATTGAATACCGTGACACAGCCCAACGGAAGATGTTTTATGATGAAATGGCAGAGTTTATGAAGCAGTCAGAACAGGAACAGCATCTACGTCTCAATAATAGCCACTTGCCCTCACTAAGTGAGTTCTGGAGTTATCGTCTAGGGGCTAGTGCTGTTTTTGTCTGTCTTGCTGTCAACGAGTATGTCCCCCAATCTTCTAACAGAACAAAACTAACTTTGATGGCTTCGCAGATACGCATATGGAGATGTCGAGCTGCCAGACGAGGCTTTCGAGGATGTGGACATGAGAGAAATTTGGCAATTGACCAATATCATTATATCCGCGTAAGTTTCTTTGGGTAATACTTACACCTCCGAGGCGCGAAGAAAGACTGATAAAATATCAGAGTGAACGATATCCTATCACTGAAGAAAGAAATTGTATGGTATTCCTTAGTTATCTGTTGGCCTCTTATATCATGTTCTCCTAATATGAATCTAGGCAAAAGAAGCAGTCGACAGCGTGATTCCTATTCTGTACGTTAAGCTCGGAAGTCTCCAAGCTGCCATGGACAAGACTACGGAGTTTATTGCATCCATGGTTAGGAAGTTTGATGAAGCGGAAGCGCGGTTACTCGAGCGATACCGTACCGCCGATGACGATCTACAATTTCAGCTACGCAAGTTCATCGTTGGTGCAAAACAATACTGCACAGGTAATCTTAGGTGGAGGTAAGACACGGAACTTGTCAGAACATCCCTGTTTTTACAGTAGATGCTGATCGTTCATAGCCTGGAGACAAAACGTTACAGGGTCAGCGAATAATGGAACTTACACACGAATTATTCGCTTTGCTATATGTAGATTGCCCATGCTTCTCGTTCTGAGCTTTCTGCAAATGTCGCCAATATCGAATCGATATATACTTCTTATCGTTATCTCCGCCAAGCGGATAGTCATATCTCGCATTATCACCAAGTGCGGCCTTGCCGCTAGTTCCCGTTCTTTCTTCGTGTGAGATTCCGTGTAGAGCAACTAGACTTCTTTTAAGCTTCAAACGCGGTATTTTTTCCATTTAAGGAAGCTGCATCCTCTTCCAAGCTACCAGCTTATCAATAGATCGCTCTCCTCTAAATTAGTGACAAGAGGGGTCGGCTACAAGGGAAGCTATGCGACTGGTCGAAGAAAGAGATGGAGAGGGGAAGATATGAGCATGGGGAAGTTATCATTGATACATATTCTTCCACTTGTGGCTCTTTGGCATATAGATCATTCACTCCATTCCCTTTGTTTCTCTGCCATGCAATAGACGCTGCCCTTTTCTACTCACTACATACTAATACTTGGACGGTAAAATGACGCGCAAGCCCTGGCAGGAAGTTGCTAGAATCGCAAAGGAGGCAAGAGACAAGTCCATTGAACTTGTCCATCCTCCTGTACCAGATGTACCCACGGAATTGCCCTTGAACGTCTCCGGAATTCCCAAGCAACTACTCACTCCTGCTGAAGTGGAGATAACAGAAACCCCTCCAGAGGTACTCATCGAATCGCTAGCATCAGGAAAGCTTACAAGCGTGGAAGTTGTGAACGCATTTTTACGGCGTGCAGGGCTTGCTCAGAAACTTGTAAGTGTTACCGACCGCAGGAAGAGGCATGCATTTTAACCTCGTTTCTCATACGGTAGGTCAACTGCATAACGGAGCTTCTACCAGAAGAAGCCCTGGAAAGAGCGAAATACCTTGATGATTATTTGAAGGAACACAAAAAGCCTATCGGCCCTCTACATGGTATTCCAATAAGCGTGAAAGAACATATTGCTATGAAAGGCCGTGGACTCAATGCGGGGTTTGTCGCCTGGTGGGACAGAGTTGCATCCGAAGACTCGCATGCTCTCCAAATCCTCTGGAAAGCGGGGTGTGTCTTTTATGCACGCACGACTCAACCGCAGACATTGATGCACCTGGCTTGTTCTAGCAATCTTTATGGCGAAACCGTGAATGGCTTTAACCGCCAGTTAACCTGTGGAGGAAGCTCCGGTGGAGAAGGTGCTTTGCTAGGTTTGAATGGCAGCGTTCTCGGGCTTGGAACCGACATTGGCGGTAGTATTCGCAATCCTGCAGCGAACAATGGTGTTTATGGTCTGCGTCCAACAGGCGGTCGATTCCCTTTCGATGGCTTAGCGGCCGCTAGAGGTGCACATGGAATCCCAGCTGTTATGGGCCCGTTGAGTACGAGCAGAGCCGGTTTGAGATTACTGATGAAGACGGCACTTGCTGCGAAGCCGTGGCTCAAGGAATCTTCTCTCTTTCCCTTTCCTTGGAGAGACCAAGAGAGCTATCTGCAATGTGGATCAGAGAAAAGGCTCAAGGTGGCCATTATATGGGATGACGGTGTCGTCAGGCCACACCCCCCGGTCACTAGAGCTCTAAAGGAACTTGTCGATAAGCTCAAGAATATTCCGGGTGTCGAAATCGTGGATTGGAAACCGTACAGACATGACTATGGCTGGGAGCGAATCGCTTCCTTGTACTACTGTGACGGAGCACTTGAGGATTTGGACATTCTCACTGACGGTGGCGAGCCGATGATGCCACTTTCGGAGTTCATAATCAAGAATAATCCCTACAGGAAACGTCTTCAAATGGAGGACCTATGGGATCTGCTGCAAAAGAATGAGGAATACAGAAGGGCCTACGCCAAGCAGTGGAATGATACAGCTACGGGCATCGATAGTGATGGAAACCCTGTTGGTATGGTGGATGTGCTCCTCTGTCCCGTAGGACCGGGTGCTGCACCCCCTATCAACGAGGCTAGATACTGGGGATATACAGCGCAGTGGAACCTACTGGATTATCCAGCTGCAGTCTTCCCCGTTACCCGAGTACTTCCGGATGTTGACACCGTAGAAGTTGATTATAAGCCGAGGAATGAGAAGGATGAACATAACTACAAACTATGTAAGATTCCATCCTTAACCGCACTAGCTAATAACTGACCAGCTCCAGATGACCCTGAAGTATATCGTGATGCCCCCGTGTCCCTTCAGCTTGTTGCTCGTCCTTTTGACGATGAGAAGGTATGCTTTCTTGTGTTTGTCTATCCAAATTTCATGTTTGCTTACCATAAAATATTCAGCTCCTTGAAGCTCTTGATTATATCCATGAGCAAACAGATCTGCCCTTCTTGTCAAGATATGTATAAAAGGAAGGGTAGTACTTATCGGAATACTGTAGATCCAGCGTGGAAGCTAGTCGAGTGTATACAGACTAGAACCGTTGATATCAGAGGGAGCGCTGCCAAAGCGTGGTGCAATTGTCTCCTATGTAGCAAATACGACTTTTCCATTATTATAGAATGTGTTGATTGAATGTATTCCAGAACTATTAATTCGAGGACCATGGATACTAGTCACGTGATCCCAGTATAAATGATTTGGCGGTACATTCAATCAGCTCCCGTCTCCGCTGATTATCAATGGACATAGTCCGGTGGCGACAACAAAAAGAGTGACCATCACCTACTAGCTTTTCAATCATATATCTCCAGATAGACCAGGATTCCTCTCTTTCGAAGATACTTCGCTTTGTGTTTTGCTTTGATACTCTGGTGCTCCCGATCAATACCTGGCTGACGTGGAGCCCGCTGCCTGCTGAAGTATTGGCTCCACCCATTCGCCCTGCAAGGCTGACGACGGAGCGATTTTCTTGTTGGTCGCATAAGCTGCATTTCAATACCCCTTGAACAGCACTCGTTTGTTCTCTTGTACTACGTATTCTGCACCCATTATTCTACGCGGCAGAGGAAACTTTGAGGATGCGGGAGCTTGATCCTTTGATTTCTGAATATCAACATGACAAAAGCAAGCCCAGAGAGTCCGAGGCCCTTTTTACGCTCCGCAAGGTAGCTTCCCTAGTGAAACCTATCATGCGGCAACGAGGCTGGAGAGTTGGATTGTTATGTGAAATGTACCCAAAGGAACGTCACTTGTTAGGTCTGAACTTTGACCGTGGACGAAAGATATGCCTTCGATTACGGCACCCGTCCGATGAGCGACAGTTTCTCGGCCTTGAGGAAGTTATTGATACTATGTTGCATGAGTGAGTACTGTGCGAGATGGTTTATGGTGTGAAGCGTCATTACTAATTTCATACAGACTTTGTCACAATAATATTGGACCTCATAATAGCGAATTCAATAAGCTATGGGACCAGCTCCGTGACGAGTACACAACGCTCAAAATACGCGGCTACACCGGCGAAGGTTTCCTCTCTGAAGGAAAGCGTCTTGGTGGCCGACGTATGCCCATGGACGAAGCTCGCAAGGTAGCTCGTGCTAATGCTGAAAAACGACGGACTCTATATGCCGGCTCTGGCCAGAAGCTCGGAGGAGCGCCTGTCAGAAGAGGGGCTGATATCCGCAAAATCATTGCAGACGCTGCTCAAAGACGCATCGATGTGACTAGAGGTTGCGCTTCGGAGACTGATCAGACATCACGGCTGGCGGACGAGGTCTCACAGAATGGCTTCAGAACAAAGGCTGAAGAAGAAGACGCCAATGAGCAGGCCATCATGCAAGCTTATATCGAATTACTCCAGGAGGAAGAACGGGAGAAATACGGCGAGTCGTACATACCTCCGAGCCAAGAATTACCTGCCGGTCCTCGAACCACTCTATCGCCGCCTCCGGTTCCAGAGAGCTCAAAATCGAAGCCGCCTACACAGCTGCAATCTTCATCTACGCCTCAGGGCCCTAGCAGTCAAACCTTGAACAACACCTCGTATGATGCTCCCTGGACATGTCCGATCTGCACGCTCGAAAATCCACCAGCTTATCTCTGCTGTGATGCCTGCACCACAGAACGACCTGTGCCCTCCAGCATGAAATCTTCATCCGATTCATCAGATAAAGGCAAAGGTGCGGAGCGCCCCGGCCAGAACCCCATTCGTCGAAATACCATAAAGTCATCAACTACAGACAGATTGGTGAGACCGCGCAGCAATGCTGCTGAAATGCTCTCTGCATTAGAAAAGGAGAGGGAGAGCAAGTCGAAACGGCCCCTGGGGTGGCTCTGTCACCAATGTGGAGCATTTATGGAATCACAGTGGTGGACTTGCTCAAGTTGTGGAACTATGAAGCAGGTCTCTTAACCAGTCCATATCATTTTCAGATTTTTGGCTCGCCGCCAATGTGATAGACATCAGTGTTCCTCAAGAAGTGTTTATTAGCGCGGTAGCATTTAGTTAACAGCGTTGCGATTCATGCATGGAAGACGGAGTTTGGGTTTTTCTTACATCGAATACGAATATTGCAGGTTATGAGGAACGTTGAATGACAATTGTTGAGTTCTACGCAGGATGATGTTGACTCGACCATGCCCCCTACGATACTGTCGTCGTAGCTCTCAGTTAATTCAACATGGTCCATCGTATAAAACAGCTTTCATTATCTTGGGCAGGATAGCTGCCTTAGTCGTCTCAGATCAAAACTGCGTATTCATCGAACTATTTTGCCTTCAGCTCATCTTCAATCTCCTGCACACTCTTCATCGCTTTCGCGTTATTCTCGCCCACATCCAAAGACACAAGAATCCGGCTAACGCCATTATACCCCGCAACCACTGCCGTCAATTCCACGATCTTCCTCTCCGCCTCCTCTCCTTCGAAAGCCTTCTTCAGCGCATCAAATGTTTCATCCTTTACCTTCACGGAAACGGTCATTTCATCCGTGTACAACAGAACCGCCAACTCCACTTCACCGGCACCGGACCTCTCTAATGCCTCCTTAACATCGCTATCTACTTCCTTCCCGGCCAATCTGTCCGTTGCGGCACGTGTTAGCTCCGTACCAGACACTTCCCTAGCATACTGAAGAACAGAAGCCGGTAGTCCTGCCTTTAGCGCCAATGGAGCATGCGCATTCCACTCGTATACAGCATCGTTCACGACAGCGATACGGCAGATCGCTAGCTCTAGCAGAGATTGCGGGACGATGGTCTTTGTCCGTAGTGCACCGACGAAGGAATTGTATCCGTCTGCCACGGGTGGTGTGTGCAGGAGCGCGAGATCGAGAGGGATAAGTGGGCGTGGACGGCGGCGGGCTGCGATGCGGTTATATATCTCCGTCGTGGAGGTGTCGGAGCCGGCAGGAGGTTCGAAGGGAGCGTAGGGGATGCGCATTTTCAATATTCCCGTGTTTCTCTCGAAAGGGACCCCAAAAGAAGCAAATTGATTAGGAGCGTATGAAGTAGACGAATCTATTAGTCTTAATGATAGTTTAGGGTTGATTATTGCTGAGAATTGACCAAAGCGTAATTGTAGGAACGAAGTTTTGAGTTTTTGAGAAAGGTGTCTCATAAGCCAGATATACGTTCAAGGAATAATAAAGAAAAGGAGTAGAGGATACTACTAATAATGTGATCTGGTCAGAGGCTCTTTTTGAATATGGTCAAAATGCGGAGATGGATAGCGTCCGGGTAAGAAAAGAACCGGAATCACGGTTATAACTTAGGCCATATTTGATTCGCTCATTCTATTGCTGCTGCCCAGAAAGTAGTCTCTGGGTGAAATCTAACTAGCACAGAATACAATTTAAGACATTGTAAAAAGCAATTTTAAGCATAGGATCTACGTGTGACGATATAGAGCTAGTTATTTGAAGTTGGTGTTGTGCCGGTAACTGCGAGCACCAGTAAGTATTAGGCCCCTACAGACAAATTACAATTTAAATATACCATTTGCATAATGGAGCATTTCAATGGAGTAGAAACCCAACAGGATGTTTTATTGCATAGATGTTTGATCACTGCGCAGCTAAATAATAATACCCCGCGATCCTCGTAATTGAGGGGTGTGAATTGATAGCCTCAGTTTTAAGGCAGATAAAACTAACTAACTAGTTAGTTAACTAAAGCCCGCCATCTCATGACTAATCAGGACTCCACTCAAGCTTGAGCCAACTTTTCCTCGAACTCCCGCAAAACTTCTCCAAAAAATATTCCCAAAGCTGCATAACAGCGCTTGCAACCACAATGCTGTAGACATCGGCTACAGTTTCTAGCCAAGTTCACGAATAGCTAATGCATAACAGGTATGTTGAATATCTATTTAACAACCCTGTCCCCTTCCTCATTATCCCTTGGCCACTTTCGCACTTCCACACGAACACAAGAAAAAGACCAAAACTCCAATATGATGAGAAACATTCTTTGAACCTCAATATTTAGGAAGAGCCGGAAGAGGTATGACAGAGAAAGATGAAAAGAAAGTCTTCTCTGTCGTCGATGCTTAGAATGGTTCTGCTGATGGAGTTTGTTTTGTCCCCGCTGTCACATTTCACTTCATTTAAGCCAAGTTATCACGTCGTTTGGTCTACTAAAGAGACTTGTTGCTGATGAAGTTGGGTTTAGGTATAGTCAGCGAGTGTTGCATCGATCTGTTGTATCGGTCGTGGTTGTATAATGATTGTGGATAGCTGGAAGCATATGGGCTTGGACTTGAGCTTCCCACAATACGCCAAAATCTGGAGCAGAGTGCTTGCTGGGACATAAGTCTAGGTAGTTGTTGCCGCTATATTATAACGGACTAGAGCTTGGAATCATTTGAGGATAGCTGTAGCTGAGTGGTTTTGCACGTTCATATATAACTAGCATGAAATATATGGTGTCTATCGAACAAACAGAAATTCTATATTGCAGACTCGTACTTTTTTTGACCCGCCCACTCCCAAGGATATAAAACTTTTCCAAAATGAGTACATTACAAAACATAACGAAACGCCGCCAACATGCACTGTTCCCACAAACTTTTTATTCCGCCATCAAGCAACACTTACAAATGCTCGCTTCTTGCCTGTGCCCTTCGCAGGCTGTTCGTCCTCCCAGGTGTCCAGGTCGACGTAGTCTTTCCGCGTCCGCTCCCGGACCTGGGTACTGATGAACTGCAAAGCAGCAATGTTGAAACCCATCTCATCCTTCTGCCTCGCCAGAACACGGCGCAAGGATGCTCGGATACCGTCAAGCATAGGACGCATCATCCGGCTTGCGATGATCTGGCGGTGATGAGTCTTGAGCATGAAGAAGAGAACACGGCAAGTAAGCGGAATATTCCATTCACGCTCCGCCCAGATGTTCAAGAATGTGAAGAGTGCAGGAAGCTTGGAGAAAGGGAGAACCAGAAGTGCATCTTGCAGAGCGGCTGCTGGAATTTTTTCCACGACATTGAGAAGATGACGTTCCGCAGAGATGTTGCCAAGTGCCATGTACAATGGGTTTCGAGTCGGAGGAGCTGCATTAGGTTGAGCAGCCTTGACTTGCTTCCACTCCCGGACAATTTCGAGATCTTCCATACCCAGATCAAGAGCCTCGATGATTCTTTCTCCAGCCATCAAAGTGACAACTGTTTGTTTGCCTGCATCGACTGCCTCTGCTTTTTCCCCGTCTTCGTCTTCTTCCTGTTCCAGCGATGCCGTGAGAGTGCTCTCATATAGCTCCTCGAGTTCCTTCTCCCGTTCTTCCTCGAGGAAGATCTGCTCATCTGTTTGCTGCCAGGTACGGATGCTCTTGTCATGACTGGCGCTGACAAGGAATTCTCCTGAGTGGCTCACCGCCAAAGCCCAGATCTCACCATGGTGACCCTCCAGTTTCTGGATCTGTTCAAACTTATCGCCATCCCAGTACTTTATCACGCGGTCTTTGCTTGCACTGAAGAAATTATGGCCGTTTCCCTCATTGTTATTTGGAACGAAAGCAACAGCCATGATACTGTCCTGATGTGCGAAGAACGCTTTGTGGCAGTCACCGAAATCAAGGCCCCACAGACGGACATTCTTGTCAGCAGAACAGGTGACGATCAGCTTGCTGTCGTAAGATATGTCCATATTCAACACGGGAAGCTTGTGGCCGTAGAGATTGAGGAAGAGTTTGAGAGAGTCGACGAAGAATACCTTGACTGTGTTGTCCAGAAGAGATACAGCCAAGAGGCGGGCATCCGGTGAGAAGCGGAGACTGAGGATATCGTCATTAACCTTCAGTGTTCTGGTATGGACCAGCTTGAGTCGAGGTGTAGTGCGCTTGGTACCAAGAACTTCTTCTTGGACGACTTCGAATTTCCAGAACTTCGCTGTCTTGTCCGCACTGCCTGTCACCATGGACTTTCCATCTGGATGAACTTGCAGGGTCCAAACAGGGCCATCGTGAGCTTTAACAGTGTCTAGGAGAGTAGAGGATGCAATGTCGAAGACCTCCAGTTCACCATTCTTATTGCCCACAACGACGATTTTGTCCCCAGGAAGGAAAGTGGAACAGAGAGAGTAGCCGCACTCCAGCGTGCGCAGGCAATTCTGTGTCCTGACGTTCCAGACCTTTAGAGTACCATTTGAGGCGGAAGCCAGCATTCGGTCATCAGAACTCAAAGCCACTGACCGGATATCCGTCCTGTGGCCAGGTATATCCACTGCGAGCGTCCGCGTATAGTCATTCTCCTCCGCATCCTTCTTCTTTTTGCTTGCTGTGGCCACGTTGTAAGTCTCTAGTTGATTGTTGGTTGTCGCCGCGAGGAGCTGTAAGTTGCCACTAGACTTCGTGGTGATCCAGTCAAAGGACCGCATCTTTCCGCCTGTTCGAACGATGACATGGGGCACAAAAACTTCAGTCACAGGAGCAGCGGATACGTCCTCGGGCTTGTCTTCAGCTAGCACAACCGCTTTGTCGTCACCAGTAGCACGCTCAGCTTCTTTCTCCTTTCTTCGCTTGCGCTTTCTTGCCAGACTCTTTTGAACCTCAGTCTCTGAGCGTATTCTCCAGATCTCAATTGCCTTTTCAGAGCCGTGAATACCGATGTAATCCGATCGCGGGTGAAAGCGAATGCTGATGGTGCGATCCTTGCCGTTGCGATAGAACGTACCCCTTTCTGTCAAAATTCGACGATTTTCAAAGCCCGTCTTCTCTTTCGAGATTTCGATCATCGCATTCTCATCGATCGACCACACTTTAAGTTCTCCATCGTTACCTGCCGTAATGCAGCCGCTCTGATCGGGCGACAAGCCGAGAGCCCAGCATTCCCCATTGCTCTGCGCGATGTGCGTTTCGATGCAGTGTTGCGAGGCTAGGTCCCAGATTTTTATCAAAGAATCTTTACCAGTTGTCAATAGGAATCCTCCATGGTCACTTGTTGCGCCGTTGGCCCCTTCGCCATATTCCTCTGGCGGGTTCAGGAAGTGTAAAGAAGTGACCTGATCCGTATGTCCACGAAGCTTAAACAAACCAACTTCAGCTATGAGATCCCATACGATAATATCCGTATCCTTCGAACCACTGGCCAGTCGCACACCAGCCTTATCGAATGCGAGATGGGTGATGGCTGATTTGTGACCATTGAAAGAGATTATGATTGTCGCAATTCTAGAGTCCCATAGTCTGATGCTTCCATCTTCGTAACTGCGCAAGAAATTAGTTTACGCGCATTGGAGCAAATTTTCTGTGCACTTACCCCACTGCGAAGATATCTTCGTCGGTCTTGCTCTGCGTGACAGCACTAACTTCAGCATTGCAACCTGGATCGCGCCATCTGCTGAGCAGTTCGCCCTTTTTTACATCCCAGCAGAGAACTTCTTCGCTTGCTCCGACTATCGCCCGTCCTGCGCCTGTTGGCCGCGCCGTTCCAAAGACATCTTCGTCTCTGGTCCAGACCGCATTCGACGAGGCGGAGGTGACGAGCCCGAAGGTGTGGGAATGCTCGAATTTCCTGTAATTGTCAGTTTCCCAGGCACATATAGGACAATATTGGGCCTTTCCAACTCACAGATATGACTTGACCATCTTTGGGCGCTGCGGACAAAAATTTGGAGCTTCCGCGGCGTCTGGGCAACTTTTCGTATCGATACGGCGCTAGCGCCGCGACTTCCCCGGCCGGTGTCTACGGGCAGCCACAGCGACCCGCTGAGCAGCGATACCCACACGCGGCCTGGATGACGACCGTTGACCAGCGCCAACTCCTCCTAGTCCAAAACAACATCACTGCGGCCTGCTGGAGATTAAGGAGGGCAGCTCAGTGGCATGCTTGCCTGTCTTTCATCATGCTTCTCCTCGACTACCAGAACGTTCTGATTCAATCCCTCCTTACGGAGCGGTTCGCCGGGTATGACCCCGCCAATATACACATGGCTACTCGAGGCAACAGCTAACTCCCGCTGCTAGAGGTCCCCCAGTGTCGATCGACCAGGTCGTTTCTGACTTTGACGGTGTTACCTTCCATGTTTCGACTCCAGAATCCAAGACACAGATCCTTATCTCCATTTCCGTGAAGTGTTTCCGAGAATTGGTGCAGTATGGTGCTCAGGCAGTGCTGGAGCGGGAGTACGGTCCCTATATCGTCACCCCAGAGCCGGGATATGATTTCTCGGTTCTGATCGACCTGGAAAACCTCCCGGCAGATGCTGAGGCGAGGGAGGAACTGATAATGCGCCTGGCCTTGCTGAAGCGGAACGCAATGGCTGCTCCCTTCGAGCGTGCATTCGATGAATTCGCCAAACTCTCCGAAGAGGCCTCGAAATACTCAACTGAAGCTGCTCCACAGGGTGTGAGAGAAGGTGGGGATGTCATGGCAATCCATTATCGAGAGGAGGAAGCTATCTATATCAAGGCAAGCCACGATCGGGTCACCGTGATATTCAGCACGGTCTTCCGTGAAGAGACGGATCGTATCTTCGGAAAAGTGTTCTTACAGGTATGAACGTTCTTGGCAGTCCCTTCTAATAAAATAGACTGACTGACGAGTTGGCAGGAATTCGTCGACGCTAGACGTCGTGTCCTCACACTACAGAATGCGCCGCAGGTACTCTTCCGCAGCGACCCTCCGTTGGAGTTGCAGGGCGTTCCAGGCCTGAAGCACGCAGGCGAGGATGACATCAGCTATGTTACTTTCGGTAATATAGTATCTTGTCTACCGAAATGGTTCAAAGCTGACAGATGAATAGTTCTCTTCCCTCGTCACTTGACCCCTCAGCGTCGCTACGAGAATATCTCTCACATCCAGACCTTCCGCGACTACTTCCATTACCATATTAAAGCTTCAAAGGTAATATATACAATGACCCTGTACCGACAGTGTCGTTGCTTACTTTCTGGTGTCTAGGCATACATCCATACGAGAATGCGGAAGCGAACCGCTGACTTCCTGCAAGGTAATGATATTCTAATTCTAATTCTTGTTTCAAACGTGCTGACTCTGATAGTCCTCAACCGAGCACGTCCCGAAAACGAGGAACGAGAGAGAAAGACGGCTAGCGGTCGTACATTCAGAGTTCAAGGTTAAAGCGGATCCCTATTATCGTGTTTATATTCACAGCCTGCGAACCATAGGCGCCATTTCCTGAGAAGTTAAATGTGCAGAGGCCTTTGGGATGCAGCGTCTGGTTTTGCAAGCATATACCTGAAAACTTCTTTTTTTTATTTTCAGAGCATGAGAGGGCGTGGAGTATTGTTGAGACCCCGGTTCACCGTGCGCAAAACCGGGTATTTCCTTCCCTGTTAGCTTTTCGCCAATATGATAATCTATGGCCATGCTTCTGCGTGAATTCCGAGTCGTTTTGCCTCTATCGCCGCTGGCTCGCTGGCAACGGCTACGTCCTACAAGGGTGGATAATGCGCATGCGATCGTCCCTCGTCGCCTCTCAGCGTTAGGTAGTTCAGAAACTCGAAAATGGCAAATAATACCTGGCAATGACTATCTGAGATGCAATTATATCAGTCTGCCTATCCTAAGACGATATTCCGCGACGTATCCTTAAATATTGCCGCGAAAGCCGATGGTTGACAGAACTTCATTCTAGGTCCCGTTTGCATTCAAGGGCGATCTATTCTATCTCCATCGCGTCCAAAAGTACTTGCCTTAACTCAAGTTGGATGTCCACCCCGTAAATCCGTGGCGGGACCCGGAAGGGCGGAGCTCATTCCTGCTTATTTAGCCGTAGCAAGGCTACCCCGGCAAGACCCATTTTTGGATCTTAAGTAACGGGGTTCAGGTACCCGTAGTCCAGGTAGACATGCAAAACACTGGATCATGACAGCATTTGAGAGGAAATGAAATCACACAACGGACTATTTCGCTCGTGACCCCCTTCTTTCCCTATGACCACGTTGATTTGGACTAGAGGAAGTTGCTCCTACGGCTATTTAGTACAGATATCTACCCGATAGATTCCACGATCAAGGACTAGGATCCGCCTGCCTATGCCGTACAGAGAGCACTTTCTGTACTTTCGTACCTAGTAGAAATTACTCGTCCAGCATATGTTGCCACAGTCGCCAGAAAACACAGTGCACATCGATTGTCAATGCGGATCAAGATCTTCTTTGATCTGCGACGCATGTGCTTTGGTATGATGTACATGGACGATACTTCTTTATTCTGAACCCTTAACTTGATGGATAGTACCGTGCATATGTTAGGAATTTCTTCTTACGGATAAGCATATCACTTATCGGATGGTACGAGTGGCAATTTTTACGAGAAATAGGTCCGAGTCCAACTACATGAGACTAAGTCGGCTATATCATCTGTTATGCCTATGATCAGTGATTACCCATGCGCGTCAAGAGTGCACGCTGGTTGCATTGAGTTGACATCGTATCGAGGACCACTTAGAGACAATCCGAACACCTAAGTTAATGCTTCTTTCTCACCTACTCAGCAGCACTCGGTTCAGAATTCCCTCAGTGCTTCCTGTCGCTTTACTTTTTTCAAAAGTGCAATATGGCCTGTCCAGTATTATTATGTCGAAGAGTAGTTACTCCGTACTTCTGTTCCATAGATCGATTCCAGATGCTCGGATCGCAGCTAAGCTGCCCCATCGCAACCTTAACTACGTCCCGCGTAGCGAAAGCTTAAGCTACAGTACTGGGTCCAAACCATAACTTTATTTTCATCTATGTCTACTCGACCTTTAATCGAGATGAGACCATGACTAGAAAATGTGTGCGGCATCTTTTACACAATCAAGGCTAACATCTCGTACAATAGAAGAGAAAAGATCAATTTATCTTACGGTATCTTTGAAAAAGATGATTACACACCGATAGACATCAAAATGAATTTTCCATCCAGTTATCCCAGCTCAATTGTGGCTAGTCACATGGACTTTTATCTTAGGCTGTTA
The DNA here is from genome assembly GCA_029606185.1 of Paecilomyces formosus. Classification (NCBI taxonomy): domain Eukaryota; kingdom Fungi; phylum Ascomycota; class Eurotiomycetes; order Eurotiales; family Thermoascaceae; genus Paecilomyces; species Paecilomyces formosus. The sequence continues at coordinate 1,209,540 of JAPVCB010000036.1, forward strand.
CTTGAGACCAGCAATATATGCTGTGCATAATGACTTGCATAGCACGAATCATCCTCTTACCCGTTTCTATGACCACGTGTCAATCGCGAAGTTGACCTTCGTTTGAATATCAATCTAGTTAACAAGATACCTCTTGCTTAGGTCAGAATCGAAAATAACTGCAATAACCTCCCTTCCAGTGATCTGGTTCACCCCCACTGTCCTAGCGTCGACGCCTGTCACATGGACCAACCCGCCCGACATACAGTCTCCGACTGATTAACGCATGTCTTGTCGCACAGCATATCGCTTACAAGAGGTGATGGTTATGATGAGAATAGTCCTTTACACTATCCTTTTCACCGACAGAATGCAGACACCGAGCGATAGTGAGCTGCATTTAGGCAAGAACATTGAATTAAAGTACGGCTGATGCAGGGTCTGGAGGTTTACGAGAAAGTAGCGGTCCGGTAGATCCTATGACGCAAGCCGCATACAGGGTGGTTGTGTAACTGTCAGATCAACCCTGCCAGTGAGATCTGGGGCGTGACTCGCTACGATCTCGGGATTGAGGCTCGTGGAAAGGGAATGTGATCTCCGCGCAGGGAGAGGCTGGGAATCCTAGTCGATAATCTATCTGCCTCGGCTCTCACCGAGCTTATGCCGGACCGTTCTACCGGAGAAAAATAAGGGTACGTGTATGGAATTGCTTGATATCTTTTGGTAACCCTTAGTGTGGGTGTCTATGTAGGTAATACCTCTAACCTTAGTAATGGTGAATTGTACCTGACAAAAATACATTCACCGCCGGAGTAAGCAAGTAGAGTAGCACATAAGCTAGACCCAATCTCATCAATAGCAAGGGTAAAAGTATTGTAGCTGTACTCTGCAGAGGATTTCACTCCTTCTTTTCATCTCAGCTACTCACCGACACAAAACCCCGGTGTGGTATGACGTGCTGAGTCTGCCTTCTGACTATACAAGGTGCTATACGGTGTGTCTTAACTTCATGTGTCGCCACCGGGGACCCTGGAGGGTTGGTGTTTGTATGTATTTGCTGGGAGTAGGAGGGCTTCTCGACGACCCGACAGGCGGATGAAGAACTGAAGTGGAAAAGACCAGCCTCGTCAGCAGCCCATCCAATTTTGAGAAACACAGCGATAAGCGGCAAAATAGACAGGAGGGTGTATAAGTAGCCACTGTTATCTCATCTTCTCTGATTTTATTTCATCATAGGTTGATACTGTCACAGGTGTATACACTTCTATCTCCCCTGTACGTTATCTAGGCAATTATATATACCTTGTGCGTATTAACTTCTAGAATTTCTTGCTGAAAGATAGTTGAACACCTCTTCTGTATAGTGTCACTTAATACCTACCAGAAGGCAAAATATCATACAAGTTTCTTACCAAAAGTCCAATACATCAAACCTTTTGTGAACAAGCAGGGCTGCTAGCTTTGAAAATAAGACCGGCGCCACAGAGATAAAAGAAGTGTGCTGGAGGCATTAATTCACGTTACAAAACAGGTATGTATGTAGCGGGATGGCAGATTCTATTCGTCCTTCGTCGTATGGACTTCTCGGCTGGGCTTCTAGAACCGCAACAGTGGCTGACCTATTGAATACAGCACGAGACAAGGAGAGTGCTGGACAGCACGGTACATCTACCCATACATCTGGAATTCCATTGACAGAAAGAGGCAAAGGTCCATAAGGCCGGAGTCTGCTTTGTCTGAATTAGCCGTGTTAATCGCCGAAAAGCACGACTGAAAGGGATTATACGAGGAACGAATTCTATCGACCCCATCCACGTATATAGACCTCGTTCCCTTCATTCCAGGGCCTCGTATCCACGTCCGCAACCCGCTTGCAGTGTGTGTACTTGCCACTGTTGATCTCTCTCCTCCAAGTACTTTCGTGCTTTTGACCCCCGGTTTATTATTCAGTCAATTTGGGACGCAGGAAGAAACGAATAGGAACCATCCTGGAGAAATTGCATCATTGCTCCAATAATAGAAGATCCCCTCAACGGAGACTTACAGAGAGCAATTTTGACTTCTTTCAACCCTGACATTGTGACGAGGATCATTTCCTATCACATTCTCTCTGCCCGGGGCCCCGGTTGGCGTGCGCCGCAACCGCGTTTGGATTACTTGAAAATCCAATCAGAACACCCCTTTCCTTTCCAGTGACGCTGCAATCGGGTTCTGTTATTCTTTACTTCTCGTATGGTCCATTTTTCGATCTCGTGTTGGCAGTAATCTGATATTTGACGCTTTCACTACTTTTTTGTTGGGTATTTTATTTATTTGCTTTTGATCTAGCTTCTCTCCAGGTAACTGTCCTTTCATTAGCCTTCCTTTTCTCTTTCTTTTTTATACTAGAATTTTATTTCTGTTGTATTTTCCTTAGTTCATGAGGGACCGCGAAATCGGAGAGGTTCCAAGGATGAAGTTACAAGTACAAAGTGTACTTCAAGGGGACAATGATGGGAGACCTGACGTTCTCAGAAACCTGCCTATGGAGATCATACTTATGATCCTGTCTCATCTGAACATTTCCTCATTGGTTTCCTTTGGTGCTACCTCGCGAGCAAATTATATATATCACACTCTATGTCTGAAGCGCCTTCACATTGCTGTTTTCCAGAAGCGGCTGCATACAACTATCGCGTTTATCGAGGCGAGTTCAAGCATTGTCGAGCATTCGGGACGATGGGATGAAGATTCTGAACATCAAGTGTCTATCGTTCTGCCCCGAAATAACAGAGGGAAGGAGGTTGTTGGACACAAGTCGCCAGTAAGAGGCTCTCAATGGCCGGCAGACATGAGCAGGCGGAATTGGGAGTCAGACGATGAAAGCCCACCACCAGTGAATCATACCATCCGGTTGCAAAATGATGCTTTTGCGACACTACTGGCTCGATATGGCAAAGGGCTCAATGACCTTGAATTTATGGCATATGATTTGGATGCCAGAGGAGCCGTTGCTCTTGCAACGCATTGCAAGTGGAAGCTTCGCCATCTAGCACTGAGACTTGAACACCCGTATATCCGAGATGCTATGTTACCTCGGGGATATTGGATGAAACCTGCCCCAAGCAGCACGGCATGGAATGCATTAATTGGTAGCGGAGACTATAGGAAAGGCATGGGCGTGACAGGACTGGAGAGTTTGGCGCTGGAACGAGCCGGGATCACAGCCTGGCAGCTGCAAATGCTTGTGAAGAAAAACCCAAAGCTTAGGGAACTGCGGCTTAGAACCTGCAAGGCCATTCAGCCGGAGTTCTTGAACTGGCTAGGGGGGATTGAGAAAGATCCTCAAGAAGAAGCATCAAGCACAGACTCACAAGATGCACCTGGCTCGGCCTTACGAGTGCTTTGGTTGGAGAACTCCGACGAAATATTTGCAGAGAGAATTAACGCAAGTAATGAGGTGATCGGCCTTGAATGGATGGCAGGGATGAAGAGTCTGAAGGTATGTTTGCTTTTTTCGACCCTTGCTGTCGATCAGACAAACTTCTGACTCCGTTTTATAGTCTCTCTCTCTTCGTGACTGTAGACGAATCGAAGCCGATCTTATTGAGAAAGCTAACAAGGAGATCTGGCATATTCCCGAGGTCTTCTTACCTCATCCTCTGGGGTCCTCTGGAGGAGGCGAGGGGCCTATCGAAGTTGACCCTGCTTATATGTGATGACATTATATGAATTTCACGGTTGAAGATGAACTCCAGGAGTACTGTGGAAGTTTTTGCTCGTCAGACTTTTCCAACTTTTCCTTCTCTTTTATATTTTAATTGATAAATTCGGGATTTGATGATTTTGATAACGAGGTCATGCCATGCTATGTGTATCCAATAATGTTCGATATCTGGTTTCTATATTAGGACATCCATGCATCTTTCAGTATATTAAGTTGTATTAGTATATTCAAAGCAAGTACAAGCAATTATATGCCCAGTGATATGTGACGAAGGGATATGCCGTCATGTTAAATTATGCACAGAGTGCGAAGAGCACATGCAGTGTTTTGCCATAAGGATAGATGTACAGCTAGCTAATATGGGAAACAATAACTCACCTACAAATTAAAGTAGCGGTTGGTAAGTCCAATCCTGCATAAGAACTACTGTCTCAAAAGACATTTCGCAGTTAGATCTTTAGCAGAGGCCGTATCTTAACTTCACTTCTGTAGAGTACCATATTGTCATATGGCGCTGGAAGACTCCGTCAATCACAACATTGGAGTGACCTGGAAACCAGTGTTAATGCTAGCCATTCACTGTTTTCACCTCACTCCCCAGCCGCACAAACACTCCTTCTCACCTTCTCACCTTCTCATTACACACCTTCAACTGCGGCTTGCTCTGCGGCTCGATCTCATCTTGCGGCTCGACATCGCGGCTTGAAAAGAGATCAAACCCACAAAAGCAGTGAAAAAAAGCTCATCATGCCTTTCCCACACAGATTCCTTCATCATCCTTTTGGCTCTTTGCCTCGCAGACAGCCTCCTGGAGAACACACTCAGAACGCGAATCCTGGCTTCCCTAATCCAAACGTCAATCTGGGCCAGCAGCGTTTCTACGAACGCTACCAAGCGGACGTCCGTAGACAGCCTGATTCACCATCTCCTGAGCCTCGTTCTCCTGTCCCCAATCTTGCTGTCTACCGTTACCCTCAGTCACTGCAGTGTTTCGAACTCCCTGAACCTGAACCAGTCAACTTGAGTCCGGAAGAGAGACTTCAAGCTCTTCTCACTGGCTCTGAGCGTGCTCGCAATACTGAGATCGCAGGTCCTCATCTGCTTCCTGCACGTCTTGCCAACATGATCGGACCCAGCTCTCAGAGTGTCCCGTACACCATCAGCTCTGGACGATGGTCTCTTGCGTCCAACTCTTACAAGGACTCACAGGGTCATGACGTGCATGATGTTCCCGAGGAACAGCTTGCTGATAGACTCAAGAGTGTGGTCTCAGTCTACTCAACCGTTTATGGCGTGGCTAAGATTGCTTTCGCGATTTTCGAGAACTATGGAGTCGAAGTAAGTTAAACCACAAAGTGAGACGCGACTCGGACATCAGTGGCTGACATGACATAGCTTGACAATACCCCTGCTGGGCTCAAATTCCATCTGGGACGCGCTGAAGCTGAAGTCACCAGCACCAGTCTTCCTACCTTGATCAAGACTATTGAAGACCTGTATTATGTTCTGTATGCTCGTTTGGCCATCGAAATGGGCAACGTTCAGCTCTGTGCTTCCTTCAACTTGGACATCCGTCGTCTGTCTGGTCGAGACACTGTCACGCTTCCCGAGCCTAGCCATCTCTACCTCATCCTGCGTGCATGCAAGGAAGTGCTTGACGTTCCCGAAGTGTGCAAAGTCCTTGATGCAGAGATCATCAAGCAACACCAGGAAGAATTCATCCTTCGCGTTATGACTGAGTTCGAGGAAAACGGAGATACTGCCAACGACTTGGTGGGCTACCGTCACTACATAACTAGCCTGATTGAACAAGAAGATTCCGAGTTCAGCAAAACCTGGCGTGGACTGAACCCGGTCTACCAGATGGCACCTGGCGAAATTCTTGCCATGCTGTCTGAGAAATATCTCTCCGTCGAGTTAGTCAAGAAAAACACCACTCCCGCTACCCAGGACCTCCCCTTCATCGACCGGGAGCGTGTCGACCCCGACGCATGGGAGAGAGAGATCATCTTGGACAACAGAGAGGCGACCTTGGCCAAACTCGAGGGGAAGAGTGTCGGAGAGACGCGCCGCGAGGACAGGCGACGTCCACTCCTCGACTATGTCAAAGAGTGCAAGTGCATCTGTGTTTCGTCCTGCTCTTGTGCCAGAGAATGCACCAACAACGTGGAGAGGTTATGTCCATGCGCTGAGCGCATGATGCGCATCCTCCTGGCCGAAGGCTCCTCGCCCAGGGAGCAGGCGTTCGGGCAACGGTGCGCCGACTTGGCCACCCTCGTTTTCGAGGGTCTGGCCTCCGTCTACCGGGGGGCCCATGGCTCAAAAATGGCCATGGAGCTCAAGTCGGCGCTGGACCTCTTCAAAAGAGAGGTCCTCAACGAACGCCTCGCTGCCCTGGGAGGCCAGTGAGCAGATGTCGCGGGAGGAGGGGAGGAGGAGGGGGGAGAACGGAGAAAAGAAAATAAGAAAATGATAAAAAAAAAAAAAAA